>OY740716.1:95289225-95739062 GCA_963513945.1 Hydrotaea diabolus
ATCTTTAACCAATTTGGGCCATAAAGGTTTGATATATTTCCCATACAAATGGTTTGGACGCAAAGAAAAACTGCTTCTAGTATACATGGACATATGGGTACCAAATAACTGTAAAATTTTCACACAAAGTGAAAAATTATTTTCGCAATATGGCTGAATTATGGAGACGGAATCTAGTGCCAAAAATTCGGCACATTTAAACATGGAAAAGGGCATTAAAAAACAATGCAAATTTCTCATAAATTCAAATAATACATTCGGAATTTGTTGACTTTTCAACAATATACTAACTTAAGTCCCAGAACTTCCCAATAAGGAACCACAGGATACTTCTCTCAAACCAGTGAGCTGCGCGTGATTCAATTCTCATACTCACTGACTGTTTAACGCTGGACCCTTCGGCTAATGCATTTCATAGAACAGTTTTTACACGGTCTTGAGAGACAAATTCTACTCGTTAAATCACCGGCATTTACGAGATGGAAACTCCTGGGGTTAAACACGTTTTAAAAAAAATCGCGCGATTTTTTACAATTGTTTTACTTCGTTTCTTAATTTTGAAAGAGATTGGCTCTACGCAATTTTTAAAGTGGAATTGTCCCACGCCCACTTCGTGGAATTCTTATACATTTTGAGTCTAAGGACCAATGTAGTCTGAGCAAAGTTTGGACAGAAGTCATTAATATATTTAAGGATCGTGGTGCGTGTCACGACTCTTTTATTTGTAATTCCAGTGAATCTAAATCTAAAAGCAACTATTGGTCCTTAATAAGGCTGGTGAGTGAAAATAGAAAATATTATTAATTATAACGAATTTTTTACTAACAGGATGAATTCCTTGAAATTAGATTCAATGGAACCCATTCCAAGATCAATGTGGTTGATTGGCTCTACGCAATTTTTAAAGTGGAATTGTCCCACACCCACTTCGTGGAATTCTTATACATTTTGAGTCTAAGGACCAATGTAGTCTGAGCAAAGTTTGGACAGAAGTCATTAATATATTTAAGGATCGTGGTGCGTGTCACGACTCTTTTATTTGTAATTCCAGTGAATCTAAATCTAAAAGCAACTATTGGTCCTTAATAAGGCTGGTGAGTGAAAATAGAAAATATTATTAATTATAACGAATTTTTTACTAACAGGATGAATTCCTTGAAATTAGATTCAATGGAACCCATTCCAAGATCAATGTGGTTGACACCCGTCACGTATTAAAAATATGTGGAATTGCGTTCTTGCACCTGCATTAATTTTAAATTCATATTTCATAAATTTTCCTTACAAAATAAATACTCACATTCCATTGCAATTTTCCCAGTTTGGAAGTTCGTTTAGAATAAGGAAAAGATAGAAATACCCCAGGTAGATTTTATTTAATGAAGGGGAACAAGGAATATGGCAAAAATTCCCAGAGAATGTTATAAAGGGTGTTTTTTTGTATGGTTTTCAATCTTTGCACACTTTTTTCGGATTTAGTCGTTTTGACAGGTGTCACTTGATTCATGCTCAGGTTGGTTTGCCATTTCTTAATGAATAGACATACTCCGGAACAAATGTTGCAAATCGTGGTGAAAAAGCACAAAACGAGATGTCCACCGATCCTGATTTTTACAAGAAAATGTTGTTCAGCGATAAAGCTCACTTTTGGTTGAAGTGGTACGTTAATAACCAAAACTGTCGCATTTGGAGTAATGAAAATGCACAAACCATTGTTGAGATGTCGTTACATCTTCAAAAAGTCACTGCTAGGTGTGCTTTATGGGCAGGCAGCTGTCACTTGATTTATGGTTAGTTTGGCTTGCCATTTCATAATGAATAGACTTCGGAACAACGTTTGCAAATCGTGGTGAATGTGCCCAAATCGATATGGCCACCGATCCTGATTTTAACAAGAAAATTTTGTTCAGCGATGAAGCTCACATTTGGTTGAAGTGGTACGTTAATAACCAAAATTGTCGAATTTGGAGTAATGAAAATCCACAAACCATTGTTGAGACGTCGTTACAGCCTCAAAAAGTCACTGCTTGGTGTGCTTTATGGGCAGAGGGAATCATTGTTCCATATTTTATAAAATATGAAGCCGTCCATTATGATACTGTTAATGGGGAACGCTGTAGAGCCATGATTAATGACTTTTTCGTGCCTGAATTAGAGGATGTTAATATGGACGACCTTTGGTTCCAACAAGACACTGCTGCATGACATACAGCCAACGAAACAATCAGTTTATTGAAGGAAACTTTTGGTGAGCGCATTATCTCGCGTCGTGTGTCTCTGGCGAGACTTGTCTAAGTCCGACACGATAGACAAATTCGAAGAGAATATTCGGCGCGTCCTCTCGGCTGGAATTTATTCGAGACAGCCTCGGCGGTCACTTGCCTGAAATCATTTTTAAAACATAATGGCAAACCCTTATATTTATAATAAAGTTAAATTCTTGGCCACAACATTAAATTATGTATATGTTTTATATCTTCTTGAAAACAACACGTCTGAAAAAATCACCTTTTATCTCTTAAAAACTTTTGCAAAGCAAATTATAGAAGAAAAAAACTGCGGACACAAGCGGTGTGTTAAACTTTTCTAAATTTTTAGCAAAGTTAATAATTTGAAAAAAAAAACAATTCAAAATTGTAATATATTGAAATTTGCTTGAATCCTTTTATTCCTATAAAGCGATATGCACAGGCTCAAACGGATTTGACAAACCGGTGTGCTATACTAATGACTACTACGTAAAATGCACCAAATTGTTAATGCTTCTGCTCACTACTATTGCAAATTGAGTTTTGGCATGATGTATGCAACTAAAAATAAATTGAAAAATGTCGTTGAACACTGTTTAAATGGATTTAAATATTGACATCTGGACAACATGAACCTCAAAAATAGAATTATGTTCAGACCGACGCGACACGACAAAATTTTAGACTTGCCTTCAACGCGACAACCGCTAGCACATACACACCAACACTTTTTTAAGTTATAACTTTTTAGCAGCAATAATGCCAAAAATAATAATTTCTTAAAATTTTTTCGCTTGACTTGTGCTCTTTTGTTTCTCAGTAAATAAAAATAAACAATGGATAAAATTTGTTTGAAATATTTATATTAGTTTTTTTATCTGACAAAACAAAAACGTTTAATGTTTATTTTGTCTCTAAATATCCGATGTCGACTTTTAGCGTATCGCTTTGGTATGGATGCTTTAGTAAGAAGGTGTATAAATAGATTTTGAAATTTATTTGCGTTTTGTAGTGGCACGTCGATCTGAGCAGTACTTTATTCCCTGCAGTACGGAGTTCTATGTTAAATTTTTATTTGAAATGTCAAACTTTTATTTGTCCGCTTGTAAGAGAATTTTCCCAAACAATATTTCAAAAATATTTTTCTCAATCTCAAATAACACAATTAAAATTTTCCAACTTTTGCGGATCTCAGCGATGATGTTTTTTTCTTCTCACAAATTACGAAGTTTTGTTGTCGAATTAGCCATTTACGTCAAATTACACTGTGGAACAAATTCAGGTTAGCAAAAGTTAGGTCGATTCTGAGAGTAAGGGTGGAAATATAGGCTAAATTAGAAGACCCGTATCGCGGCGTTCGTTTATGTTAGTTCGATTTTTTTTCAGTCGACCTTCAAACTTTGCAGTCAAATGCCGATTTTTAGCATATTGTTTATATGGTTTTTGGCTATAGCTCGTCGACTAATTGATATTTTTTCAATCTGTAAAAGCCAAATTATTGCTAGAGACCTGTCCAACAATTCATTTTTTTTAAAAAATTGATTTAGAAAATTTTTTTTGGTGCTTATGAACCAAAATGTTGGAAAAATTATTTTTTCATGCTTTTTGAAAATATTTTCCACAAAACGTCTGTTTTGCTTTCTGTTTGATCTATAATATGCTTCTCAATTTCTTCAATAAATTTTATTTGAAAAGAAAACAATCATAATACAAAACTTGCGTTCCAGCTTAATATTAATTTACTTCTCATTTTTTATGTATCAATTTTGTTCAGTGTTGGTTTTAAAGAAACATTGAAAAATAAATTATAAAAAATATGTAAAAAATATAATTTTTAAATGTTAGTTATGAAAAGTTTTAAGTAAAAAAATTAAATAAATTAAATTAAAGATTTGGCCAGTTGCCGTTTAGCAGGCGGCTGTGGATCAACATCACTGCTCTATCTAATATCTTGGTCATCATCATCAGAAGGTCGATAATTTCGTCCAACAGATATTCTGGAATTTCATCTTTGTCTTCCCCTTCTTCCTCTTCTTCCAATCAGCGATTATTGCATCTGGAGATTTCTTTCCTCTGTACCTGAAACGAAATCAGTTTTCAATCGTTAACATGTTTAAATTGTTCACTCTGACAAAGATATTAGAAAAATCTAGGAATTCAGAATATGCACAATCTATAGTTACCTTATTTCAAATGGAAGCTCAGTTTGGTTATAACGTTCGCCTTGCTCATCAGATTCAGTTGGCAACTGTTGAGCGAATTGATCAAGATGCTGATGCAAGGGATGAATTTTGTACGACATATTAACCCCAATTTCATCGAAAGCTGCCAACATGTTTGCGACAGATTGCATGTAGTTGTCTTTTCGTTCTTTACCCAAAAGTTCTTTAATGACTGCTTTCAATGCGAGCCATGCATTTAATTCTCGGTCTGTCAGAACTTGGTCAAAATATTGACGGCTCATTAGTTTCCGTATGCCGGGACAACCCCTTCCTGAATTTTGGCGTTACTTAGTCTTGGGAAAATGTCTTTTAAGCGGTTAAATACTACTGGTCTTTTTGCGATACATTTCAAAATATGTTTAGCAATGCCAAGTTTATAATGTGGAGCAACGGCAACAAAATTTTCATTTCAGGAACAAGACTTTTGTGTAGCCAATTGTCTTTAGGCCATTTCCGTCCAATGCGACTATTCCAGTTATGCCGTATGTACCGGTTTCTTCCTTTAATACCTTGTCCGTATCGTGAATACCAATCGCACAAAAACACGGATATTTTGGAAGGCCAGATGCTGTTAAGCCTGTAATCAATGAAACTATTTTGAGGTATCGAAATTTGCTATATGCAATCGGAACAGAAGTCATTCTATTTGTCTTGTGCAGAAGGACAACTTTTAAGCTGATTAGTGAGCTATCGATGAATAAACGCCAATCATCTTTTTTATAGGTTAAACCTATTGTCTCTTTTTGGCGTTTTTGAATGCTGTTACTTTGGTACCTTTTGCCTGCAAATTATTTCCTTTCAAAAAAGAAGCCAGTAGTTCTGATTTTTTCTAAGTCAAACACAAACAATTCAACAATTCCATCCAATTTGTTTTGTGTGACTTTGATGTTTCATAAGATGTACCTTCACCAGGGTCGTATTCTGAGAAGAAATGCATGGATGTAGCAGCGGCGGTTGTAGTACTGTTATCTGCTGGAAAATCAATACTTCGGTATGTTGGTACTGGAACGAATTCTGAGTGCGGTAATGGTAATTGGACACTTGGCACTGCTACATAAGTTTTATTTTTTGCTTTCCTTCTATTCAAAGTTTTATGGTAGTTGATACATCCATAGCAATTTTCTTCTTGATGCGGGCAGTTGTCTAACCACATCATTGGTATACCAAAAGGCATTGCCTTCTTCTTTTCACTTTTCCTTTGCATAAGAGTTGAATAGCAATTAAAACAAACTTTTTAGGGGCATATTTTACGTCAGTTATGAACTCAATCCAGAAATATTGTTTATAGGCTTCCAAAAAAATCACTCGCATTGCTACACTTTCATCGCTTGCTATGAAACGTCCAAAAACAATGCAAAAATGGTCCATTTTACATTTTGGTTCCGACATTTTTAATACAATATATATTATACAATGTTTTTTTTGTTATTTTTATGAAACCGATGCACTTAACATAAATAACTCACAAAATGAAATGAGTTCCAAAAAAAAATAATAACGTTTTTATCACGACCGAGCGAAAATTAAAAGACATCAGCTTCGGCTGAGTTTCGAGTCTTAACTGAATTTTTACTTTTGAAATTAGGTAGTTTGTACGAAATAAAAAAAAATCGCTAGCCGTGCGGTGGTTGAAAACAAAAAAAGTGGTTTTACTAATTCCCAATTCTTGGAACTTCCGTTTTTAATTACTTTTACCTATTTTTCTTTTTCAATGTTTCTTCAAAACCAACACTGAACAAAATTGATACATAAAAAATGAGAAGTACTATTAAGCTGGAAAAAGCAAGATTTGTATTATGATTGTTTTCTTTTCAAATGAAATTTATTGAAGAGACTGAAGAGCATATTATAGATCAAACAGAAAGACTTAGTTTTGTGGAAAATATTTTCAAAAAGCATAACAAAATTTTAATTGTAATTTAATTTTAACAGATTGAAAAAATATCAATTAGTCGACGAGTTATAGCCAAAAAACCATATAAACATTATGCTTAAAATCGGCATTTGACTGCAAAGTTCCAAGGTCGATTGAAAAAAATCGAAATTCAGAATGGACCTAACTTCTGCTAACCTGAGTCTAAGGAATGTATACTATTTTACCTGGTAAATTGTGGTGAGCTGAACTCAAAAAATATATGAAAAAAATTTAAATGAAAAACTTTTTTTTAATTTTTTTTAGTATTGTCATTTTCTTCGGACGTACCATTATTATTTTGACTATAACTTTGGAAAAGGTGGAAAGGTATATTTCAAAATAATAAAATACAAAAATTCAAATCAAGTGTGAAATATTCATTTTTCATTCGAAAGGACATTAAATACCATTTATTTTTTAAATATAATTTCCTTCAAATATTGGCCGCAGCTACGCTTCAGCATGTCTATTCTGAGGGTCAAATTTTGGTTACTACCGGTCGAGATGCTCGACCGGTAGTATCCGGTCGAGATGCTCGAAAACCGTGGTTTCCGCGGCGTAAGTCTTTCCATGATGAAATCGCAAACAACACTGAAAAGGAAAAAATTAAGTTTAACACAACTTACGCGTAATCTGTAAAAAAAAAAAAATTAAAAAAATAACTCTAGATAGAACACCCTTTACAAATTTGAAAAAATATGGACCGATAATTCCACTAGACCATAAACCGCACAAAACCTTGGTTTTTGTAGTGGAATGGCAAAAATACCGAAGAGAATAAAGTTGAACACAATTCACGCGTAATCTGTGAAAAAAATCTCTGTTGAAAAATATACCGCTAGATTAATCACCTTTTTTTCTAAAATTGTTATGAACAACATTAGCAGAAACGGTCGTTACGGAACAGTAAGGAAAAGATTACAAATATTGTTTTTTTCATAAAAAATTTAAATAATATATTAAGATTTCTTTATTAATTTTGAATAGCTTGCATCCAAGTGAAGAAAATTTGGAGCATATCTTTGAATAAACGTAGAAGTTATGGCCCTTTTTGAAAGACTCACAATTTAAAAAACGCTGTTTTTCATTTCTCCTCCGTTTTCGTGTGTTCTTATACATTGCGTGTGTCGATTTGTATACCCTCCACCATAGGATGGAGTAATATTCACTTTGTCATTCCGTTTACAACACTTCAAAATATAGATATGCGACCCTATAAAACATATATATTTTGGATCGGCATAAAATTCTAAGACAATTTAAACATGTCCGTCTGTATGTAAAAATAACGCTATACTCCACAATATTCAAGCCAGCTCCCATGGACATATTAATAGAATATATAAGGTGATGTAAAAGGGTCACATCTAAGTAATGAACTATTAAAGTAAGAAAGGTGATATACAGAGGAATATGTATATAACTGCATATTTTATAATGTTTTGGGTATGACTTGATGTCCGATATTGTCATAAAATTGTCGAGCAGTAATACAAATTATGTATGCAAAATGTGAATTTTTTTTACTTGGGATCATAACAGGTAACATTCAATTTATCCATTTTGTGGTTTCCAAATTATATAAAGGTCTTTATTCATTTTCACATATTTCCACACAGCAATGGAAAATTATGGACTTCACGGGTCGTAAAAATAAATATTATTATAATATATTATACAATATACATAAACTTATAATTATATATATTGCTATGATTTATGCCTTCAATATAGAACACATTCACCCATATCATGTAGAATTTGTGAACCGTTTTCCGCTTGCGAATTCCCTTTACAAATTTTTTGCAATCACGCAGATTTTGGGAATTCCTTTTTCGAACAATCACCTGTTCACATTCGACATTACAGCTGATCCTCTTTTACATATAATAATGCATAAATAAAAACAAATATGTTCAGAATTGGTGAGCTTTTTTATTTGCAAAATGAGGAAAATAAAAAGAATTCAAAAGAGAAGATTGCAAGACGAAGCCTTCCGGATTCCTCAAACCCATTGGAGCTGACAAACAATGAGTAAGTTGGAATAAAGACAATTATTTCCAATTTGAAAATATGTATATTTTTTAGGTTTGGCAAGTATTATAGATTAAATAAAACTGCATGTTTGCGTTTTGTTGCTGAAGGTGCCTGCCAAAAGGTTATTTATTGCCAGGGATTATCAATGGCGATGGCGCAATCAACATTCAGCGAAGTTTTGAGCGAGTTCCTTAATTTGCTGGAAGTCCCATTTTGTCGTCAATGGATTACATATCCCACACAAGAAGAAAATGCAATTGGTGCCCAATCCTTTTACAGAAAGTTTGGGTTTCCTGGAGTGACAGGTTGTATTGATGTCACCCATGTCATTATTATAGCTCCCAAAGATGCAAAACATTTGTACTGCAACAGAAAATGAAAATTCAGCATTAATGTGACCCTTGTAATACCCTTGTAATGAGAATACGTTTTATAGATGCTACACATCCTGGAGGATGCCACGATTCTTTTGTGTAGAGCATGATACCGTTTAGAAAAGAAATGGAGAGAAAATTTATGGAAGAGGGAGGAAGTAGTATGTGGCTGTTAGGTTAGTTAGTTGAATAAATTAAAAAAATATTGATTAATATTTGTAGGTTGTTACAGGTGATGCAGGTTACCCTCTAGAACCGTAGTTTTTGACCCCATTCAGAAAAGCGCAACCAGGTTCCGTGGAAACCAATTTTAATGAAAAACATACCAATTGTCGGAATATTATAGAAAGGACAAACGGAGCGTTGAAGAAACGCTGGCGGTGCATTTTGGAGCAAGAGAATTATACTACAGTCCAAAAAAGCTTTCAAACGTTTGTGCAGCTCTACACAACGTATGTATTTTTTATAAATGTACTCCAATGCCTTTTCTGCTTCCTGATTATGACACTGAGTTTGGTGAATACAACTTCTCAGATAAAAGTGCATATTTGCCTGTTGCAAAACGTATTAGAAACATTTTATTTTTTATTTCACTTTTAGTAATAAAAAACAACAAAAATCTAAAAACTTTTCGGTTTTAATAAAAAAAATTAAATACATATGCATATTTATGTAACGATAAATATAAACATATTTATGTAACGAGTTTTAATTATTTTTTTGCCTTATAAAAGAACATTTAATGTTTTCAATTTCTATTAGTTTATTATTCTTTTCCAACTTGTTCTCTATTTCAATTTGTTTTTATTTTTCTAATACGACATGGTGGCGTTTCATTTCTTCTATTTCGATTTTTTTTTAAATCACAAATTTTTTCCAATGACCTTGCAACTCTTTTTACTGTCGATCTAGTCTCCTTTTTGTTCTCTTTCATAACATCCACCATTTCAGAAATTTGGTACCTTCATGCTTACCAGATCAAAATAGTCTGATCAGTGGACGACAATCGGGTTCGTTTTGGAGGACCACCACCTGTACCATTGTTGTGACGGTACTCCTCTAAAGCTTTTTTCGCACGTACCGGTTTTGGTCTACCCAGACCTAGATGTGGAAAACAAAATTATTAAAATTAATATATAAGTAGACAGTATGGACATAAAATCCTTTCCTTTTTCCATTCTGCAGTTGTTTTAATTGGCGGACCAGCGCTATTTAACTGACAACTATTTCGGAACAGTAACGGGCCACAACCTCTTTGGAGTCCTTAGTGTACCCGCCGGCAATTTTCCACCAAAACAGACAATTGTTTTTTTTATTTACGGTATTACTCCTGAAAATTCCTTAAATAATAACTGAATTACATTTATAACAAATAATTATACTTACATTTTCATTCGTTCCCTTCTGCATCGTCTGGGTACAAAACGGTTTAATTTTGTGAAAAAAAAATCCCAAAAACGGAACCCTCGATTAGGGAATTTATTTTTGGAGATGCCACATTTTGCGAAAAAGTGGGAAAGGGAATTTTTTTTGGGGGACAATTTGCTGCGTGATAGCGTGATTATTATATTGGGCCAAAATAACATAAAACATCCACCAACATATATAAAGTCTTTCTTTACAAAATATTAAAGAAGGTATATTTAATGGGCCACAAATAAGGAAACTATAACGGATGCAAATTTCGAATGCAGCATGGAGTTATTTTAAGCTTGTAGTATCAGACTTTCTTGGATGCAATTTTGTACGATTTGCTAAAAACTTATGCAAAAAATGGTAAAAAATTACATATTTTTCTATATCGTATTATTCCTGTAACCTATTCTTGTTTTTTTATATTTCAGCAGGCGTAATTATGTCACAAAATTCATTTCTTACATTGACATTTAGATTTTTCCCTGAGAGTCTCGTCCCAGTAAGCGACCAACATGGCAAGAGGTTTCGCCAATAAATGAAGTCCATCCAGCTGCGTTATTAAGGGCATTGGGATGAAGCAGATGACATTTGGTTCCTCATAAGAGAAGTTGATTTCGATGACAACCGTCAAAGGGAAAGTAAAAAAAAACTTTTAATTATGTCCATTCCATGAATATAAATAAAACTGTACATAAATAAATAAAATAAATTAACAAACTATAAAGTAATATTAAAATTTAGCAAACGGGATCTTTTGAAAATATGGTACTCTACAAAAAGTGCCATAACTTCTACATTTATCCATAGAATTTCTTCGGATAGACACTGTTTTCATTACTAGATATGATACTTAAAAGAAAAGTTCATAATTTTTTATAATTTCTTGTATCAACAAAAAAGAATTTTTCAAAATCCAAAACATAATTCGCAAACGCATATCTCCTTCCAATATTATAGGCAAAATAATAAAGGTACATCTGACAAAAACGACAATTTTAAAGAAAAATTATCTTTACAATATTTTTTTTGCTGATTTTAGAAAACAGGATGCCTCAATGCACACACAAAATAACTTTTTAGTTTCTAGAATTTTTTTATTGCCTAGTGTTACTTGCCGTATATACTATCTTCAAAAAAATAGAGACAGTGAAGAAGACAATGAGAGTCGCATAGGTGTTAAGTAAAAAGGTAAGGTGTATAAGTATATGTATTGCTTTTGTCTACGCACAACTGTCTCGCCAGTTTGTGCTTAGGACTATTTTTAAGCGACAGGAATTTATTTTCATTTGAGTACCACGGCCCCGAATTTGATCCGGCATTACATTTTGTCGATTCTAAATGCTGACAAAATGTGTTGTTCGTGAGGTAATTTCATTGTTCTTTGGAACTCATAAGTATATGTTCAAATAGTACGGATGTTTAGACAAATCCTGAAAACAATAATTATTTAGTATGTGTCTAAATAATGGTAGTGTTTTAGGTCAGATAAGATATTCAAGCCGATAGGAAATTATGTTGTTGTTGAAACAACAATATACGTGGTATTGTTAGTCTCATTTGACTTGGCGGATCTGCATCGATATCCAGGTAAAGGAAACGCACCATTTGAACTCTACACATCCAAAGAGACTTGGGGGTCAGCTGAGTTTGCTTCACAGGACAATTGAAGAGGTGCAGCACGTCATGTGGTCCCTGGTGGCTGTGATTTTTACAGCGCGAACGCCGTTCAGACCTGCCTGGTAGTTTCGTTGATCTAAAGGCACTTTCTTATACCGCTGGATCTCTGTCTCTAGATCATGAGGATCGAACCTGATCTGACTGGGCGGAGGCATCCTGTTAATAAGATGGTGGTTGATGTTCTCAGGGTTGCATTCCGGCAAGTCTGAATTTTCTTCCACAGCGTCGTACTCATATTCGCCGACCTCACCGCTGCCGCGTATTTGGAATAGACCGTAGCGATCGCTTTACTATGCAAGAGGTCAATAAGGCTTTCGGCTAGTGACTTGAGGATCTTCTTCTTACTTTTAAGATTATCGCATATAGCTGTAGCATGTGCTTCAATATCAGCGCTTATTATGACTTTTCGCTGCGGATGACATAGGAAACTTCGCCAACGGTAAATTGTGGTGGTGCTTCGATTTGAAGACGCAAAACTCTTTTTGCCGTATTTCTCACTGGGTGCTCAATAAAAATGCGGTAAAAATAGCTCGCGCACCGCTTTGGATTTGTCACTGTTCTGTCACCGAACTTGACGGGTTGGAGAGCGATTTGATCGTTGACCACGATTTACTAATTCCGGAACATAAGTAGCACTGCTTTAAGTAATATATCCATTTGTTCCGCTTATATTCGATGACCAAACTATTTATCTCAGAGTTGAGACCTCTAACTCTAGGGTCAGCAGGGTTGGAGCGACGAATTTCATCACGCTTATCTGCGAGTCCGCACGTCTGCTATAGGTGCGGTTGGTGGCTTATCTGAAGGCACCCCAATCAGCCTTTTTTTGACTATGATACTCACGATGTTCAGAGATTATAAAGTCAGATGGTATGTTGATGGAAAGGGATATGGGTGGTCTGATCCTTAAGAGATGACGATTTGACAATTTACGTCATTGATCTGCTGAGCTAAGGAATACTGTAAGAAGAAATAGTTAAATATTGTATTAACAAACTTTAAAATTAATAACTTACCACATTTTTAAAGTTTTACATTTTTTAGTTGATGGGATAAACTAAAAATTTGCTCCAATACGAGGCGAATTTGCAAGTTCGCTTTTCTATTGATGTCCGCATAGTTTAAACGTTTTGCGCACAGTTGTACAAACATGGAAATTAGTACAAAATAAAGAGCCAAAACACTAAGAAGTTATGTCTTAAAAAATGTATATGTGACGCGCAAAATAGAAAGGGACCTGAGGTTAAAAACCAGTTTTGGTCAGGAGAGCCATTTTAAAGATTACGCCCCTTTCTATTTGCGCTTAGAATCGTCGACTTCACTTTCATAAAACGCGCATATCTCTGGGAGGGAACACTATTTGGGCCTGGGATCGGTCTAATTCGATGCTCAGATGTTGTCCACATCAAAAAAAGAAAAAAAATGAAAATTGATTTTTTACCCTAGGTCCCTTTCTCTATGCGCTGTCACATATATTAATTTACGTACTGTGAAAAGGTGCCAGAAGAAATGTTTTTAAGCCCTCTCACCATTTTGTAAAAAAAGTACCGAGGCAAAAAATGGTTCCAGAAAAGCTTCAAAAGTGCCATTCTGGTAACACTGGTCTCCTTACACCAAGAGGTTATTGCCCTTTACTGGATTGCTAATGTCTGGCAAATAAAGCGGGGCATACCTACCATTCGGAGGGATGTATACGTTATACAGCTATATCTCGGCAATTCCAGGCTTGACTGCTACCCCCATACATTCCATGTATGGGTCTCTAGTCAAGCTCAGGCGAGATAGATCTGTACTGCACAGAATGGTGTGGCAGACGAAGCAGATGTTGTATACGGTTCTGACAAACCGACTAGATCCAAGGTCCGAGATTTATTTGGGTCTCGGCTCGGACCAGTAATATGCAGAGCAGGCATTTTAGGAAGAACAAAAAACACATATTGCTGTGAAATAGAACCGGCTGTCGTGGGATTGTAGCTTAGGAAATTATGGGCGTCGGCTCGGGCGTTTTTAATCTGCGGCGGAACTTGATTTCTTCATAAATTTGGGCGTCTTTAACATTGGTTCATGTTTTTTTCGGTCCAAAAAAGGAAGTTTTAACATCCACGAGAAAATATATATAAAGTAAAATAAACCAATTAACTTTAAGGTTATCAAGTCGCTTTAAATTCTGGACTGGATCACAAAACCACAATTGTTGTCAACTATTAACAGTGGCGTTTTATCTGATGCTAGCCATACACTTGTGATTTGTTCGCATGATTTGTGCGATCTATTAATCATTTTGCATGTGTATGGGGCTGTAACACAACAAATCACAAACCTTTGCAAATTTTCAATTACTTGTGATATATTGCAGCAAAATCACATGTGTCTGGGGTAGTTATCGCAACTTATTTACATTTCGTCATTTCAGTTGCTCTTCAAACCTTGAATTGAACAGAACAATGTAAAATGATCGACGTGCGTTCATCCGCATCGCCGCCGATGTTTACTTCGCAACAAATCACAACTGAATGGCCAGATTTAAAGGACTCATTACGCATATTTACGCACACTGACGGAAAAAAGGACGTTCCAAAATTTTTCCATCTTCCCAAATTTTTACCCCGTTCATGAAAAATTAACAACTTGTGGGTAATAAATTGTTACCGATTTGTTCATAAATAATTACCGGCACGCTTTTTACTTGCCATCAAAATTCTAGATGGAAAGCGCTGCTGCTATTTCTATGTTTATTACTGTGATACTTTTGATATTAAATGTACTTTAAAGAATTTAATATATAAATATAGCTTTATAATAAGTTCTATAATGAAGATTTTAAGATTAACACAGAAATTAACCCAACACATAAATAGAGCAGCTGCCGACCGCTCTTTTGTGAAGCCGTTGCGGTAAACATTTGTGTCTGGCTTAGTTGGCTTTTGGCGTCCTCTTCTTCATTCTTTAATTTTTCGCACAAGCATTGAAGAAATTTATAAAAAAAATGGGGAAAATTTTAATTTCATCGACAAATTAAGACGAATGTGACAAACCTCTAGTTGAGTTTTGCGGAAACGGCACTTTGATATTAGCTGCGGCTTAGCTCGCCGGAATGGGGGGGGGGGGGGGGGAATTCTTTTCCGCTGAGGCTGCACATTTACTATTTTTGTTTGTGCCGGTTTCTACTCATGATGAGATCTAAACGGACTATGAAATTGAACACAGAGGAAGAAAAGTGGAAAACGGAAGGACACACGACTACCTCTTTTCTCCTTTCTCTACTTTAGGACTTCCGTTTGGCAGGAGTTCTCGAAAAGGATTTAGGTGTTGTTATCCTTAAAAACTGCCCACCGCTTATATGACTTCAGTCATCCGTGGCAATTTCGATAGCCATTTTTTTTTCTAAAACTGCCCCTAATACCAACTCACCGGTTCTCTAACCGCCCGTTACATTCACGACCTTGTTTCAAAACAGTTACACAGAAATGTTGATCACATAAACAATTTAAACAAAATTAGGTTTGTTACACATAACAGAAAAGTTATCAAAAATCTGTACAGGAATTTTAATCGAAATAATAAAATAAAACTTAATATCTAAAACATAATAGCTTTCGAAATTAAACATTTATGGACAATCCCACCGGGATTTGTCTTTTTTTATGAAAAAAGAAGAATTTTAACGCTAAGTTCTACAATTTACTTTTAATTTTATAATAGACTTATATTCATGTTTTTTTTCTTATTTGTCTCTAATTTTCTTCATAATTTATTATGTTGTTACTCTTGTGACTTTCAATATTCTTTCAATTTAACTTAATTTTTTTCTTGTTTGTTTTTAAATCAATTTTTTTTTTGTGTATTTATTGAAGCTTGATTTTTGTTTAAGCTTTTTTATTTAAGCTTGATTTTTGAATCGGAAATTGATAGTACAAATACAAGATTCATCTTCGTCACTGGGCCTGGTAAATAGTGGAGTACCCCAGCGAAGTGTTCTGGCGCTATACTTATTCAACTTATTTTTGAACGACGAAACTGATACTGTAGTCAAAGAATTCAACAACACCTTGACTTTGATTCATGAGGCCCATTCTCAAAGAATAGAAATCAAAGATGGAAAATTTCCACTTTTTGTCAGAACGGGAAAGTTCTATTAAATAAAACATCAGTGGCAGGAGCTGAAACAAATTCGCTACGGAAACAGGCTCAGCAGTGAGTAAACAATTTTATCAAAACAAATCCTACTTCTAAAAAAGATCATTAAAGATTCAAATAATCATTAAAGATTCAATTTGGAAATATTCCAAATTGTGGGGAAAAGTGAGTCTACCTTCTGCCAGCAAATTCTTCACGAGTATATTGTAGTCTCAGAGAGCACCGAGATTGCAGAGCCTTTTAAAATTTTTACTCACCCACATTTAGTCAAACAATTCCTGAAAGCCCTGTTGATGATCTTGACACTAAAGTACTACAATGCGTAAGTGAAATACCAGACCATATTTATTCATTGGATGATAATTTCAATGTCATCAACAATTCGGACACCTTTCACTTTACTGACTCTGAAAGTATAAAAAATATTATTAAAAATTTTAATACTAAGTAACCGAGCGGTATTGATGGCATTTCAAATTTTGTAAATAAAAGATTACCCGATACAATCATAAGGTTTATCACCAGTTTATATAATCACTGTATCAACAACTGCTACATTCCAGAAGATTGGAAAACGGAGAAAATCGTTCCTATAAAAAAAAGGTAAAAGTGAGACTGTTTCGGAGTTTCGTCCAATATCATTGTTATCGAACACTCGAAAAAATTTTGAACATGTCCTCAAGGAACAAATAGAAAAAGAATTTATCTTCAATCCAATTTCCAATTCGGATTCAAGAAACATTATTCAACTCAGCACACGCTACTTAAGTTTCACAGCGATATCTCCAGATATTTGAGGAACCAGGTATGTACCGTTGCAATATCCTTAGATATAGAGAAGGCTTTTGACCCGGTCTGCCACAACGGTATTCTATACAAAATGATAGAATTAGGAATGGATCCATGTTTGGTTAAAATAATGCACTCCTTTTTTTGAATCGGAAATTGATAGTACAAATACAAGATTCATCTTCGTCACTGGGCCTGGTAAATAGTGGAGTACCCCAGCGAAGTGTTCTGGCGCTATACTTATTCAACTTATTTTTGAACGACTTCCCCCACGTCTCCCAAAATTCACAAACAATATTATGTGCAGACGATTGCTTAATTTAAGCGCACAATACTTCACCAGCTCTAGCACTGAACGACGCTGCATTCTACATCCGGATTATAAGCGACTTCTATAACACCTGGGGAATTAAAATTAACGCCACAAAAAGCGAAGCGATTTGCATACGAAACGCCTTCAGGGTAATGCCTTATGTTATAACCTGTTCAAGCAACTACTTTGTACTTATAAGTTATTTACAATCTAGTTATCATTTGTTCCATTTTATGTATATCCAAAATTATGCATTGAAATGTTTGTCAGTTTTTATTTGAAAGTATAACATTTGGCGACGAGATTTTTTTTTCCTAAATCACACAATGGATTTTCAAGCTGTGTCACAGCTTTTCCAACATATGCAGATTCAAAATCAACAATTTCTGAGTCAATTAATGACTGAAAACCAGCAAACTATGGCGAAATTCTTGGAACCTGCGGTGAATAAATCGTCAGCGGTATCTTGCTTCAAAGTTTTTTCCAAGGATATTGATAAATGGCCCATGTACGTGCTGCAGTTGGAACAACATTTCGTGGCAAATGGTGTTTGCAATGAGGAAACTAAGCGTGCTTGTCTCTTAAGTTGGGTTGGTAGCGAAACTCTGGAGTTGCTGCAGAAGTTATTTGAGGGTAAGGTTGAAGTGCATACATATCAGGCTATTGTTGCAAGGCTGAACGACCATTTTGTAAAGAGGCAACATATTTTGGCTGCCAGATTTAAACTCTATAAAACTACAATAAAGCCGAATGAATCATATTCCGAATGGGTGGCAGAATTGCGGGGTGTTGCAAGAGATTATATGTTCCATTGCGAAAAAGAGGGTTGTGCCGAATCTTATATGGATAACAAGATCAGGGATATGATTGTCATCAACACTCCCCACGACAAGGTCAGGTCGGCAGCACTACAAAAAGCAAATCCATCTCTTGAGTAAGTTTTACAAATTGCAAGTATTTATGAATCAACCGTGAGTACATGTATGGAGATGGCGGGCGATGGAGCTCAGCAAGTAAATGCATTATTCGAAGGCAAAAAGTTTCGGCCATCAAGTAAAACTACAGTTCTTGCCAGGGAAAACGGAAATTTTCAATCGTGTCCGGGTTGCGGTCACTCTCACGAAAGAAGTAAGTGTTACCATTATGTAAATAAAACGCTATGCAATTTTTGTACCAAGGAGGGGCATATAGCCAGTGTTTGCAAATCAAAGAGGAACTCTCAAAATAAAGGTATAGTCAAAAAGGATAGTCGTCCAAACTTTGGTAAAGATATAAACTCCGTCTCAGACGACTCATACGAGTCAATCGGGTTCGCGGAATTAGTGGAACCATCTGAACATGTCCGAGAGATATCGTACTCTTCGGGAAAAATTATCGCTCACGTTAATATAAACGGCATGAACTTTCCTTTTCAAGTAGACACAGGAGCAAGTTGTTCACTAGTAGGATTATCAACATATGAACGGCTAGGAGAACCTACATGTGAGACAACCATGAAGCTCCTAAAAACCTATGGCGGTCATATTTTGCCTCTCAGAGGAGTAACAACTGTAAATGTCAAATTGAACGACGAGTCACAGAATTTGCCACTTTTTATTGTTCAAGATGTAAATGCTTCAAATATTTTAGGCTTGGATTGGTTCCAAAAATTGAATTTTACAGTAAACTTTCCTAACCGGGAATGTGCAGCTAATGTGTGCAATTCAATTGAAGCTCGCAATTCTAGAAGTGAGCTTACTGCTGCATTGTCTAGTCTCGAAAGTGAGCATGAAACACTTTTTTTTATCAGAATTTGGGTCACTGTACAACATATAAGGCGGACATTAAACTAAAACCTGATGCTAGACCAAAATACTCGAAACCATATAATATTCCATTTGGTCAATACGAAGCTGTGCGCGCAGAGTTGGATAGGCTCGTATCTCTCAATGTACTTCAGCCTTTAAAGTCAAGTGAATGGGCTGCTCCTATTGTGGTTGTTAATAAGCTAGATGGACGCTTGCGCATTTGCGCTGATTTTAAGGTATGTCTGAACGCCCAAATTGATATAGAACGTTATCCGATTCCGAGAATTGAAGAGTTACTTCACAAACTTCAGGGTGGAAAATATTTCACAAAGATTGATTTAAGTGACGCCTATTTACAAATTGAACTATCCGATTTGTGGTTATTAACACGCCATTCGGACTTTTCCAATACCAAAGAATGCCATTTGGAATAGCAAGTTCACCGGGAATATTTCAAAGGTTTATGGAAGAACTTATCTCGGGAATAGTCACCGGTAGGACGAACGAAGAACACACAGCTAATGTCAAAGCAATTTTCCTACAACTGGAACAGCGAGGCCTAAGATGTAAAAAGGAAAAATGTTACTTCGCACAGGAAAAGATAGAGTACCTGGGGCACATAATTCACGAAAAGGGAATCGATCCATCGGATAAGCGACTTGATGCAATTCGTCTTATGCCCTCGCCTAAAGATTTGAAGGAGGTGGAAGCGTTCATTGGCAAAATAAATTATTACAACAAGTTTATACCTAATTTCTCGACCAAAGCGGGCCCATTAAATGAACTTCGAAAGAACAATGCCAAATTTGTATGGGGTCCAAGGCAAGAGAAATCTTTTCAAGCATTGAAAGCAGATATAATCGAGTCCACATGTCTTGTTCATTATGATGAGAGTTTACCAATTATTTTGGCAACAGATGCATCCAAGATTGGTATCTGGGCCGTCTTATCGCATAGATACCCCGATGGCACGGAAAAGCCGGTTTCATTTGCATCCAAAACGTTGAGTTCTTGTCAGCGTAACTATTCTCAAATTGAGAAAGAGGCTCTGGCTATCATCTTCGGTGTTACACATTTTCATCAATTTATATATGGACGGCATTTTGAATTAACAACTGATCACCAAGCGCTCACAACTCTATTCCATCCGCATAAGAAGTTGCCAGTCATGACTTTTCATTGTCTTCAAAGGTGGGCAATTATACTTCAATCATACGACTACAACATTCGGTACAAAAGCACTAATCAACACGCAAATGCAGACGCCTTGTCGAGACTGCCTAAGGGAGAAGGCCCAGATTTTGACAACCAAGAAAGAAAAATGCTTGACATTGAAAATATATATGAGTCTGCCGTCGCAGAGTTACCAATCAACGCGGATCTGGTTGCTGAGGAAACCAATCGGGATTCAGTCTTGAAGATTGTATCTGATTATATCATAAATGGCTGGCCAGACCACTTTTCAAAATCCGATAGTAATGTATTACCTTTCTTTAATAAACGATTTTCTCTCTCTTAATGTTGAATGTTGTCATCTTATATCAATCTGAAAATACAAGAGGGACACTGGGGAGTAAGTAGAATGAAACAAATGGCCCGGCGTTATATATGGTTTCCAAAAATCGATGATGCCATCAAAGACTTATCAAAAAGATGTAACACTTGCCAGGAATCAAGTTCTAACCCGAGAAGTCAATTTTCATCGTGGCCCGAACCGTCCGGTCCATGGGAAAGAGTTCACATCGATTTTGCAGGGCCGTTCTTTTCACAAATGTGGCTGATTGTGGTTGATGCATATTCCAAGTTTCCACATGTCATCGAAATGTCAACAACAACATCATCCGCGACTATTAAGGCACTGCAAAATATTTTTTCAGTGGAAGGTTTACCACAATCTATTATAAGTGATAACGGAACCCAGTTGACTTCAAATGAATTTCAAGAATTTTGTAAACTAAATTCCATCCAACACCTCACGAGTGCAGCATTTCATCCAGCTTCCAATGGTTTAGCCGAGCGCACTTTTAAGGAGTCACTGACGAAAGTAATTAGAGATGAACTGGAGAGGAGCAAAGCCTTTTTTAAATTCCTTATTTCGTATAGATCCACTCCGACAAAAGATACAGGTAAATCAATCACCCGCTGAACTATTACATAACCGCCAACCACGAACACTTATGTCGGCATTATTTCCCTCTAAACGCTTGACCACTTTCATTGACACAAAGTTCAAGCCAGGTGATTGTGTATACGCAAAGAATTTCTCACGAGGGAAGAAATGGATTGAAAGAGTGATAACTGAAGTCCATGGAGACTCTCGCTTAAAGGAATTCATATTCCATTTCAATCCACAATCAAATATTTGGGTGTCAATTTCAACAAGCTATTGCAATTCAATTACCATGCGCGTTCCTCTCTGGAAAAGGCAAAGCGTATATCACAGATGTTATCATGTCTGCTGAACAATAAGCTTCTGCTACAAAATACCAAATAGTTATTGTTCAATGCCGCAATAAGATCCGCCCTGACCCACGGTTTTCCAATCTGGTTTTCCTATTTCCCCAATAGTAGCATATAAATTGGAAGTCTTTGAGCGGGTGATACTGAGGAAATGTACAAATAAGCATTTTGAAAGGCACAACAAATTATTGTTCTAAATCCAGTGACGACATACAATTAAATTTTTTTCTAGAAGTAATATGTATGCCAGCGATAAAGGTACAAATGTATATTTAACGTGTTGCTAATGTGTGCATGCCTGCTTTTTCAGCGGCAGAAATCGCATTTAGGTTTGCTTATTTTGCGGAAGAAAGATTTTGAGCAAGCTTGGCCACCATTAGAATGATGGCTTAGTGCGCGCTCAAAGCCGAGCGGAGCTGAAAGCTACTTAAAATTCCTAAAACTGTTTCTATAGAAATTAGTACAAATCAGCGTCAGGAAGGCAGAGTGAAAGCCGAGCCAGCTGATTGAATGGAAGAAAACTGTTTTAAAGTGTTTTTCGTGCTAATATTTGACTGTATGTCTAAAGATTTAAGTTTGTAATTTGTAAATGGTTCTTGACGTTTTGATACTGTTCAAATAATATTGAACAAAATTAATCAAATTTAATTAAACATATTTATAATTAACTGATTAATCATAGTTCTGATTAATCAGAAATTTCGATTATTAGATTAATTAATTAATCACATTAGTGATTAACCTTAATTTGGACTAATCGATGACCATGTTGTTTTGTGTTTATTTTACGCATTTTACAAAAACAAATGAATAAAAAGACTTCAAAATAAACATTCACAAATACAAAACACATAGCAAAAACAGCGCCGATTTAATTTTTCACTTTGCCATCCCATAATTTCCTTCAAGCTTGAAATAAGTTCGGCTCGGATTTGAGAGCGCACTCTGCCATCACCCTTAGGCTTGCGAGCTGAATTCAGTGAAAAACTTTTTAAGTGGGATGAAGAGGTAAGTAATGCTGTTTCTTTAGCTGTATTTGTTTCACATTTTTAAATAGGAACATTTATATTTATTAAATTAATAAATGTGACTATTAAAAAAAACGCTAGTTTTACTTGTTTAAATATTGGGGTGGATTTAGAATGAAGAATAATTCCCCGTGCGTTGAGTATTCGTTCCCAGAACGTTCATTATTTGTTCCCAGTGCTTTCATTATTCTTTACCAGTAGTTTTAATATTCGTTCCCAATACGTTCATAAGCCTTTACCGTTTGTTAAAAATTCCGGAATGAAATGTTATTGATTATTCATGAACCGCCGTTCACAATTTTCGAACATGCGGTATTGATACACTATTGTTAACGTATGTTAACCAGTTCTGAAGGTATGGTAACGTTTTTTTGCTGGGTGTAGCCGCATTGTAACTAAATCAACACGGAACGTTGAACATTTAGAGCACAAGAAAACGTGTTACTGCTGTTGCAAGCCGTCCAAAAATTATTAGCGGCTGTTTTGTAAAGAATCAAGACTATTAATTGAGCAATCGAAATACAGTGTTATTCCGAATCTTCAAAAACAAAATCAATAGACCTTTTATGCAATTTTTTTATTAGGAATTGAGAAAAGTTTAAACATCTACGGCTACGACTTTCAAGCTAAGCTAATTTTTTACAATAAGATATTAATGGAATACAATATCAGATAAATGTCCTCCTCTGTTGGCCTCACGAATGCGATCCCTTTTAAGCACATTTTTCATTGCATTCAGCACGGCGTCGAATTGGGGTTGATGGATTGTTTTGAACGCTTTCTTGAGCAGCAGTAATGTTTCCAGCCGATCTTTCAGTACGTTTTGGTCAAGACTTTGAAACAAAAATCAAATCAGCATATACACAATTGGAAAACTCTTTAAATTTGGAAACTTACGAATTAAAAAGGGTGATTCATTCACGACTGGACAATTTTCACCAGCGTATTCCTTGGCTCATTTCATGGAAAATAAACTAAACATAGCCCAGAGGTCTTACCGTTCCAAAGTTATGACTATTTGACTGAAATGCAAAAAATCAAGTTTTTTTTTAGTTTATTTTATCGAGACTTTTTTCAAAAACAATGACAGACATATACTAGATCTATGAACAAGAAATTTCTTATGACTATAATGTATTGTCTAAATTACCAATAACCTACAGCTGACGGCACCAAGCCTTTTCTGTGTATAGAAATATTTTTAATTTGTATGTAGCTCTGAAAAGTGTGTTCGCCCTTGCTCCCGAGGCTTGCAAAAATCAAAAGTGAGCTTCATCGCTGAACAAAATTTTCTAGTAAAAATCAGGATCGGTGGTCACCTCGTTTTTGGGCCATTCACTACAATTTTTAAACGTTGTTCCGGAGTAAGTCTATTCATTATGAAATGGAAAACCAAACAGAGCATAAATCAAGTGACAGCAGTCAAAAAGACCAACTTCAAAAAAGGTGTGGCCAGATCTAAAACCACACGTCTAAAAAACACCCTTTGATTTTCCATTTTTTTTATATAGAATTTGAGCCAGTACTTGAAGCTTTTATTAAGACTACTTTCGGCGCATTACCTCATATAGCCTAGTATTCACCTAAAACGAAATTCTCGCCCCGATAAGAAATACATAAAGCAAAGCAAACGAAATTTACCATTGGTAATTTCCCTTTAGCTATTTTCGTTTGGAGGTACTCAGCTGAAACGAAAAGGTGGCGAAATTTGCAACTGTTACAGGGATGATTATTAGAGCAGTGTAGACTTATATTACCATCTGTAAACGAAAATAAATGTTCTGAGAATTGTTTGGTCAAGGAATTTTTGAAATTTACAAAAAAATAAATTGACAAATGTTGTATAGTCGCTTTTGGAGGGTATTTAAATGAATGTGATTAAAATCATTTTTTTGAAAAAGAATAACGACTGCTTTCTCTACACTGCAATTCATACATGTAGAGATAACTGAAAAACTTATAAACGAGAATTTCTTTTAAGGTGAATACTAGGCTTAAAAACGAAATTTCTGCTTAGGAGTTTTGCATCTCTACACGGAAGAATTGTAGTGTAGAGCATTGAAGAAGAATTAACCGTTATTCATTTTTAAATAAATGATTTTAATCATATTTATTAAAATAGCCTCAAATACGATTTGCAACAATTGTTAATTTTTTATTGCATATGTTAAAAATTCCTTGACTAATTATCAAAACACTTATTTCTTTTGATAGTGAAAAAGTCTACACTGCTCTTTTAATTTGCATCATGTAACAGTTGCAAATTCCGCCACCTTTCACCTTTGCATTTTCTTGCGCTCTCAATTTGTGCTACTGCCTCTCTCTATGTGTTGCCCAATTTTCATGTTTTTTGTAAACAAAAACGTATGGGCTAACAGTTTTTGTGCATATTTGCAGTAAGAAGAAATCATAAATTTTAAAAGTATTTGCGGGAAAGCTAAATTTAATAAATAATGGACCAAAACAAGAAAATTATAATAAAATCAAAACAATTTGATTGTTCATGCAATTAACAACCGAACATTTCTAAATAATTCTTGTTTAGTTCGCAAAAAAATTTATTGTATTTTTTTCAAAATCATTGAAGGCCAAATAATAAATAAAAACATCTGTGAAATGACAACAAAAACCGGATCCGTTGCCGCAGCCACAGTGTTCTGTTACTACTCTAAAACAAAATCGAGCAATAAAGGAGTAATGACTTGTTCAATCATTTGGAGTAATAAGCGAGCAATCGAATGTTTTTATTTTGTTTAGCTCAAAAATTCATCTAAGTTAGAAAACACAAAGTTGATGTCTCGCTTAATGCTCCAAATGGATCAATAACGGATTGTTTTTGCTTGTGTTTTTTTGTTTTGTTTGTCATGCCTGTTCTTTAACTGATGTTTTTGTCATGTTTGCATATATACTCCCTTTATGCTCTTTCAGGAGATAAAAAAGATTACCCCCATTGTCCTTATTTCCGAGATCAAAACGAATACTCCTTTTGTACTACATAAGGAGCTCAAAGGAGTGCTCGCTTTTTGCGGACATGCAGTGTTAAAAAGGAGTACAAAATGCATGCGGCTCGGAGTTTTATGGCTCATTGCTCACAAAGGAGCGAATCAAGATTAATCTTTGGATGATCCTGTTTGTTACTGGGTATATTGATGACAATGCAATTTCAATTTTTCTTTTATTGACTTTTATGTTGCTTATATGTATTTTAAGGTATCATTCATTCGTAAGCTAGCTACTAGCGATTATGTATATGGACAAACTCACAAAAAGCATTGCAGTTTTAAGAGCATAATATATCGCAAAGCGTTCCTGGTGGCTTGTAACACCACAAACCATACAAAACTACTTCAAAAAGGCAGGTTTTTTCAAAATGAATGAAAACAACGACATTGAGATTTCTAAAGAAATGGTAGACGATGAATACAGCTCCTTTTTCGAAGAAATTGCTCACTTGAAAAATCTTGACTGCTTTGGAATATTATGCGATGAAGAAATAATAAGTGAAATACAAGAACTATATTCGGGAAAAGAGGTAGTAGAGGTATCTGAAACAACATCAATGCCAAACAGAGAGGAATCTATTAATGACTTGTTTGTTTTAAAAGAGTATATGGAGTTTAATAACAATAATAATTTCATTAGTATTGAAACAATATTTTACAATCAGCTGGATGAATCGCTTGTCCAAAACAAAATAATATATCCTTAACACACTGCAACTTTGATTATCGACTTATTTAGTCTTAAAAATATATTAATAGTATTAGTATTCTTCTAGGAATATCGATAGTGTCCACAATCCATAAATTTTTTACAGAAATTAAAGTATGCCGTCGGAAACCTTTGGACTTTTTCAAAGGTGAATATCTTTCGAAGACCGTCAGCGGAGAATGCCTCCATGAAAAAGAGATGGGGAAATGTCAATATTTAAATCAAAACAGATATTTTAGACATTTTTCAAATTTTGCCAATGCAGAAATGGAGCGATGTGCCGGTACAGTAGATAACGCACACAAGAAAGTCAACAAATACTACAAGTTTCTTTCTTATATGCGTTTTCTACCTTATCGGTAATTTAAACAATTATAATAAAGTACACGTCGATATGAAAGAATGTCTTATAAAATATGTTCTTACATCTCAAAAACGTAAATATGGACATTAATGATGTTCGGACCAATCAAATTTTGGTCAATTTTATGCTTCCTTTATTTTATTGTACAGGGTGTCCGTCGAGAAGGTATACTACTTTGTTTGTTTATAATTTTTGATTAAATGAAAGAGAATGGATCTTATATTGATAATTATTTATTTTTAATGTTCGCAATTATGTACTTATATGTTTGATGAATAATTTGAGGCTTTTCCATTGTCCAGAACCGATTATTCTGTTTATTCACATATTCATTCAAATAAAAATATGCCTCGTCACTCATTATGATTTTTTCATGAAAATCGGGGTTATCATGGGCGAGTTGTAACATCCTATTGGCATATGTACGGCGGCGTAAATGGTATTGTGGAAGAAGCTCTTGTGTCAACTGAATCTTAAATGGAAACAAATGCAAATCCTTGTGCAAAATGAGGTCAAAGTTGTTCTTCGAAGACAAAGATTCTGAGCACGGCGTCGAATTGAGGTTGATAGATTGTTTTGAACACTTTCTTGAGCAGTAGTAATGTTTTTAGCCGGTCTTGCAATACGTTGTGGTCTATGCTTGGCCCTATCAGCTACAGACCCTCTTTCTTCGAAATCATTCACTACACTGTAAATAGTGCGTTTTGTTGGCACTTTGTTCCTCCCAAAAATATCACGTAACTTTCTCACTCGATAAAATGTTTTAACGATTAAAACACCTTGGTTTATCGAATATTTTTCCATAATAAATTTGCCACGTCTCTACTTCACGACTGCCAAATATTAACTGTCAAGACTAACGTTTACCAAAATGGCGGCAAAACAAATTAGTATACCTTCCCCAATCCCACAACAGCCGGTTCTGTGGACCGAATTGACCCGAAGAATAATTCTTCGGTCAAGGGCTGTCACCCCGGCACACAGTTACCGCTACAACAACAACAGTATACCTTCCCGGCAGACAACCTGTACAACACTTTTTCTTTATCTAAACCACCATCATCTGAGTAAAAAAATGGAGTTATTTTTGTTAACTCCCTGTGACGATGTAAATACTTATATATTAGTATATATTGAAATTTCAGAGTTTTTTGGAAAGGTTAACAAAGTTAAATTAATAGCGGAACGCAATATCATTCATATGACTACCACAACTGCCTCAGAAGTATCTCATCCGATCAACCCCATTTTCAGTACATTTTTGATTGTTTCGGGACGAATCTGATCAATGGCAACTTCGATTTCATGTTTTAACGCTTCAATTGTCTATGGATGCTTTGCATACGATTTATACTTAATGGATCCTAACAGAAAATAGCCCAAAAAGCTCAAATCACAGCTCTGAGGCGGCTACTTGACATTTCAATTTCAGCTGATTATTCGATTTTCATCAATGGTTGCGTTGGCTGTGTGACATGCGGCCCCGTCTTGTTGAAACCAAATGCCGTCCATGTCATTCTCTTGAATATTTTGGAAACAAAAATTCGTTGAGCATGGCGCGGTATGCCTATCGTAAACGGTAACGGCGGCTCCTTGCTCATTTTCGAAGAAATATGGCTAATGATACCGCCAGCCCAAAATCTACACCAAACAGTGACTCGTTGCGGATGCATTGGCTTCTCAATAGTCACGTGTGGGTTCTCTGAACCCCATATTCGGCAATTTTGCTTATTAACATAGACACCGAGATTAAAATGAGCTTCATCTGAAAACTCGATATTTCGGTAAGATTCTTTATCTCCTGCCAAACCAATCCCACGACTGCCGGTTCTATGTACCATTGTTGCGTGGAGATTTCAAAGAGAAGAAATTCAATAAAACTGTTTGTAAAATTTTTGCTGGACAAGTACATAGTATAAAGTGGCGGGTAGATGGCCCTGTATAAGTTTTGCGGCTATGTTACATAGTCATTACAACTGATTTTTTTGCCAGAGATGTTGGTAATGACATTTGTAAAGACAACAATAGCCCGCCAGACAGTCGCGTATATACTAATGGTAAATAAACCAAATATTAGCAAAAATGGAGTAATATCGGGACTCCAGCGCCAGGCGGGATAGATGTCACCATATAAAAAGACGTAGTACAGTAAATCATGATCATTACTTGTGCCGCAGCGAAGACGTTACCTTGTGGTGTGTCAAAGCAAAAAATAATAAACAAACATAAATTGGAATAAAATCCTTTGGAAAAATAGAATTACCCTGTGTGTTTAATTGCCTGTTTGTGAAGTAATTTAAAGTGAGTCTACTAAAGGAAAATGTGTGTGTATAGAAAAATGTTTATTGTGTTTTTTTTGTTTACTTTTGTGTTGTATGTAAAATAGCTCCAAACTCTTTTGAACAAAACACCCACAACTGGCCTCCGTGATAGTGTCCTCGGAACGGGGCCAGATATCTTTTTGGTTTGGATCAGCAAAATCCCGGATCATCCTCTCTGAAGCGTGGAACAGCGCTATCCGTGGTACCCTTCTTGTGGTGGAATAAAACTGCAATAAAAACGAGAAAGTATGAAAATCCAAATCTTGTGAATGTCCTGTCGCCGAATATCTAACACCTGAGGTAAACCTAGTCTATGTTTGTGTAATGTCCTTTGATGTCAAGGATGCCGCCAGTGATTGTCTTCTTCTAAAGGAAATAAAATCTGCGGGCAAAATATACTTTAATATAAAAGAAAAAAAGGAATATTTAAAAGAAACGTAACATATAAAAAAAAAAATAAAGAGGAATAGGAAAGAGAAAAGAAAAAAACAAGAAAATTTATGAAATACTAGAAAGTCGGTGTAAAGAATAACTATTAAGTAATTTAAGTAAAAAATATCATTGTACAAGGGATAATACCTAGAAAGATCATGAAAGAATCATAACAGGCGGAAGAACTTTTAAGATTTCTATAGGCTTCGATATCTTTGGATAGATATATAATATTATAAAGCGATACTCTGTTAAGAGAGCTCTTTTAGTGGAGGAAAGTTAGAGTAGCTTCGAGCCAAGGAAAAAGTGGCTGATATCCGAGATTAAAGAAATCTAGAGGTTGACTTCGATGCCAATTTCAGGCCTGTGAAAGTTTTTGTTTAAGGTGAACCAGGTATTGTTCGTTAGTAGTGAACTTGTTAAATTTAGTGCTAAGTTTGTAGTCGTAGTGGAAAGTATAAATGTATTAAAGATTTAGATTTATTTAAAAAAAAAAAAAATGATGTGCTAAGTGTTTAAGAGAGGGGGTAGGTTGGTTGAATGAGGTGAGTGTGGTTCAGAGTGTGTGGTAGATGGGGCCTTCAAAAAAATTGTGTGGAGCCAAAGGCCGAGGAAGGGTGGGCCAAGTGTGAGACTTAACACCGAAGTCTCTGGGTCAACGTGAAGATCTCTTTGTGGAAGTTAAAAATTGTAATACATATTTATTTTTCTGTTAGCCTCTGGGTTGAAGTTTGGTGGGTTGAGAATCCACAAGATCTGAGGACGATGAGCTGCCGGAGGGCCGAACTTAACGCCGTATAGAGAGTAGAACATAACAGAAATGGCGCCCAAACTAAATAAGTAACGCTGAGTCTTATGACGCGGACAATATGGCGAAGAGTAGGTAGTGCCATATTGGCGGCAATATAAGGCGCGACAGAAAGTGCACAATACCTAAGCACGAAACAATAGAACGCTAAATTAAACCAATAGACCAAAGTAATAATTGTCAAGGGAACAAAATTTAAGTGTCACAGTATCCAGATATTCCAAATGAAATCTGTTGAAAAGTACAATATCCAGTAAATCTTGTATCCTTGATGGCAAGAATACCTAAAGGCCACCTGCAGTAGCACATTCGAGAATTCAATTTATATCAATGTTTGTATAGCAAGTGATCCTTTTTTTTATCAGAAAGCAAAATCCTGACAATTTACACAAATCCCATATCGAAGTTCGTGGTAGGGTAAGGGGCAACAACCGATTTGGTGAATATGCCGAATGACTGAAGTGTTGCAAAGAACCTGATATCCATGAGATCTTTTATTAATAAAAATAAAGAATGATAATATGCCGTGATATAGAGAACTGTAAGGGAAATGGGTATAAGTAAAATAAATATTTTTTGGTAGTTTTGTCAATGATCTTCACAAATGACTTTCTTTAAGAACACTTTTTAATAAGCAAAATAAATACATACCACACGAAAGTTCCACATGAACCTCTGAGATTACAATCGACATAACCCTCTCAAATGTTGTATTATCTGTTTGAAGTAAAAATTTGTGTATGTTAGTAGTTTAGAAACTTTATATATTTTGTTGTATATTTACCCATTAATCGTGTCAGTCCACGCCAAAAAAATTAAATTATAAATTCCGCTTGCTATTTATGGTGATTCGTGTTCGACGTCAACAGTGTAATTGGTGTAATTTCATCCGCTGTAAAAGAAAAAAATAGATTTGTTTGTTACTAAAGTGGTTATGAGCTACAGAACGAGGTCGAAAAGAATATATAAAAGGGGAAGGCCTGAAGAATTTGATTTGAATAGGTCTCATTACTCGGACGGATACAAACAGAAAAAAATAATAAATCATACGGACATGAACAACGAAAGTAATCCAAACATGAGCGCGTGTCAATTTATTGATCTGGCTGGATCAATAATTAGAAGAGATCAGGTGGTGGGAAATGCGAATCCGAGCATCCCACCAACCGGCGACGAACACCTGGAGCCAGGCGTTAGAGGGCTTGTTCTGGATGAAGCATTATCGGTACAAAGGACCCTCGAGGACAAATTGAAGGAAATGGTGGAAAAAGAGATGTCTGACGTTAGGAAAACGATGGAAGCATTGTCGAAAAATGTGAGAGATTTGTCGGAAATTGTGCGCGCTCAAACACTTCAGGCTACTATGGTAAACACAAACAACACTACCCAACCGAGTCGAGACAAACAAAGCAACGGCAGTCAGGGTACTTCTCCGATTACTGTCCCGCCTGGACCGTCTAGTAGAGTTGATGGCAACATCAACTATCAGTCCGTGAACGTTCGTGGGGAAACCATGACAATGATTCCCAATGCTATGATGCGAATACGGCTAGACAAATTGGGAGTAAATTTTGACGGCGATGCTCGGCGTTTAAGGGTGGATGACTTCATCTATCGCCTTGAACATTTGCAAGCCCAATACGGCATTCCTTGGGATGAAGTCTTGAGAGACTTTCACCTAATTGTTTCAGGACCAGCACATGAATGGTATTGGCTATTTAAGAAGACCAGCTATCACACTGATTGGAATGGGCTGAAACATGCGCTTTTAGCCCAATACCAAACATCAAAATCCAATTTCGAATGGTTAAGTGACCTAGTGGAAAGAAAGCAAATGCCGAATGAGTCCATCGATGCATATTTCCAAGAAATGTGCAAACTTCGTTCGAGGTTACTACAGCCACTTCCTGAGTATGACATGATCAAAATTTTGAAACGTAATATTAAGGAAAGTGTAGGAAAAATTGTGTACCCAATGTCGATCTCGTCAACAGAACAATTACGTATAGAGTGTAACGAGGCAGAAAGACATTTTCCCAAGCGAGACCACAGGCCAACGCAAATACCAGCACGGTCACAGAGATTCGTTAATGAGATAGTTGAAGAGATCTATGAGCAGCCCACATATGGAACTTCATTGCCAATTGTGGAGAACATAGATGCCATCAATTACCAACAACAAAAACAGCAAATTACTTGTTGGAACTGTCAAGAAACTGGGCATGTGTTTATGGACTGCCCGGCGGAGACTAGGAACCGATTTTGCTACAGATGTGGGAAACCCGATACGGTAACCCCAAAATGTTCCAACTGCCAACAGGGAAACCGCAAGAAGGGCGTGGAAAGAGTAGGGGATTCGCGTCCGATGAACAACCCTACCACACAGAAGATGTAGAGATCCTTAAAAGAAAGAAAATATTATTAGGAAATACGAATTTAGTTAAACATTTAGTTAAAGTAAATAGCGCCGATTTTAAACCCGAGACCAGACATTATGTTTCTTTAGAGATTCGTCAAAAGAATTATGAGGCTGTGCGAAACAGGATCTTCAATTCTGAGATAAAAGTGCCTGACCGAATTAGTAGAGTTCGACAAAAATACGTAGAACGTAGAACTATGGATAGATTCAATCCATAGAGCACACAAAGCTGGCAAGGATGCAAGAGTGTTTGCAGACGTCACACTCCAGAACAAGGTCGTCACTGGGTTACTCGACACCGGAGCTTCAGTAACCATATTAGGAAAGGGTTGCCGCGAACTTGTTCAGGAATTAGGATGTTTGATTATACCATTGTGTAACAACGTGACCACAGCTAGCGGACATAAACAGCGAATCGTGGGTAGAATCAAAATAAGTATGACGTATCAAGATATCGAAAAGGAGATGTATGTATATCTGTGTCCCGACTTGGAACAACAACTTTATTTAGGAGTAGATTTTTGGCGCAAGTTCAATTTAGCTCCTGATATAGTCGGGATTGCTGCGTTGGACATCGAACAAGTTGCGAAGGATATGGTAGACACGGATTCCGAATATAAATTAAAGCCTCATACGCTCAATAAGGAGCAAGAAAGCCGATTAAATAAGGTGATAAAAAGCTTTGATTCGTTTGAGGATAAAGGGTTAGGATGCACAAGTTTGGAAAAGCATACTATTAAATTGATCGAGGGCTCAGAACCCGTAAAAGATCGACATTACCCTATTTCACCAGCGGTCCAACAAATAACGTACCAGGAAATCGATAACATGCTGGCTTTAAATGTCATCGAAGAGAGCGAAAGTCCCTGGAGCAACCGTACGACCGTAGTTCGGAAACCTGGCAAAAACCGATTCTGCCTAGATGCAAGAAATCTAAATAAGCTCACTATAAAGGATGCGTACCCACTACAGAATATTGATGGAATACTCAGTCGAATAGATGAAACATATTACATCAGCAGTGTTGATTTGAAGTACGCATTTTGGCAAATCCAATTGGATGAAGAGAGCAAGCCATATACAGCCTTCACAGTTCCAGGTCGTCCATTATACCAATTCCGCGTAATGCCATTCGGGTTGTGTAACGCAGCTCAAAGATTATGCCGACTAATGGACAAAGAGATTCCCCAAAGGCTCAAAGATAACGTTTTTGTATACTTGGACGACCTGCTGATTATATCAAGCGACTTTGATGAACACCTGAGATTGTTAACTGAAGTAGCAGACTGCCTAAAGAAAGCCAATCTTACAATTGGTTTAAAGAAATCCCAGTTTTGTTTTCGTCAGCTAAAATATCTCGGCTTTATTATCGGCGAGGGAATGTTAAGAACGGACCCAGACAAAATTTAGGCTATTCGGAAAATAAAAATTCCGAGGAATCCTAGAGAAGTACGTAGTTTTCTTGGCACAGCGGGGTGGTATAGAAGATTCATCAAAGATTTCGCTTCGATATCAGCTCCACTTACCGATACACTGAAGAAAGCGACAAAGTTTTCTGTACCAAATGAAGCAGTCACTGCCTTCGAAAGTCTAAAAAAAGCCTTAACATCAGCTCCAGTGTTACGACACGCCGACTTCTCCAAACGTTTCTACATACAATGCGATGCATCGGAATATGGAATAGGTGCCGTACTCTTCCAGTTAAATGACAAGAGCGAAGAACATCCGATTGCCTTCTATTCGCAAAAGTTAAATGCATGCCAAAAAAATTACAGCGTCACGGAGAAGGAATGCTTAGCAGCGGTCATGGCGATTAAAAAGTTTCGCCCATATGTTGAGCTGATGGAGTTCACAGTGATTACAGATCACGCGAGCCTCCAATGGCTGATGAATTTAAAAGACTTAAGTGGAAGGTTAGCCCGGTGGTCGCTCCAACTCCAAGCATATACCTTTGAGATTGAGCATCGAAAAGGAAAGGATAATATTGTAGCGGATATGCTTTCTCGGCTACCCACGGCAGAGGAATTGGAGGTAGATCAAATGTTCGATTTTGAAACCACGGAGTTCGAATGTCAGGAATACAAGGACTTGATTCAGTCCTGCGAAGCCAACAAAGAAAAACTACCGGATATCCGAATATTAGACGGGTTGGTGTTCAAGAGGAGGAAATTAGAAAGTGCGTTTGATTGTCCGGAATTTCAGTGGAAATTGTGGATACCAGAAGCCTTGACCCATTTGTTAATCCAAAAAGCTCATGACTGCCCAACTGTCGCCCATGGTGGCATATCAAAAACACTGAACCGATTACGGCAAACTTATTATTGGCCTAAAATGACATCGCAAGTCCGTCAGTACGTCTCAAATTGTCGAACGTGTAAAGAAACCAAACTGGTAAATCAAAATACGCAAGCCCCTATCGGAAATGAAGTTATTACCGAAAGACCTTTCCAAAAGCTATATATTGATTTTCTGGGAAAATATCCAAGGTCGAAAAGTGGAAATGCGTATATTTTCATAGTCCTCGACCACTTTACGAAGTTTATCTTTCTTAAAGCGATGAAAGACGCAACGACTACTAATGTAGTAAAATTTATGGTGGAGGAAATATATCACAAATTTGGAGTCCCAGAAACAATACATAGTGACAACGAAGCACAATTTACCTCGAAACACTTCACAGATATGATTGGAACGTACAAGATCAACCACATACAAACGGCACCATACTCGCCACAATCTAATGCGTCCGAACGCGTAAACCAGTCCGTGCTAGCAGCAATTAGAGCCTATATTGAAACTGACCACCGTGAGTGGGATTTGTATCTAACAGAAATCGAATGCGCACTACGGTCATCGGTGCATTCTGCAACTGGAGTTACCCCATTCTTCGCTCTCTTCGGTTACCATATGTATTCAACAGGGGCCGACTATAAACTTGCTAGAAAACTAATGTCTTTGACCGAGCACGAAATATTGCAAATAGGCAAGGGAGACCGAAATGAGCTTATAAGAGAAAAAATCAAAAACAATCTGCACCGAGCACACGAACAAAGTGCAAAAAGGTATAACGAGAGAGCTAGAGAAGTCAATTTTGTTCCAGGTCAAGAGATATACCGCAGAAACTATGCGCAGAGCGATTTTAAGAAAAACTTTAACGCCAAATTTGCCAAAAAATTCTTAAAATGTCGGATTGTAAACCCAGTCGGCAATAATATGTATGCACTAGAAGACCTACAGGGCAGACCAATTGGGGTATGGCATTCCAAAGACCTAAAAAGGTAGTATAAACAACTAAAGTAAAAAAAAAGTTTATAATACAGGCGTGCAAAGGGTAAACTGATCAACGAAATAAAATTTTGTCAAGCTAGGAACTAGGGAAAAAGGGTCACCTCCAAAATAAAAAGTCATGGTGGTCATATATAAATAGGGCCATCTATGCCGAAAATTCAGATTAAGTTCTGAGAAATGTCGCTAAATTATAGTTGAACCTGTTCCTATGTTCGGAAAAATTTTGTAATGATAGATCGTTTAATTATAAGGCAGTATCGTTTGGAAGAATTATCGTTTTTTTCAGTTTTGCACAGTTTTTGTCGAGTCCGAAACAAACAAAGATTGGGTTTTGACTATAACCGATAAATTATAAGATGGTTAAGATATTGAGGTTTACAAGAAAAAAATATATATATTCAGTTAACAATGCTATGGTTGTGACAAACATACTTTTATTGGGGAGAACATATTATTATTGCCGTGACCATGTAGTAACCATGTTTTTTCTCAGCGTGTACTTAACCAATGTCAAACACAACAGCCAACTAAACTGTGTTAAGTCACAGAAGCTTTTTACTTTTTTTAGGTAGGCAATAAAAATGGTATTGCAATTTTCTATTTCCTAAGATTCCATTGTCTTGTCAACATTTGCATCAAGGTTCGCATCGTTCAGACGATGCGGAACTTCTACTTATACAAATGTGAAGAAAATTAAAAGTAAGGTTTGCAACAGTAGTTCTCATTCGCGTGGAGGGAGCCTGGCCTAATAGAGTTCGGTTTTACTTTCAACAAATGCAGCAAAGCTTTCTGAAGAAGATTGTCACGGACCCAAAATCATGTTAAAGCCGTGTGCAGCCACGAAAATCAATGTCATGTTTGTTAAAAACTTGTCTTCTATTACAATATATGTAGATGCAAGAGATAGTGAGCCGGTTAATCCCTGTTCAATGTGTAAAAGCAACAGATCGAAATGAAACAAACGAACTAAACAAAAAAGAAAAGAGTGACTAGAGCTGTTACGATCACACCCTTATGCCCTTAGTCAATTAACCAGACAGATTAGCACGAAGAGAAGAAAACAATGTCGTAGTGGCCAAGATACAGAAATCTACACGAAAGTTCCATTAAATTTGAGATCCTCTCCCGAAAATTTCTGAATAATAAATCGATACAATCGAGTTAATAAAAGGCAAATTCGGGGAAGGAGTTATCTCGAGAAGTTCCGGTCAAATGGTCACCTCGTTCATGTGGTAACGCCATTGGATTTCCTTAATTCCTTTCCGTAATTCAGTGTCTATGCCACAATTGTAGACGGGCTCAGATACTACGCCCAACGTCTCAGATACTTACCAAAGTTCCGGTCGAAATGTGTGCAAGTGTTTGAAAGTTGGGTCCAAGGAATGGACTGCCGTACACGGGCTCGTGGTGGACATATTGTCGAAATCGGGTTTCATTCTTAAAATATGATATTCGCACTTGGAATAAAGTGGAGCTCAATAACTGTAATGTTCGGGGTTTTGGTAGAGCATGGACGTGTGGCCGAAATAGAAAACCCCTTATCTGTAAAGAAAAATTAATTATCTATGCAAAATAAAAAAAAAATATGGAAGCAAACTTACGTGTAATATTGCGGACGCCTTCAACAGAGGCGGGCACCACGCCATGATGGGCAGAACATGGCTGAAGTTTTCTTCAATTAATTAATTTTTATTTGATGGTTGATGCTTGTCTGGAAATGCGTGTGGTAAAGAAATGACAGCTGAAAACAGTGATATCAACATACCCATATAAAAAAACGCTAATTCGAAATGAGCGGGGTTCGCATACAGGGGTCGGAATAGCTGTGAAGCCGGGGTAAAATTGACAGCGGCGGCTTCAACATTTTTTTGTATCGTATGAAATCGAGTTTTTAAGACAATCGGAGAGTGTAAGATGACGGACAGACAGTCTACAATTATACGTGTTGTGTGATCTTTCCATTTTTAACAACAGCTAAGTATGGCCAACTGGGCGTAGTAAACAAACATAGCCCGGCTCGAGACATCTCAAGGTGTGGGAGTTCCCCACGTTAAAAAGAAACGTACCCACGCACATCACCGTTTTCTTCAAGTATGAAAAAAACCGTCGAAGTTTTGTTGCGTGGAGATTTCAAAGAGAAGAAATTCAATAAAACTGTTCGTAAAATTTTTGCTGGACAAGTACATAGTATAAAGTGGCGGGTAGATGGCCCTGTATAAGTTTTGCGGCTATGTTACATAGTCATTACAACTGATTTTTTTGCCAGAGATGTTGGTAATGACATTTGTAAAGACAACAATAGCCCGCCAGACAGTCGCGTATATACTAATGGTAAATAAACCAAATATTAGCAAAAATGGAGTAATATCGGGACTCCAGCGCCAGGCGGGATAGATGTCACCATATAAAAAGACGTAGTACAGTAAATCATGATCATTACTTGTGCCGCAGCGAAGACGTTACCTTGTGGTGTGTCAAAGCAACAACCATTAAAAAGAGATACGAACCGTTTCAAAAAAAAAATAAACAAACATAAATTGGAATAAAATCCTTTGGAAAAATAGAATTACCCTGTGTGTTTAATTGCCTGTTTGTGAAGTAATTTAAAGTGAGTCTACTAAAGGAAAATGTGTGTGTATAGAAAAATGTTTATTGTGTTTTTTTTGTTTACTTTTGTGTTGTATGTAAAATAGCTCCAAACTCTTTTGAACAAAACACCCACAACTGGCCTCCGTGATAGTGTCCTCGGAACGGGGCCAGATATCTTTTTGGTTTGGATCAGCAAAATCCCGGATCATCCTCTCTGAAGCGTGGAACAGCGCTATCCGTGGTACCCTTCTTGTGGTGGAATAAAACTGCAATAAAAACGAGAAAGTATGAAAATCCAAATCTTGTGAATGTCCTGTCGCCGAATATCTAACACCTGAGGTAAACCTAGTCTATGTTTGTGTAATGTCCTTTGATGTCAAGGATGCCGCCAGTGATTGTCTTCTTCTAAAGGAAATAAAATCTGCGGGCAAAATATACTTTAATATAAAAGAAAAAAAGGAATATTTGAAAGAAACGTAACATATAAAAAAAAATCAAGAGGAATAGGAAAGAGAAAAGAAAAAAAACAAGAAAATTTATGAAATACTAGAAAGTCGGTGTAAAGAATAACTATTAAGTAATTTAAGTAAAAAATATCATTGTACAAGGGATAATACCTAGAAAGATCATGAAAGAATCATAACAGGCGGAAGAACTTTTAAGATTTCTATAGGCTTCGATATCTTTGGATAGATATATAATATTATAAAGCGATACTCTGTTAAGAGAGCTCTTTTAGTGGAGGAAAGTTAGAGTAGCTTCGAGCCAAGGAAAAAGTGGCTGATATCCGAGATTAAAGAAATCTAGAGGTTGACTTCGATGCCAATTTCAGGCCTGTGAAAGTTTTTGTTTAAGGTGAACCAGGTATTGTTCGTTAGTAGTGAACTTGTTAAATTTAGTGCTAAGTTTGTAGTCGTAGTGGAAAGTATAAATGTAACAAAGATTTAGATTTATTTAAAAAAAAAAAATGATGTGCTAAGTGTTTAAGAGAGGGGGTAGGTTGGTTGAATGAGGTGAGTGTGGTTCAGAGTGTGTGGTAGATGGGGCCTTCAAAAAAATTGTGTGGAGCCAAAGGCCGAGGAAGGGTGGGCCAAGTGTGAGACTTAACACCGAAGTCTCTGGGTCAACGTGAAGATCTCTTTGTGGAAGTTAAAAATTGTAATACATATTTATTTTTCTGTTAGCCTCTGGGTTGAAGTTTGGTGGGTTGAGAATCCACAAGATCTGAGGACGATGAGCTGCCGGAGGGCCGAACTTAACGCCGTATAGAGAGTAGAACATAACAGAAATGGCGCCCAAACTAAATAAGTAACGCTGAGTCTTATGACGCGGACAATATGGCGAAGAGTAGGTAGTGCCATATTGGCGGCAATATAAGGCGCGACAGAAAGTGCACAATACCTAAGCACGAAACAATAGAACGCTAAATTAAACCAAAAGACCAAAGTAATAATTGTCAAGGGAACAAAATTTAAGTGTCACAGTATCCAGATATTCCAAATGAAATCTGTTGAAAAGTACAATATCCAGTAAATCTTGTATCCTTGATGGCAAGAATACCTAAAGGCCACCTGCAGTAGCACATTCGAGAATTCAATTTATATCAATGTTTGTATAGCAAGTGATCCTTTTTTTTTATCAGAAAGCAAAATCCTGACAATTTACACAAATCCCATATCGAAGTTCGTGGTAGGGTAAGGGGCAACAACCGATTTGGTGAATATGCCGAATGACTGAAGTGTTGCAAAGAACCTGATATCCATGAGATCTTTTATTAATAAAAATAAAGAATGATAATATGCCGTGATATAGAGAACTGTAAGGGAAATGGGTATAAGTAAAATAAATATTTTTTGGTAGTTTTGTCAATGATCTTCACAAATGACTTTCTTTAAGAACACTTTTTAATAAGCAAAATAAATACATACCACACGAAAGTTCCACATGAACCTCTGAGATTACAATCGACATAACCCTCTCAAATGTTGTATTATCTGTTTGAAGTAAAAATTTGTGTATGTTAGTAGTTTAGAAACTTTATATATTTTGTTGTATATTTACCCATTAATCGTGTCAGTCCACGCCAAAAAAATTAAATTATAAATTCCGCTTGCTATTTATGGTGATTCGTGTTCGACGTCAACAGTGTAATTGGTGTAATTTCATCCGCTGTAAAAGAAAAAAATAGATTTGTTTGTTACTAAAGTGGTTATGAGCTACAGAACGAGGTCGAAAAGAATATATAAAAGGGGAAGGCCTGAAGAATTTGATTTGAATAGGTCTCATTACTCGGACGGATACAAACAGAAAAAAATAATAAATCATACGGACATGAACAACGAAAGTAATCCAAATATGAGCGCGTGTCAATTTATTGATCTGGCTGGATCAATAATTAGAAGAGATCAGGTGGTGGGAAATGCGAATCCGAGCATCCCACCAACCGGCGACGAACACCTGGAGCCAGGCGTTAGAGGGCTTGTTCTGGATGAAGCATTATCGGTACAAAGGACCCTCGAGGACAAATTGAAGGAAATGGTGGAAAAAGAGATGTCTGACGTTAGGAAAACGATGGAAGCATTGTGAGAGATTTGTCGGAAATTGTGCGCGCTCAAACACTTCAGGCTACTATGGTAAACACAAACAATACTACCCAACCGAGTCGAGACAAACAAAGCAACGGCAGTCAGGGTACTTCTCCGATTACTGTCCCGCCTGGACCGTCTAGTAGAGTTGATGGCAACATCAACTATCAGTCCGTGAACGTTCGTGGGGAACCCATGACAATGATTCCCAATGCTATGATGCGAATACGGCTAGACAAATTGGGAGTAAATTTTGACGGCGATGCTCGGCGTTTAAGGGTGGATGACTTCATCTATCGCCTTGAACATTTGCAAGCCCAATACGGCATTCCTTGGGATGAAGTCTTGAGAGACTTTCACCTAATTGTTTCAGGACCAGCACATGAATGGTATTGGCTATTTAAGAAGACCAGCTATCACACTGATTGGAATGGGCTGAAACATGCGCTTTTAGCCCAATACCAAACATCAAAATCCAATTTCGAATGGTTAAGTGACCTAGTGGAAAGAAAGCAAATGCCGAATGAGTCCATCGATGCATATTTCCAAGAAATATGCAAACTTCGTTCGAGGTTACTACAGCCACTTCCTGAGTATGACATGATCAAAATTTTGAAACGTAATATTAAGGAAAGTGTAGGAAAAATTGTGTACCCAATGTCGATCTCGTCAACAGAACAATTACGTATAGAGTGTAACGAGGCAGAAAGACATTTTCCCAAGCGAGACCACAGGCCAACGCAAATACCAGCACGGTCACAGAGATTCGTTAATGAGATAGTTGAAGAGATCTATGAGCAGCCCACATATGGAACTTCATTGCCAATTGTGGAGAACATAGATGCCATCAATTACCAACAACAAAAACAGCAAATTACTTGTTGGAACTGTCAAGAAACTGGGCATGTGTTTATGGACTGCCCGGCGGAGACTAGGAACCGATTTTGCTACAGATGTGGGAAACCCGATACGGTAACCCCAAAATGTTCCAACTGCCAACAGGGAAACCGCAAGAAGGGCGTGGAAAGAGTAGGGGATTCGCGTCCGATGAACAACCCTACCACACAGAAGATGTAGAGATCCTTAAAAGAAAGAAAATATTATTAGGAAATACGAATTTAGTTAAACATTTAGTTAAAGTAAATAGCGCCGATTTTAAACCCGAGACCAGACATTATGTTTCTTTAGAGATTCGTCAAAAGAATTATGAGGCTGTGCGAAACAGGATCTTCAATTCTGAGATAAAAGTGCCTGACCGAATTAGTAGAGTTCGACAAAAATACGTAGAACGGCGAAAACAAAAAAGATGTCTGATAGATTCAATCCATAGAGCACACAAAGCTGGCAAGGATGCAAGAGTGTTTGCAGACGTCACACTCCAGAACAAGGTCGTCACTGGGTTACTCGACACCGGAGCTTCAGTAACCATATTAGGAAAGGGTTGCCGCGAACTTGTTCAGGAATTAGGATGTTTGATTATACCATTGTGTAACAACGTGACCACAGCTAGCGGACATAAACAGCGAATCATGGATAGAATCAAAATAAGTATGACGTATCAAGATATCGAAAAGGAGATGTATGTATATCTGTGTCCCGACTTGGAACAACAACTTTATTTAGGAGTAGATTTTTGGCGCAAGTTCAATTTAGCTCCTGATATAGTCGGGATTGCTGCGTTGGACATCGAACAAGTTTCGAAGGATATGGTAGACACGGATTCCGAATATAAATTAAAGCCTCATACGCTCAATAAGGAGCAAGAAAGCCGATTAAATAAGGTGATAAAAAGCTTTGATTCGTTTGAGGATAAAGGGTTAGGATGCACAAGTTTGGAAAAGCATACTATTAAATTGATCGAGGGCTCAGAACCCGTAAAAGATCGACATTACCCTATTTCACCAGCGGTCCAACAAATAACGTACCAGGAAATCGATAACATGCTGGCTTTAAATGTTATCGAAGAGAGCGAAAGTCCCTGGAGCAACCGTACGACCGTAGTTCGGAAACCTGGCAAAAACCGATTCTGCCTAGATGCAAGAAATCTAAATAAGCTCACTATAAAGGATGCGTACCCACTACAGAATATTGATGGAATACTCAGTCGAATAGATGAAACATATTACATCAGCAGTGTTGATTTGAAGTACGCATTTTGGCAAATCCAATTGGATGAAGAGAGCAAGCCATATACAGCCTTCACAGTTCCAGGTCGTCCATTATACCAATTCCGCGTAATGCCATTCGGGTTGTGTAACGCAGCCCAAAGATTATGCCGACTAATGGACAAAGAGATTCCCCAAAGGCTCAAAGATAACGTTTTTGTATACTTGGACGACCTGCTGATTATATCAAGCGACTTTGATGAACACCTGAGATTGTTAACAGAAGTAGCAGACTGCCTAAAGAAAGCCAATCTTACAATTGGTTTAAAGAAATCCCAGTTTTGTTTTCGTCAGCTAAAATATCTCGGCTTTATTATCGGCGAGGGAATGTTAAGAACGGACCCAGACAAAATTGAGGCTATTCGGAAAATAAAAATTCCGAGGAATCCTAGAGAAGTACGTAGTTTTCTTGGCACAGCGGGGTAGTATAGAAGATTCATCAAAGATTTCGCTTCGATATCAGCTCCACTTACCGATACGCTGAAGAAAGCGACAAAGTTTTCTGTACCAAATGAAGCAGTCACTGCCTTCGAAAGTCTAAAAAAAGCCTTAACATCAGCTCCAGTGTTACGACACGCCGACTTCTCCAAACGTTTCTACATACAATGCGATGCATCGGAATATGGAATAGGAGCCGTACTCTTCCAGTTAAATGACAAGAGCGAAGAACATCCGATTGCCTTCTATTCGCAAAAGTTAAATGCATGTCAAAAAAATTACAGCGTCACGGAGAAGGAATGCTTAGAAGCGGTCATGGCGATTAAAAAGTTTCGCCCATATGTTGAGCTGATCACAGTGATTACAGATCACGGGAGCCTCCAATGGCTGATTAATTTAAAAGACTTAAGTGGAAGGTTAGCCCGGTGGTCCCTCCAACTCCAAGCATATAACTTTGAGATTGAGCATCGAAAAGGAAAGGATAATATTGTAGCGGATATGCTTTCTCGGCTACCCACGACAGAGGAATTGGAGGTAGATCAATTGTTCGATTTTGAAACCACGGAGTTCGAATGTCAGGAATGCAAAGACTTGATTCAGTCCTGCGAAGCCAACAAAGAAAAACTACCGGATATCCGAATATTAGACGGGTTGGTGTTCAAGAGGACGAAACTAGAAAGTGCGTTTGATTTTCCGGAATTTCAGTGGAAATTGTGGATACCAGAAGCCTTGACCCATTTGTTAATCCAAAAAGCTCATGACTGCCCAACTGTCGCCCATGGTGGCATATCAAAAACACTGAACCGATTACGGCAAACTTATTATTGGCCTAAAATGACATCGCAAGTCCGTCAGTACGTCTCAAATTGTCGAACGTGTAAAGAAACCAAACCAGTAAATCAAAATACGCAAGCCCCTATCGGAAATGAAGTTATTACAGAAAGACCTTTCCAAAAGCTATATATTGATTTTCTGGGAAAATATCCAAGGTCGAAAAGTGGAAATGCGTATATTTTCATAGTCCTCGACCACTTTACGAAGTTTATCTTTCTTAAAGCGATGAAAGACGCAACGACTACTAATGTAGTAAAATTTATGGTGGAGGAAATATATCACAAATTTGGAGTCCCAGAAACAATACATAGTGACAACGGAGCACAATTTACCTCGAAACACTTCAAAGATATGATTGGAACGTACAAGATCAACCACATACAAACGGCACCATACTCGCCACAATCTAATGCGTCCGAACGCGTAAACCAGTCCGTGCTAGCAGCAATTAGAGCCTATATTGAAACTGACCACCGTGAGTGGGATTTGTATCTAACAGAAATCGAATGCGCACTACGGTCATCGGTGCATTCTGCAACTGGAGTTACCCCATTCTTCGCTCTCTTCGGTTACCATTTGTATTCAACAGGGGCCGACTATAAACTTGCTAGAAAACTAATGTCTTTGACCGAGCACGAAATATTGCAAATAGGAAAGGGAGACCGAAATGAGCTTATAAGAGAAAAAATCAAAAACAATCTGCACCGAGCACACGAACAAAGTGCAAAAAGGTATAACGAGAGAGCTAGAGAAGTCAATTTTGTTCCAGGTCAAGAGATATACCGCAGAAACTATGCGCAGAGCGATTTTAAGAAAAACTTTAACGCCAAATTTGCCAAAAAATTCTTAAAATGTCGGATTGTAAACCCAGTCGGCAATAATATGTATGCACTAAAAGACCTACAGGGCAGACCAATTGGGGTATGGCATTCCAAAGACCTAAAAAGGTAGTATAAACAACTAAAGTAAAAAAAAAGTTTATAATACAGGCGTGCAAAGGGTAAACTGATCAACGAAATAAAATTTTGTCAAGCTAGGAACTAGGGAAAAAGGGTCACCTCCAAAATAAAAAGTCATGGTGGTCATATAGAAATAGGGCCATCTATGCCGAAAATTCAGATTAAGTTCTGAGAAATGTCGCTAAATTATAGTTGAACCTGTTCCTATGTTCGGAAAAATTTTGTAATGATAGATCGTTTAATTATAAGGCAGTATCGTTTGGAAGAATTATCGTTTTTTTCAGTTTTGCACAGTTTTTGTCGAGTCCGAAACAAACAAAGATTGGGTTTTGACTATAACCGATAAATTATAAGATGGTTAAGATATTGAGGTTTACAAGAAAAAAATATATATATTCAGTTAACAATGCTATGGTTGTGACAAACATACTTTTATTGGGGAGAACATATTATTATTGCCGTGACCATGTAGTAACCATGTTTTTTCTCAGCGTGTACTTAACCAATGTCAAACACAACAGCCAACTAAACTGTGTTAAGTCACGGAAGCTTTTTACTTTTTTTAGGTAGGCAATAAAAATGGTATTGCAATTTTCTATTTCCTAAGATTCCATTGTCTTGTCAACATTTGCATCAAGGTTCGCATCGTTCAGACGATGCGGAACTTCTACTTATACAAATGTGAAGAAAATTAAAAGTAAGGTTTGCAACAGTAGTTCTCATTCGCGTGGAGGGAGCCTGGCCTAATAGAGTTCGGTTTTACTTTCAACAAATGCAGCAAAGCTTTCTGAAGAAGATTGTCACGGACCCAAAATCATGTTAAAGCCGTGTGCAGCCACGAAAATCAATGTCATGTTTGTTAAAAACTTGTCTTCTATTACAATATAGATGCAAGAGATCGTGAGCCGGTTAATCCCTGTTCAATGTGTAAAAGCAACAGATCGAAATGAAACAAACGAACTAAACAAAAAAGAAAAGAGTGACTAGAGCTGTTACGATCACACCCTTATGCCCTTAGTCAATTAACCAGACAGATTAGCACGAAGAGAAGAAAACAATGTCGTAGTGGCCAAGATACAGAAATCTACACGAAAGTTCCATTAAATTTGAGATCCTCTCCCGAAAATTTCTGAATAATAAATCGATACAATCGAGTTAATAAAAGGCAAATTCGGGGAAGGAGTTATCTCGAGAAGTTCCGGTCAAATGGTCACCTCGTTCATGTGGTAACGCCATTGGATTTCCTTAATTCCTTTCCGTAAATCAGTGTCTATGCCACAATTGTAGACGGGCTCAGATACTACGCCCAACGTCTCAGATACTTACCAAAATTCCGGTCGAAATGTGTGCAAGTGTTTGAAAGTTGGGTCCAAGGAATGGACTGCCGAACACGGGCTCGTGGTGGACATATTGTCGAAATCGGGTTTCATTCTTAAAATATGATATTCGCACTTGGAATAAAGTGGAGCTCAATAACTTTAATGTTCGGGGTTTTGGTAGAGCATGGACGTGTGGCCGAAATAGAAAACCCCTTATCTGTAAAGAAAAATTAATTATCTATGCAAAATAAAAAAATAAATATGGAAGCAAACTTACGTGTAATATTGCGGACGCCTTCAACAGAGGCGGGCACCACGCCATGATGCGCAGAACATGGCTGAAGTTTTCTTCAATTAATTAATTTTTATTTGATGGTTGATGCTTGTCTGGAAATGCGTGTGGTAAAGAAATGACAGCTGAAAACAGTGATATCAACATACCCATATAAAAAAACGCTAATTCGAAATGAGCGGGGTTCGCATACAGGGGTCGGAATAGCTGTGAAGCCGGGTAAAATTGACAGCGGCGGCTTCAACATTTTTTTGTATCGTATGTAATCGAGTTTTTAAGACAATCGGAGAGTGTAAGATGACGGACAGACAGTCTACAATTATACGTGTTGTGTGATCTTTCCATTTTTAACAACAGCTAAGTATGGCCACCTGGGCGTAGTAAACAAACATAGCCCGGCTCGAGACATCTCAGGGTGTGGGATTTCCCCAGGTAAAAATAAAACTTACCCACGCACATCACCGTTTTCTTCAAGTATGAAAAAAACCGTCGAAGTTTTGTTGCGTGGAGATTTCAAAGAGAAGAAATTCAATAAAACTGTTCGTAAAATTTTTGCTGGACAAGTACATAGTATAAAGTGGCGGGTAGATGGCCCTGTATAAGTTTTGCGGCTATGTTACATAGTCATTACAACTGATTTTTTTGCCAGAGATGTTGGTAATGACATTTGTAAAGACAACAATAGCCCGCCAGACAGTCGCGTATATACTAATGGTAAATAAACCAAATATTAGCAAAAATGGAGTAATATCGGGACTCCAGCGCCAGGCGGGATAGATGTCACCATATAAAAAGACGTAGTACAGTAAATCATGATCATTACTTGTGCCGCAGCGAAGACGTTACCTTAATTTTTTAGTAATTTAAAGTGAGTCTACTAAAGGAAAATGTGTGTGTATAGAAAAATGTTTATTGTGTTTTTTTTGTTTACTTTTGTGTTGTATGTAAAATAGCTCCAAACTCTTTTGAACAAAACACCCACAACTGGCCTCCGTGATAGTGTCCTCGGAACGGGGCCAGATATCTTTTTGGTTTGGATCAGCAAAATCCCGGATCATCCTCTCTGAAGCGTGGAACAGCGCTATCCGTGGTACCCTTCTTGTGGTGGAATAAAACTGCAATAAAAACGAGAAAGTATGAAAATCCAAATCTTGTGAATGTCCTGTCGCCGAATATCTAACACCTGAGGTAAACCTAGTCTATGTTTGTGTAATGTCCTTTGATGTCAAGGATTGTCTTCTTCTAAAGTGATTGTCTTCTTCTAAAGGAAATAAAATCTGCGGGCAAAATATACTTTAATATAAAAGAAAAAAAGGAATATTTAAAAGAAACGTAACATATAAAAAAAAAATCAAGAGGAATAGGAAAGAGAAAAGAAAAAAAACAAGAAAATTTATGAAATACTAGAAAGTCGGTGTAAAGAATAACTATTAAGTAATTTAAGTAAAAAATATCATTGTACAAGGGATAATACCTAGAAAGATCATGAAAGAATCATAACAGGCGGAAGAACTTTTAAGATTTCTATAGGCTTCGATATCTTTGGATAGATATATAATATTATAAAGCGATAAGTTAGAGTAGCTTCGAGCCAAGGAAAAAAAAAATTGTGTGGAGCCAAAAGCCGAGGAAGGGTGGGCCAAGTGTGAGACTTAACACCGAAGTCTCTGGGTCAACGTGAAGATCTCTTTATGGAAGTTAAAAATTGTAATACATATTTATTTTTCTGTTAGCCTCTGGGTTGAAGTTTGGTGGGTTGAGAATCCACAAGATCTGAGGACGATGAGCTGCCGGAGGGCCGAACATAACGCCGTATAGAGAGTAGAACAAGGGCAGTCACCTCAACAAAATGTGTTTTTTTTGTTTGCCCATTTTTTAGCCGTGGGAGCAGCAGTTTCCGGAATGCCTGCTCCGAATATCACTGGTTTGAGACGGGATCGAACTAAACCCAGGACCTTGGATCTGATCGGACCTTGGATCTGCTACATTTTGTGCTACTTTTTAATAAAACTTCTTGAAGAAAGTACCTCTTTCATGTTATTTTGTCAGCGCTGCCATATATCATATACCAATAAACAATAAAAAAAGAAGCAAAGACAAGTGTGCTGCGATTGTTAATTAGGTGAGTTAGGCAATACTCGCATCTGTCAAGATAATTTTCAGAGATATGCCACTAGTCTGTGCATATGTTTATACAAATCATATGCTGCTTTTGTTATATGGTTCCTTCTTTATGCAAATGTGATGTGACTCAAGGTTAAAAAATATATCGCAGACTACCTATTTCTCAAATTCCTTACAAAAGGATCAGTAAGTACTCGTATACTTACGTTAAGGTTATTAATAAATTAAGTAGATATAGTAAGAAAACAAACAATATTGGTCTAAAACACACATTGCCACTGAACTGGCGGTTGAGAAGGGTCTTGACTCGGCAGATTGTCTTGAATCACACATTGCCATAAAACTTGCGGTTGGAAAGGGTCTTGACTCGGCAGTTAGCCTTGAATCAGAGACCGAAGAAACTTCTGACAGCGAGTCAAGAAACTCATCCAAGAGGCAAAAAATTCTAGAAACAATTTGAAAGAGCGTTTTTCCGAAGTTAACATTAAAAAAAAAGTTAACCAACAGGATGAAAATTGAAACGTGTCACTCTATGCTCTTAGCTCTCAATTTTATTGAAGCATAAATGGCAGAGTGGATTCCAAATACAGATTTCATTTAAAAGTAAAAAGTAACTAAAAATAAATACAAGTGATTTTACTTATGTTTTTATTTTATTTTGTCTCTTAAAAAAAATTAAAATAGTGTCACTTTTCGAACCAAAATGTGCCCCTCTTTTTAAATAAATCCATTTTTGCGATACTTTTTGAAATTTGTCAACGGTAACACTTCCACCTGCAGCCTGCACAGTTGTGACGGATACTACGTTCTACGTAAGAATCGCACAAGAAGTGGAGGTTCTTGTTCATCCACTAGGAAGTAATAAGCGAGCAATCAAAAAGTTTTTACTTTGTTTAACTAAAAAATTTGTCAAAGTTAAAAAAACAAAGCTGATGCCACGCTTAAAACTCCAAATGGATCAGTAAGGGTTGCATGTGTGTTTTTTTCATTTCATTGCCCCCCAGCCCATGATCAAAAGGAATACTCCTTTTGTACTTGATAAGGAGCTCGAAACGAGTGCTCGATTTTGCAGACATACCGTGTTAAAAAGGAGTAGAAATGCATGAGGCTCGGAGTTTTATGGAGTAATCCATTGCTTCCAGAGGAGCGATACAAGATTAATCTTTGGATAATTTTATATTTTCTGGGAGGTTAATTCTAGGTATAAACACATACAACCAAAATTGGAAGCTGAATCGGCTCGCCACTGCCGATGGATTTATGCTAAGCCGTGCTGCCGCCGATATAAACAGATTAAATAGGATCCAAGAAGACGCCGTTGTTATTAAAAATAAATAAAATATAATATAGTTATTTTGTGAAAATTGTTAAATAGTAAATATTAATTATTAATTCATTGTTTATTATATACAGGGTGTCCGCCGGGAAGGTATACTACTTTGTTATGCCGCCATTTTGGTAAACATTAGTCTTGATAGTTCATGTTTGGCAGTAGTGAAAAGTTGACGTGGCAAATTTATTATGGAATAATATTCGATAAACCAACGTGTTTGAATAGTTAAAACATTTTATCAAAATCAATCATCGGTTACTGTGACGATGAGAAAGTTACGTGAAATTTTTGGGAGAAACAACGTACCAACAAAACGCCCTATTTATCATGTAGTGAATGATTTCGAAGAGAGTCTGTAGCTGATACTCGTAGGCCCAAGCATTGACCACATCGTACTGCAAGATCAGCTGAAATCATAACTGCTGCTCAAGAAAGTGTTCAAAACAATCCATCAACCTCAATTCGACAACGTGCTCAGGAGCTTGGTCTTCAGGTTCAACTTTGGACACAATTTTGCACAATGTTTTGCATTTGTTTCCATTTAAGATTCAGTTGACACAAGAGCTTCTTCCACAAGACCATTTACGCCGCTGTACATATGCCAATAGGATGTTACAGCTCGCCCATGGAAACCCCGATTTTCTTGAAAAAATCATGAGTGACGAGGCTTTCATTTGAATGAATATGTGAATAAACAGAATACTCGGTTCTAGGCAAAGAAAAACACTCAAATTATTCATCAGTCACCTTTGCACACATTAAAAGTGATAGTCTGGTGTGCAATTTGGTCAGAAGGAATCATTGGACCTTACTTCTATTAAAATGAAAACGTCGTAACGGTTACTGTCAATGGGCCAGAACTGCATGCTTTGGGCTTGATAAACATGTGGTATCAAAAAGACGGTGCCGCATCATATACAGCCAGGATTACCATGAAATTACTGCGAGAACTCTTTCCACAACAAGCTATTTAAAGCAATGGTGAAGTTGATTGGCCTCCACGGTAGCCTGATTTAACTGATCCTGACTTCTTTTTTAAAACTAGTTAAATAGCTTAATTTTGGCATGGCCGACAATATTTCACCCTTCTCTTCTGAATGCGCAAAAAAAGCCAGTATAATAATTACCCACATTTTTTATTAATAAATTTACCCACATTTTTAAAGTAAGCTCATATTTGATACTTTTGACAGAATTTAATTAAGATCGGGTCAACAATTGCGACTTGTAGATTGAAAACAAGCTTTAGAGCAGAGAGCTGGAGGGGCGGTCAGGCATATATGAGTCGATCGGTACCTTCAAAGTTATATTTAAGTTGCGTATTCTGTACGTGAATTTAGGAATTTTCTTTGATTTTAAATTCAACAACAAACAAAAAAGCCCAACAGCAAACAACCGGGAAAACCGACTGTCAGGTTTGAACATAAAAAATTTCGTTTTCGGTTGTGGCCACTCTTGGGTCAGTATGTCGAAAAAAACTGTGCAAAGAAAGCCAATCACTCACTTTCGCATCAAAAAGCGACCCAGTATCTTTTGACTCTTTGTTCGCATAGCATTACGTTCTGTCAGTGACTAAAATTGTTCTAGAAAAAAACGCGTAATGTCTAAATTGTACCATATAAAGACAAAAGTAGACGAATTTTTGCTCAGCTGCGCATGATAGCAAAAAAACAAATGTAAACAAACAATATTTAAGAACTGTTTTATTTATAAACCCTGAATGTCTCAATAGCATTTTATTATTTGAAGGAGAGTGAAATTCCAGTCCCCTGGAGGCAGTTACGGGGCATCTCTAATATTCTTGTTCTTGCTGCTCTGCTGTTGTTTTTGGCTGGTGTCTGGTCTTTGTTTAGCGCGAGTCTGTTGGCTGTGCTGCTGTTGTATGTGCTGCTGTTGTTTCTGGTGTGTGGATGTTGGCTTGTGTGTTGCTGTTGATTTTTTGTTGCCTTGTTGGTGTTATTACTGCAATGGCTTTATCCAAGACGTGAAGTACTCCAACTCCTGAACTGGAACTTTTCATACCCAAGAACGATACAGGCCGCCACCAGTTTCATGTAAACTTCTATTGTTTTCTGCGATTTATACAAAACACACCTCTTTACACCCATGAATATTACGTGTAGGATGTGCTAGTGAGTTCAATTTCAGCACTAGCTTTTTGCGTTGCTCATCGGTGGAATGTTTGGAACTTCCGAATGCACATTCCTTGCCATCTCTGCATTTAACTCCATGTAGTCAACCAGTATCTGTAGCTGCAGTAAGGTTGACTTCTTTACGCTAAGATAAATGTACATACATATATTTTAATAAAATACCGACAAATATTTGTATTTTTATTTACTTACCTTTTATTTTACATTTTTTTCTTTTGTTTAATTTCTACCAAACGACACAGTGCGTTTTTGACATATCCGTTCGCATAGATGACAGAAAAAAAGTTAGTGGCCCATAATTTTGTACACATAGATTTTTTCGCTTTGTATATATGTAAATATATACAAAGTTTTAGACGCTTTTGCTTTTTAAAAGTTTTAGATGCTTTTGATTCCGTCGATTTTATATAAAACTTTGTCATATCCGCACGTCACACATCGTTGCATAAAAATACTTTATAATACAGAGCTATGCTTGCATTATCATGCCAAAAGTTGTAACTTTTTTTAAATATTACACTTAAACAATTCCAAAATCTTACATCTTTCTGCCTTTCGTTAGCTCAATATAAGATTCGAATTTAATAATGGAACCTGATGCGTTTTCGCATCATTCTTTATCTCCTGCCAGACTGACTGGCAGGAGATAAAGAATTTTACCGAAGTATTGTGTTTTCAGATGAATCTCATTTTGTCCTCGGTGCCTATGTTAATAAGATAAATTGTCGAAAATGGGATTCAAAGAACCCACACGTGACTATTGAGAAGCCAATGCATCCACAACGAGTCTCTTTTTGGTGTGGATTTTAGGCAGACGTCATAATTGGGACATTCAAGAGAATGTCATGGACGACATTGGGTTCGACAACACGGTGTCACATGTCACACAGGCTACGCCACCATAGATATTTTACGAGCTGTTTCTTAAAATCAAATAACCACAAAAAACCAAAGCATTCGCGACGAGAACGGTCGCGAATCCACTGTTCGAAATTTATTAAAATAAAAAATAAAATAAACGAAAAGATGCTTACAAATCCGCAACAGATCTACCTAGATTGTTGGAACTTGTAAGAATTTGAAATTTAATATTAAATAATTTGTGAAATAAACTATTGCGACATAACAACCAAAATAAAAACGACGCACGCACAACTTGATGAGCCACCATCTCACTCAATAGCTAGAGTAATGCAGACACTTTTTCTGCTTAGTTCGCAAAATGCATACTTTGCTATAAATGAAGACGTAAGCAATAAAATGAGAGAGGTAACCTCACAAAGACAAAAAACTCTCTCACCCGGCAGTGCTAAAAACATCAATAATAAAGAAAGTGTAAACACAACGGACTTATAAAACATACATCAAAACAACGAACTGACACAAGACAAACCAGTTAAGGCGGTACAGACCGGCATGGATGACTATATTACAATAAAGCGTAGATCCAGCTCCGTGAAAAAGTTGCTATATCGCGAACAGTGAAGAACCAAGTACAAGTAATAACCGGTTTACATTACTCAGCGACGGGAGTTTTCCACAAACCTTCGACAAAGTAGCACTAACGGTTAACATTATTGCCCAACTAGTTGGTAGCGCTGGTTTTAACATTTTGTCCCTAAAAAAGGCAACATACAGGAAACCGTACATGTTTTAAGGGCGCATACACCTAGTGCCTCTGTGCATCAACTTAATTACGCTGAATCAATGAGCTGCATCAACAGCTTGTACAGAGTATGAAAATGTTCATGTCTACTATGTAATCAATGATGCAAGACTGCGTAACCAAAGTCATGCGTAACCAAAATCATTTAATTCAAGATCTACTAAGCAAAAATAGGACTCCTACATATATGCACATGGAACGCAACCGCAGTAAAACATCATAGACACAAACTAGCAGACAACCTGGATCGTCAAAATATTGATATAATCCTGTTATCAGAAACGCATCATAAAGACAAATAACACTTTCAGATACCTAATTTTTGATTTTATGGCACTGGTATCCACATACGAAAACGAATGAAACATGATGTCGCACAAGGTGTCTCACAAATCTACCTATAATCTGCAACAATTCGTATCCAGAGTAGAGGTAGTTCTCTAACTATTTCTGTAGATATACTCATTCTGGCGACTACAACGCCAAACATACACACTGTGGATCCCGCCTAGCAAATCCTAGGAGAAACCAGCTGTACAAGCGCCTAATGTGGCGAAAAATGAATAAAACTATATCGCCCGGTCGACCAACAGACCCTAACAACAAACCTGACTTAATAGATTTTAAAAAAAGGAATTATCAAATCAAACTAGTCCGCTTGTACTTGTCCCGACTTAAAGTCAGACCATTCACCCATTACATTTCTTCTTAATGAGAAGGCTGTACTTGTAGATGAGCCTCTTAGGCTCACGTCTCTCAACACTAACTAGTTGAAATACAGGAGTACATTAGCAGTCATATAGATTCTAATCAACTTATTTCTAATGCCATAGTTATCGACAATAGCATCACAAATTTGAGTTCCATCTTAGAAAAGGCGGTCATCCACGCCACGCTGAAACAAAAAAAACGCGACAAGAAAATTGAATACTTACACTAACAGGGAAATAGAGCTACTTGTAAACGAGAAACGAAGGTTTTGCTGCAAATGGCAGCGAAATGGATCGGCAGGGGCGCGACTTAAACTGGCTGACCCGACTAAGAGGTTGCAAAGTGCTCTTAAAAACGAACACAGTAGACAGCATGCATCCTATATTGCAAGTCATACTTTTACAGAAAACTCTAAGAAATACAAGTTTGCCTAAGGATACTTAATTTCTTTTATGCAACACAAATGACGAGTCTGCTATAACCATCTGGACCATGTATTTCGCCCAAATCCTGCAAGTTGTGGATTCCTTTCTCCAGGTGATATCAATACGTCGAAATTCCACTGTTTACAACTGCTAATGAAGTCATGCATATTATAAGGGAAACCGTAAATTCGAGTTAAGCACCCGGATATAATCTTGAAACTACAAGAATGATTATGGAATTTCCCTTTATTGTCGTGAAGATCCTGTTTAAAGTATTTAATTAAATTTTGAGACATAGCTACTTTCCGAAATCGTGGAAAATCTCTTTGGTTCAAATGATCTTAAAGCCTGGAAAGGACAAATCAATCTCAGCCTCATATAGACCGATCAGGTTACCTTCCTGTTTATCCAAACTCTTTGAAGTTCTCCTATCAATAATTAAAGCGTTCCATATGTCAAACAATATAATACCAGACCATCTGTTTGGGTCGCGGGAAGTTCACAGTACCATTGAACAAGCAAACAGTTTGACTCAAGCAATAGAAAAATCATTTGAACGGCGCGAATATTGCTGCGCCGGATATCTGACTGGAGGAGAGAGACCAACGAGACCAGGTGTTCTGATCTATATCTGTGAGTCTCTCGTCACAGCATATCGCACAAGTGCGCAAAGAACTGTGTAGAATCCTCAATTCGACTTAACGAGGTTCAAACCAAACGTGGTTTAAATGCTCTCACAAGTGATCCTTATTGCAATCAAAACACAAAACGGAAATGTCTTGCAATAGAGGCCTCAACCTCTATATCACAAGAATAAAATCGACTCAACCAATCATGGATTTTATAAAATTAGAGTTCTCCACTCTACAAGCCTATAGTTATTTACTCTGCAATCAAAAATGTCGAACTAATTGAATTAACATACAACTGTAACCAAATTAATGCAAATCCTGCCAAAAAGACACAGAGAACCGCAAAACACAGAAATTCATGTCAGGATTCTCTATTGACTTTAACTTTAAGATTAGAATATTTATTGTAAGGCTCCTATGGAGCAGATCCAATAATGGCCGCCCGGAGCCAATTGGCATCCATTTAGATGTGCCATTCGGATTAATTTAATGTCACGCAAAGCATCCAGAGACAATTGAAGCGTTGAAACATGAAATCGAATTTGCCATTGAAGAGATTCGACCCGAAACAATCGAAAATGAACTGAGGAATTGGGTTCGTCGGATGAGGTACTGCCGAGCCAGTTGTGGTATTCATATGAATGATATTGTGTTCCATTATTAAATGACAAAATTCAGCCTTTCCAATAAAACCAGAAATTTTAATAAATTATGTTTTTAAAATGTACTAAGGCAAAAGGTATATCAGAGATTGGATTTATACGGGAAATAAAATATAAAAAACTTTGCAACCGTTGACGTCAATGGTAAAAACTTTGTTAGTTCTTTTAATGACACGATAAGGTCCGTTGTACGGTTGTTGAAGTGGCTTCTTTACTGCATCGGTCCGAATGAAAATTTTCCAAGTTCTTGTAAACAAATACAGTTCTGTTCTTGTGGACGAGTATAGTTCTGCTCCGGGCCACCGGGCAAATCTGTCGATGCGGGGAAACCATTCTATGGTTTTAGAAAACGTATTAATAACACTGTGTGGATGACGAGTTACTTTTGACCGTTGGCACTGAAGGCGTTCTTAAGTCAAAATCTTTGATCCCACGACAGACGGTTCTACGCACCCCGGTACGGTTTGCCGCTACAACAACAAGTTCAAATCTTGATATCCTTTTTCATATTAGGCCGAACTAAACGATCTTGGATTAGATTTGTGTTTATTTAGTGTCATTACGTGATAAACCGGGAAGAGAATGAAATACCGATATCCAAAATTTGAGTAGTACAAAAGGCCTAGCGTTATTGTAGCGCATTTGTTGAAATGTCACAAAAATTTTTTGGTTAATGAGGATCAAGAACTATGGACTTTTTACTAAAGATGTAGTTACATTATTTAGAAGAGACTGAAGTGTGTTATCTTCTTTTTGAGATTTGCCTAGGTGTTGATAGTCTATCGAAGAAGGAATTTCTATTGCTGCTATTCGTGAAAGTGTGTCAGCAACTATGTTTCTCTGACTAATATGTATGAGCCAGAAGGGTGGCATTGCCAAATCTGATTTACACTTATTGAAAGCATTTTCTGCCTGAGAAGTCCAAATATTGGAGTTGTATCGTTCTTGTTATTGCCTTTTTGATATTGTAGGAGTGGTGTTTGCGTTTCAGCTGCATGTGGTGCAAATTATAAAATACATATTTTATTATATTAATAGATAAAAATTCATCATGGAAATAAATCGACGAACTTCCTTGACTTCGGTTGGTTTCGTTCTTAATGGCTTTTATCTTATCTTTAAGTGACTGTGTTGAACAATTGATTGATTCATTGAAACAGTTGTTCAAGACAAATAAGATGTTCTTCTGCCGAACTTGATTCCACCAGAACATTGTCCAAATACGCGTAGCAGAAATGGAGTCGGCAAATAACTTAATAGATAAACCGTTGAAACATTTGATTTGCTTTCATAGACCAAAATTATGTATTAAAAATCGAAGTCTAAATGGTGTCTTCAGGAGCCACAGGAATCTCATTGTATGCTCGAACGAGGTCTATAGGGAAAAATATCTAATCTTACAACTTAGTCCAAATCGTGGATATGCGACAAAGGATATCTATCGGGTATGGTGATGGCATTCAATCGCTCATGGTCTCTATTGACCATTCTTTTTCGGTGCCATGTGCAAAGGACTGGACCAATTACTTTTCGTTGGGCGCAATTATATACTCTAATTAGCGCTTTGATACATCCAGTTACTGGTTGTTCAGTTGTAACAATGACATGCTGCACATTATGTTTTCGTTTGACGAAGGTAGAAAATTGTTTTTTTATACGGGAAACGAGTCAACAAATCATTATAGAAATGGTTGTTATCTTCTGTTTTTTTAATGTTTAGTTTGTGGTTTTTGCAAATTAGGTTTGTTATCTATTAATTATTATTATTTTTGTCTGCCAGTAGGCCATAGTACTGATGAAAATTCGCTCCGGTAATTGGATGTTTGACGTCCGCGATTATAAATTTCCAATTTGCATCATTGTTACACAACCCTGTCGCGATACTTGCATTATTTCAGTGCTCCGCGCTATTAAGTTTTACAATATTTTAGACGTTGTAAATTTCATCATAATCACTAGAAGTGTTTGTTACATAGTTAAGTGATATAGTGCTATCCAGTGACTTAATAAATATCATAATATTTGTGCTTTTTATTGTTAAACTTGTGCTGTGTTTTTAACAACAACAACATACATATGTGTAAATTTAAGCTTTAATTGTTGGCAGATTATTTTAGTGCATTCTGTTTATCATCCTAATTTGATATTAGAGTGTTGCCACTGGTTTGGTTTTTCCCCTTCTCCTAATATAATTTTGTAAACTACTGTGTAGTAGACAAATTACCTCTGATATTTGATATTATCTTTGTATTATTAATGCTTTATTTGGTATTATTGGATCTGCTCCATAGGAACCTAACAATGAGTATACGAATCTAAAAGCAAAATTCCAGAGCGAATCCTGACATGGATTTTTGTGTTATGCGGTTCACTGCGTATTTTTGCGGGATTTGCATTAATTTGGTTACAGTGGTATGTCAACTGTATTAGTTTAGTATTTTTGTAGAGTAAATAACTCTAGGCTTGCAGAGTGGAGAACTCTAGTTTGTAATATTATCTTGTAAATAAAACTTTTTCATAATGAGTTGCTCTCTCATCGGTTGTAATTTAACATCAAACGAGAGAATGATTGGTTGCTGAGTTTGTTCTATGGTTTGGTCATGCCAAATAAGACGGCGTTTCTGCTCGTTCCGCTGATGCCTAAGACCAGAATAATGGCATCAGATGGTGTTGCCCGCGGTGTAGAAGAATTGGTATTCTTTTTTATTAATGCTTTATTTGGTATTATTGGATCTGCTTCATAGGAACCTAAAAATAAGTATACGAATCTGATTTGCATTAATTTGGTTACAGTGGTATGTCAAATGTATTAGTTTAATATTTTTAATTTTAGAGAATATAACTCTAGGCTTGCAGAGTGGAGAACTCTAGTTTGTAATATTATCTTTTAAATAAAACTTTTTCATAATGAGTTGCTCTCTCATCGGTTGTAATTTAACATCAAACGAGAGAATGATTGGTTGCTGAGTTTGTGCTATTGTTTGGTCATGCTAAATATGACGGCGTTTCTGGTCGTTCCGCTGATGCCTTAGGCCAGAATAATGGCATCAGATGGTGTTGCCCGCGGTGTAGAAGAATTGGTATTCTTTTTTATTAATGCTTTATTTGGTATTATTGGATCTGCTCCATAGGAACCTAAAAATAAGTTTACGATTCTGATTTGCATTAATTTGGTTACAGTGGTATGTCAAATGTATTAGTTTAATATTTTTAATTTTAGAGTAAATAACTCTAGGCTTGCAGAGTGGAGAACTCTAGTTTTATAAAACACGTTTTTATTTTTGTTCGCGGTGTTGAACGTACTACTTTGAGGCCTGAGAATTTTAAGCCATATTTGTTTTTAACCTTGTGAAATAGAGGTTGAGGCCTCTATAGCTAGACATTTCCGTTTTGTGTCTAGGCTGCAATAAGGATCACTTGTCAGATCATTTAAACAACGTTTGGTTTAAACCTCGTGAAGTACAAATGAGGATTCTACACTGACTTCTACGCGCGTGTTTTCACGATATGCTGTGACGAGAGACTCAGGTATATATAAGAATACCTAGCGTTCATTTCTCCGAAGTCTTGACGTGCTTGTAGTACGTAGTAACAGTCTAGATAATATATTGCCGTGTCGTTCGAACTTCTGTTTGTACATCATCTTGATATCTTGAATTGATATTCAGTTTTAAAAATTCTTCAAGGATACATTGGCGGAAAAATCCAAGATGGGATTAGAGTTGTTAAATATTTAGAATAAATTTTCTGAATTATTTAAGACATATCCGGACTTGGACAAGTTGTTCGTATCACGGACTGCGAAACCGACACCAAAACGAATGAAATTGTCGAAGTCGATGGAAAAGACATCTTCTGGAAGGACGTTATCTGCGGTTCATGAAATGGAACCGGTGAAAGTTTACCAATGATTATAGAACCGTCTTCAGGTGGAGAAGAAAGTTTTACTTGTGGAATTTAAAAAGTTTTTGCTACGCGATTAATAAACCGGAAGAGCCACCGAATTCAATTTTAGCATTGAATATAAACATTCACACACCGGTTGCTAGTTGTCGTGCTAATGACGTTCAGGCTGGAGACAGACCGTTTATTAAAACGGTTGATTTGTTCCTCAAGTAATAGTAGACCGAGGAAATTGACTGTCATTCTAGCAAGAAAACGGTATTTTTCGGTTTGTCCCAAACACCCCAACTGACGAAATTTAACATTTTATAAAGTCGAAGTGGGAAGGGGACCTCGACTTGAATATTTTTAAATTTATATTATTTTTTTCATTCAAGATAAATGTGTCAGAAGATATCTTCTCTAAGGTTGTTGACACTAACTTTTAGCCAGATATGGCGCTAGTCAAGGAGATTGTGCAAAGAAATAACAGAAGAATAAGTTCAAATGTAGCCAAACTGCCAGCTATGTCTCAAAACTCTTCAAAAAATTAGAAAAGGTATACAAGAAAAGTAAAGCTTATCAAAATGCAAGAGATTAAAATACTAAATTAAGCAGCTTATTTGTTAATAGCATTGATTTTAATATTGTTGTTGTTAAAACAGTGCTACAATTTATAGCCGCTTTGTAATCAACAGATATGTAAATTTGGTAACGTATTTACATGGCAGTCAGCGCAAATCATGTACTTGAGTGCGTTGCTTCCGCTATGTACATAATTCGTTTTTGTCGCTTTGCAATTTCCTTTTTTCTTTTTGTTGTGATGTCGCAATCTCTCCTTGCCGGCTGAGCCCGCAAGTGGTCTCGCACAGCACAAAAGAATCAATCGTTTTTCTAACTCTAAACAGTTCGTGCGTCAAACCCCGTGACTCCCAAAAATAAATTGTTCAAATATCTTATATAAGTTGTTAAAAAGTCTACCACGATAAACGTAAAATCTTAAACTATATATTGCACAAAGTGTTAAGAACTATTGTACAAAGTGTTAAAAATTTGTTTAAAATGCTAATAATTTTGCAATTAAAAATACAATAAGACCATTGCTAAAACCTATACCTAAAAGTGTAATCTTAAAACATTTGAACAAAAAATACAGTTAAAATTATTACATTTAAAAGTAACATTGCGTATTACAAACCCATTACCTAAAAACAATTTGCTTTAACAAAAAATCCTACAAATTAATAATTACAACAACACATTAAAATCCAATTTTGTCACATACCTTCGGCGATGCACATGCGAAAAAAAACACAACCCTACTTGGAAAAATACAAATGTATTAGATTTATCTTGAAAGGCTACGTTTTTTAAGACAAGAAGGCAAGTTCGGTGAATAAACAGTTATTTTTCTGAGATATGGGTAGAAAATTATATTTTGAACTCTGAAGTTTCCTGTAACAATAACATGATTTAAAGGAAATATAGAATTGAGAGAATCGGTGATGGTGTCTTAATTGCGGTATCCTTTTTTTGTGTTTATATTTTAATGTTTATAATGAACATTTGACTGCAGTTAAATAGATAATTCAAAGCATGAATATGTCTGATATTGACTCATGGCACATATTGCCTGATTCTGAAGCACTTACTCCTCTAAAAAAGATCGATTGGTTCACTGATGTTCCTAGACTATTGGCAAAAATGAATTTGTCTCAGATTAATAATTTTCTGAACCTGAATGAGAGGATTATTCATTTTATTTTGACTAACGAAACACGTTCTTTTCAAGTTATGAGAATACATCCTTTTCTTCTCCGGAGGACAACCACCATCGTACTATATGCAGTCAATTTTCAGTAACATTACCTCACCAATCTCCATCCCTACGTCCTTCTAGTGATTCTTTTAGATTTTGTTTCAAACGTTGTAACTTTCGCAGACTTAATTCTCTTTTAATATCTGTCAATTGGAAGGCTTTCTGCAGTTGTAGTAATATTGCAGAATTTGATTTGGCTGTTAAGAAACTTAATTACATTAAACGAATTTGTATCTAAAACAGTGCAATAGTTCCATACCCATTGTTGTAGAAAAACTATGCCTTGAACTTCTTTGAAGTTATGTAGATTAAAAACAAAAAGTAAATCATTTAAAAGTTTGAAAAGAACAGGTCTAAATGCTGATTGAGGTAGATATTCCTTGGCGAGACAACGGTACAATGTCGAGTCTCGCCGATGCTATAGGGACTAAAATAGGGACTATTTTAAAAATTACAAAATTACATTTAAAACTTCGAACATCTTCTAAGTAATCGAGAATAAGATTTAATGGTGTTGAGTTCTCAATCGATCAGTCAGTTGCAAAATGTTTTGCTGACTTTTTGGAAAATACATATTCTTTATGTAACATAGAATAGTTATTTAAGTAGTCGATTATCAGTAATCGATATCACTAACACTGATCTATATACACAAATGATATTCAATAAACAGTTCTATTTTATATGTCAAACCTAAAGCATCTTCCGTGTAACTATTCATTTGTTGGTAGAACCACACAACAATACATGGTGTCAGAGTAGGATAAAAAAAAAAAAAAATTTCTTCGTGATATAAAGAGTAAATAAAAATGCCAGACGAAGTTCCACCTACATTGAGGCCCAGGCAAACTCGCCAGTCCAATGCATTAACAATAAAAACGAACATGATAGCAGAGTGGAAACAGTGGAAAAATGCATATGATTGGTATGCAAAAGCTACTCAATTAGAAAAGGAGACGAACAACGTCCAAGTGGCTGTATTCATGTCTACAATTGGTTACGAAGCTTGCGAAGTTTACGAAACATTTGAGCTCACAGATGCACAAAAATCAAGCGTTACAGTAATTATTAAGAAATTCGAACAATATTTCATCCCGAAAAAGAATGATGCATATGAGGCATACATATTCAACAAGATGGTACAAGAAGAGGATGAAAGGTTTGAGGAATTTATGACTCGCATAACAACACAGGCTAAACTTTGCAATTTCGGAGAAACGGAGAAACGAATGTTAAGAGACAAAATAGTAAGTGGAATAAAAAGCGATAACGTTCGAGAGAGACTTTTGGCGGAGGATAAATTAACATTCGACACAGCAGTCAACACTTGCAGAGCGAGTGAGATAGCAAATTTGCAGGCAACAAACATGCGAAAAGAAACCGAACAAAAAGAAGTGTCAATATAAATAAAAAGAAAACGGTTAAACATTACAAAGATGATAATGATGAAAAGTTTCAATGTAAACGATGTGGAAAGATTCATGGAAAGAAAAGCTGTCCAGCATATCAAAAGAAATGCATGAAATGTGGAAGAAATGGACATTTTATGAAAATGTGTAAATCAAAACAAAAAGTGCACAGCGTTAATCACGAATATAAAGAAACAGAAACATACAGTGATGAAGAACATTATGTTGTGAACAGTATCAAAACAAAAACTGTTGATAATGAATGGCACGAAATAGTAACAGTGGGCAGAAAGCAATTTAAAGTGAAATTAGATACCGGAGCTCAGTGTAATGTTTTGCCTTTTAGAATTGTAAAAGAACTGGAAAGCACTGACTTAATCAAAAGATCGAAAGTTTCGACTATAGTTTCTTACAGCGATCATAAAATAAAAGTCTGTGGAGAATTAAAATTAAAATGTAAAATAAAAGACAGAAATACCGAAATACAATTTTTAATAATAAATGAGAACGTATCCCCAGTCCTTGGCAAACAGACTTGTGAAATGGAGAACTTGGTCATTAGAGTGAAACAAATTAGAATCGATAACAACATTCGTTCTATTATTAAATCAAAATACAAGAAACTTTTTGAAGGAATAGGTTGCCTGAAGGACTACGAATACGACATAGATATTATCGAAAATCCGAAATTTGAAATTCATACGGCTAGATCAACACCGCTGACGTTAAGAGAGCAAGTGAAAGCCGAACTAGAAAAGATGGTCAAGGAAGATATAATAAAACCAACAACAAAGCCTACGCTAGTAGTTTCACCGATGGTAGTAGTAAAACAAAAAGGAAAAATTAGGATTTGCATTGACCCATCAGACGTCAACAGAAACATTAAAAGACGTCACTACCCACTAAGCACAATGGAAAGCATAGCATCAAGATTGGAAAACAGTAAATATTTCACATTACTTGATTGCACAAGAGGATTTTGGCAAATAAAGGTAAGCCAAAGAACTCAAGATTATTTAACATTCGCTACACCATGGGGCAGATATTCTTGCAAAAGGCTGCCATTTGGTTTGGCATCAGCACCAGAAATTTTTCAGCAAGTAATGTCTGACCTACTACGTGGTATTCAAGGCGTTGAAGTTGCCATGGATGACATATTAATACACGCAAGCTCAAAAGAAGAAAATACTCGATTGACTGAAAAGGTACTGGAAATTATTAAAGATAATGGTCTTAAACTTAATAGCGAAAAGTGTATTTTTAATGCGGAACGAGTCAAGTTTTTAGGCCACATATTAACAGGACATGGTTTTGAAATTGATAGAAGCAAAGTTGAAGCCATAGAGAAGCTCAAAATGCCAACGAACAGGACAGAGTTGTCACGTATATTGGGCATGGTCACATACTTAGGCAAATTTATACCTAACTTGTCTCAGATAACACAGTCTCTCCGTGTTTTACTAAAAAGATAAAATGAATGGTCTTGGAATATTGAACAAGACGAAGCACTTAAAACCATTAAGAAAACGCTGAGCGAAGCTCCAGTTTTAAGATATTTTGCGTTGAATGACCCTGTAACTCTATCAGTGGATGCATCATCAAAAGCAATAGGAGCCGTTCTCTTACAGCGAGGTCAACCAGTAGCATATGCCACAAAGGCTCTAACAGACAGCGAACAGAATTATCCACAAATAGTAAAAGAAGCATATGCTATTCGGTTTGGTTGTAAAAAATTTCATAATTACATATGGGGAAAAGAAACAACCATCGAAACAGACCATAAGCCATTGGAAACAATATGGAAAAAATCTTTGTTAGCTGCTCCACCTCGACTACGTAGAATCCTGCTTGATCTAAAAGAATACAACCCAAAGATTGTATACAAGAAAGGATCCGAATTGAAGATAGCAGACACACTAAGCCGAAACTGTGAAGAATCTGATAAAATGGAGATGGAACAGGTAGAAGTCTTGATGATGACGCCACTAACAGAGAAAGCAAATAGTGATTTCCAAAATTCAACAAATGCTGACACTGAGCTGCTAGAGTTAAAGAAAATCATATTGAAAGGATGGCCTAAAAACATCGATCAAGTGCCCTTACAAATTCGCAAATATTTCCCGATAAGAGATGAACTCTCGTACTGTGAAGGATTAATACTACGTGGAGACAAAGTAGTTGTTCCTAAAAATGAAATAATGAGAGTTATCGAAGCTTCACACAAGGGACATCCAGGGCTACAAGCAACAATAAGTCGAGCAAAAGAATTTGTATATTGGGATTCACTAACCAAAGACATTACGGATAATGTTGAAAGATGCAAAATTTGTCAACACACTCAGAGAAAGCCAGTTAAAGAGACAATCTTAACGAAACCAATACCATCATTGCCATTCGAAATAGTAGCATCGGATGTATTCTTTTACAAAAGAAACCCATACCTATTGTTGGTGGATAGCTACAGCGGTTACTTCGAAATCGAAAAAAATGGATCGAGCAAATGCAAGCGCAATGATATCTCAATTTAAAAAATGGTTTGCCACACATGGTATCATAAAAGAATTTCATTCTGATAATGCAGTCTATTCTTCCAGAGAGTTCAAGCAATTTGCAAAGTCTTGGAACTTTAAATTAATAACATCTAGTCCAAGATTTGCCAGATCCAACGGATTAGCAGAAAAATTTGTCGGCATAGCCAAGAATATAGTCAAGAAGTCCGAGATTGCAAAAGAAGATCTACAAATGTCATTATTGATGGCTAGAAACACACCAAGAAATCAACAAATTGGAACACCAGCCTCCAGACTATTTGGTAGAAATACAAGAACACCACTCACATTAACAGACAAAGTGTTGCAACCTAAACTACAATCAAATGTTCCAGATCATCTTAAACTTGAACGTCAAAAACAAAAACATTTTGCTGACAAAGGAGCTAAAAAATCAAGATTATTCACTGCTGGTGAAAAGGTTATGATTTATGACACTGAAGACGGCCTATGGTATACTGGCACAATAAAGGAACCTGTTACTCAAAGATCTTATATCGTGCAACGAGATGATGGGGCTATTATGCGTCGCAACACCAGCTATCTAAAACCAACTAACGTCAAAGACTCCATTTTGAAGCAACGTGACATCGTGGTTTCTCCTAGTTATACGCGAAATACAGGTATTACTGAAACTAATTATTCAGCAACACAAAGCAGCACATCAATTGACACAAGTCGTAACAATATCGAAGATTCAAACAATCAACATACAGGACAACCGGAAGATCATACTCCTAACACATCTACTCAAAATAACCCACAAGAAGAGATGAGGACCAGATCAGGTCGTATTGTAAAACCTATTGTGAAATTAGACCTTTGAAGAACTAACATTTTATAATTTCAAAAACATCTCAGTATTTTTGTAAATCTAAATAATAATATTTTTTGAAAATTAAACGAGAAGGATGTAACATAAAATAGTTATTTAAGTAGTCGATTATCAGTAATCGATATCACTAACACTGATCTATATACACAAATGATATTCAATAAACAGTTCTATTTTATATGTCAAACCTAAAGCATCTTCCGTGTAACTATTCATTTGTTGGTAGAACCACACAACAATACACTTTACGTTAGTTTAACCATGCAACTCCGTACTCTTTAAGAATTTCTTCAGTAAATCAGATAGTTCCTCCTATTTCAAATTTTTCACTTTTGAATTAAATCATCGTCTTATATTGAAAGCTGTTCTGAATCCCTTGTCTTACCCATATCCTTATTATTTAATACATCATTGAAATTGGGGAACTTTCCTGATTGATGGAAAAGGTCTTACTTGTATCCACTTAATAAATCTGGTAGTCTGTTGATGTATCGAACTATAGAGGAATTGCTAATTTATGCGTAATTTCTTAGTTATTTGAGAAGATTGTAACAAGTTTGGTTTCAAAGAATGTGGCCCCTATACTCCATCCAAGCCAACACGGATTTCGTAAGGGTCATTCTACTATTACTAATTTACTCCACTTTTCCTCTGAAGTTATAAATGCTTTTGTGTGTTGCAAGCAAACCGACGTTATATAGTATACTGATTTTAGTAAGGCGTTTGATAAAGTAAATCAATGTCTTACTATTCAAGTTAAGCATAATTGGATTTTATAATAATTTTCTAAACTGGCTTTCCTCTAATCTCATTAAGAGGAAACAAGTAGTTTTGTTTGAGAAAAGTCTCGCCAGATCAATTCGTGTATCCTCTGGTGTCACACAGGTAGCCACCCTGGACCCATTTTATTTTTACTATTCATTAACGACTTGCCCCATTCTATTATCAACTTTAATTTACTTATGTTTGCAGACGACGTGAAATTATTTTCCTCTTATGTTAGCCTTGCAGACTGTCACGTACTGCAGGATGATTTGGACAGATTTAGTTCCTGTTGTGAATTTAATTTTATGGAATTGAACATAAAAAAGTGTAAGCATATGTGCTTGACTAGAAGCTCTGCATTGACATCGGTTGATTCATTTAGTGATCTTGGTCTAGTCAGGCCAATTTTAGAATATGGATCAGTGGTTTGGGATCCCCAATACGATTATTATGTGAACAAAATTGAATCCTGTTGGGTTAATAGTGGTGCTAAATAAGAAGTCGAAGTACACGAGATTAGAAACAAAGACAAGTTTATTCAATGGCATTTACTTTAGGAGTGAGTTTGACAAAAATGTGTAATGATAAAGAAACTTAACAATAGAGAGAATAGTACTTGGAGTGTGTAAGAGTATAATAGGGTGACCAGACTCTACATACCCTGAGGCAATCCAACCACTATTTGACACAAAAATAATATCAATAATTTTCAAACAACATTTAACAAAATTATTCATGTTTTGCTTTGCATAAGCATTTAGTAAACAAGTCAGCAACGTTTTCTGCTGTGACGACATATTGAATAGTAATCTCTGGAACCGTATTTATCTCTTATATAGTGGTAGCGAATATCGATGGTTTGCTTCTTTTATATGCCATAGGGTTTTGGGAAAGGAACTGTGCACTTGGTTGTCACATTTTAGAGCTGTTGGTTCTCGTACATATGCATCTAACCCGACTTCCCTTAACAAGCTTCTATGGTAGACCACTGCTTTCGTACCCTGGCACATTGCCACGTATTCAGCTTCCATTGAACTCAAACATGTCACATTTGTTTTTGTGATTCCCAAGCTATAGGTCCGCCAGACATATAAAAAACGAATCCACTATATGACTTTCTATCGTTCACGTCATCCGTATACGAGACTAAAATATCATTATTTGACGTATAAGTCAACATACCTTTCGGTTTGTACTTAAGGTATCTAAGTACATGCTTTGCTGCGGTAAAATGCTCTTTCTCAGGATGACTGTTGAATTGAGATAACTTCGATACTGCAATTCTCCTTCCAACATTTTTTACTTGCGGGCTTTCAATTAGTCATTTCCCACTTTTCTAGTATATTTATCTAGATTTCGTACATATTTTTCTTGATGAATGTTTTTTTTTACCTCGTAATCCCTCTCTCTATCCCTAAGTAGTACTTTGCTGGTCCTCTATCTATAGCATCAACATACTGGTTCAGGTTTTTCACGATACATCAAAATATCGACGTACACAGCAATTAAAATAGTATCATCTTTCATATTTTTCAAATATAAACAATTGTCTGATTTACAGCGCACAAATCCGATTTTTAGCAATATTTCAGTCAGCTTTCTGTTCCAGTCTCTGCCGGTCTGTTTCAGCCCATAAAGAGACTTTTTGAGCTTACACACTCTATCTGGATACTTCTTATCAGCATACATTTCAGGTTGCCGCAAATAAACTTCTGCCTCCAACTCTCCGTTGAGATATGCAGACACGATGTCAATACGATTCACTAAATATTGTCTCTGGGCAGCTACTGCTAACAGCATGCGAAAAACAGACAGTCTTATTACGGGGGAGAATACTTCGGTGTAATCCAGCTGTGGTTACTGCGAGAAACCTTAGACTACTAATCTGGCTTTGTGTTTTTCGACATCACCACTTGTATTTTTTTTGGTTACAAAAACCCACTTACACCCCACTTCATTCTTTCCGATCGGCTTCTCTACCATGAGCTCTTTTTCTGCAAATTCTCGAATTCAGCATTTATTTCATCTCCATATTTTAGAGTTTTTACCTTGCATAGCCTCGGCAACCGGTTTGGGATCTACTTCAACGAACGAACTGTTTAACAAGGCATTTGACACTGGCTCCACCACACGAAGTTTTATTGGACGTCCTCTTTGACCCGTCCTTTCCTATCTTGGTCTTGTCCTCTTACGTTTCACGCCAGACACAACTTCTTCAGTTTTCTCATCTAGAGAAGTTTCATCACAAGATGTTTCAGCACAATCTTCATCAGCGTTTACACTTTCTTTCTCGTCGACAACAACATTTACTACAAACCAATTATGATTATTTCTTTCGTTGTATTTTTTATATATATGGGCTGTGGTGGTCAAGTTATATGTTTTGTTGTAAATAAAACTAAATTATTGCATCTTTTTCTTAACGTTTCGTAGGTGTTTCCAACTTCATCAGGAGAATATTATTAAATATGTTGTAGACGAAAATAAATTAAGTTACATTACATTAATTTTTCTTTTTGCTATACTATTAGTAAATAGTTTACCCAACTTACGATTTAGTCATCACGAACAATTACTTATATTATTAAAAAACTGGACTTCACAACTAATAAATAATAAAATAAATAATTATACAATGTAAAAATCACAGAAGGAGGAAACTTAAATACTAATATCACAGAACTGTATGCTTCAAAATAACGCAACGGAATACTGCAGCTTTGTGTTGTCTTTATCTTCTCTGGTGTTAAAAGATTTGTTTATTCTTTGTTGGATCCAGTGTATATCTTTTGTTTTCGTTTCTCTCTCTGTCGAGTATTTTGACGTTTTTACTTTATGTCCGCTCTCTTTTGCAATTTACCATCGAGAAAGAATCTCAGAATCAAGAGATTGCATACCTAGACATGAAAATCATCAGAAATAATGGGAAACTAATTACAAATTGGTACACAAAGGAGACGGCATCAGGAAGAATGATTAAAGAAATCAAAGAGACTCACATCCATATGAGACTGAGAAAGCAAGACATCAGCAGGTTAGAGAAAGAGATAAGCAATACACTGGACAAAACAGAACTATCAAAATTTAAAAAAGAATAATGGAATAGATACTGACGCATTTAAAAAATTCGATTTACAATTTAACGAAGACTAGTAAATTATACGGAAGTAAAATTCAAGAAGGAAAACAAATGGATACTTTCGTTAGAAAATAAATTTGCACTTCCATTCAATAAACACAATTTTGCGCCGATTCCACTAATCACAGATATTGAGCAATGGATTCAAAGTGTTGTGTTCGAGGATGAAAAATCAACTTGTCTATTTGAGTTTTAAACACGACTGACTTTATTATGAAAATATGATTAGTGTTGGGGTATGAAATCTATTGGTATATTATGTATATATATGTCGTGTATGCAATGCATGTGTATATATGTGAGTATACCATGTAGTGAAGGATTTTCGTTATTGTTGTTTTGTAAATATATAACACATCACCAACTTAAATTTTAAATTACATTTCTAATTTCAATTCATTAATCCATATTGGTGTTCCCGATTGATGTTGATTTGTGGTTTGAGTATCACTTCGGCTGGTGGTTGTAGGATTTGATCTTGCAATAATGTATTCAGATGCGGATTGTTGAGGATTTGATGACTGTTGTTGATCCTGGTTTGTTGATGAGGGAGGACCTTGGATGTTGGGGTTTAACCAAATATGTGTTAACCCGTCGTCTGCATTGCTAAGGTTTGAACCTGTATCAGATCTGCGTACGACGAAAAGCATTTTACCAATAGGTCTATCGATGATGGCTTCAATCCACTTTTCTCCCCTTGCATAATTTCGGGCGAATACCGTTTGGTTTGTATTTATTACTATGCTGGTTTTGGCTATTAAATCTTGATGGTTCAAATAGCTGACTGAGGATCGTACGAACGTTACGACCATGAATCAATTCTGCAGGAGTTTTTCCCTGTGCGTTAGGTTTATAACGATACGAAGCGAGATATTTAGTAACGGCGGTGTTAGCTGAATAACCGTCGTTGATATTTTTCTGGACAGAAGTTTTAAAAGTTTGCACGAACCGTTCCGCTAGACCATTTGACGCTAGATGAAACGGAGCCGTCGTTATGTGCTTGATACCATGCTGTTCACAAAACTGTTTAAATGTGTTTGCTGTCAGTTGAGGTCCGTTGTCGCTTATTAATGTTTTGGGATAACCTTCTATAGCAAAAATGGCTGACAACGCTGATATAGTGCAATCTGTTGTTGTAGAAGACATTTGTGTAACAAAAGGAAATTGTGAATATGCATCCACGCATACGAGCCACATTGAATCAAATTATTGGCCCGGCAAAGTAGATGTGAATCCCCTCCCAAGCTGATGTTGCTTCGGCCAACTCTGAAAATCCTTTGGTTGAGACGGATTGTTTTTCTTACATATGCTGCATGACTTTGCTAGTTTTGCGATATCCTCATCAATGCCCGGCCACCAAACGTTCTGTCTTGCCAATTGCTTCATTCTCACTGTTCCCCAATGGTCCTCATGGAGTAGCTTTAAAATCTGCTGTCATAGTGTGCATCGTATGATTACCCGATTAGCATCTGTGAGCAGGCATAACATTTGGTTGTTGATTGTAAGAGCAAATCTTCGATTGAAGTACGGTATTAATTCTTGGTCAGCTGGTTTATTTGACCATCCTCTTGATACAAGACTGAGAACCTTATTTAGAGCTTTGTCTTTTTCGATGTGTTTTTGGATCGTTTTGCGTTGATAGGAGGCGTTATTTCTACAATTGTGTCGGATGATTGCTCTCTGTAGAAATCGTCATCAGTACTAAATGGTAGACGTGCGAATGCGTCTGCGTTGCCATGATCACCTGTGGAACGATATTTGATATCAAAGTTGTATGCCATAAGTATTATTGCCCAACGTTGAAGCCTATGTGAAGTCATTGTTGGAAGATGGTTACTGAGATAACAAAGGCTTGTGATCTGATATGAGGGTGAACTTTCTGTCACACAGATATCGAGGTTTTTTAATCCGAAAATAATGGACAGTCCCTCCTTTTCGATCTGACTGTATCTAACTTGATGCTTGTCCAGGGTTTTTGACGCAAACGCGATTGGTTGCTCCATACCACATGGTTGTATTATTGAAAGTACCGCGCCAATGCCGTAAGAAGATGCATCAGTGGCAAGAACTAGGGGTAGTTCTTCGTTAAAGTGTGCCTATTGTGTTGCATTTAGGATATGCGTTTTCAATTCTGTAAAGGCTTTTGGTTGTTCCGGACCCACCTGAATGAATTATAATAGTTCACTTTCCCATAAACGCCTCTAGCTGTTATCCTGATTGGTCTGGCAGAATACCATTTGCCCTTATTCTTCTCCCTAAATACTCGATTTCTTCTCTTAGAAAAAAACACTTTTCTTTTTTGCATTTAATGCCATTCTGTTGATAGCTATAACTTTGATTTTGTTGAATTAAACTTGCATCGTCTTAAACCCACTAGTACTTCTGGACCCGATGGCATTCCGAATGTTTTATTGAAAGGCTGATCTGAATCCCTGGTCTTACCCTTATCCTTATTATTTAATTCATCATTACAATTGGGGTACTTTCCTGATTTATGGAAACGGCCTTGTTTCCACTTCACAAATCTGGTAGTCTGTTGGATGTATTGAACTATAGGGGGATTGCTAACATGGATTTCGTAAGGGTCACTCTACTATTACAAATCTACTTCAGTTTTCCTCTGAAGTTATAGATGCATTTATTCTTCGCAAGCAAACTGACGTTATATATACTGATTTAGTCAGACATTTGATAAAGTAAATCACAGGCTATTACTATTCAAGTTAAACAAAATTGGGTTTAATAATAATTTCATAAATTGGCTTTCCTCCTACCTAATTGAGAGGGAACAAGTAGTTTTATTTGAAAAAAGTCTTTCCAGATCAATTCGTATTTCCTCTGGTGTCCCGCAGGGCAGCCACCTTGGACCTATTCTCTTTTTACTATTCATTAACGACTTGCCCGACTCTATTATCAACTCTAATTTACTAATGTTTGCAGACGACGTTAAATTATTTTAGTAGTACTTGGTGTGAATTTAATTTTATAGAATTAAATCTTTAAAAGTGTAAGCATATGTGCTTATCTAGACGTAGTTTGTTGGCTACTAAATTTAATTTATGTGGCTCTGAATTGACATCGGTTGATTCATTTATTGATCTCGGTTTTATGATGGATAGAAAGTTGAATTTTAATAACCATATCATTACTATGGTAAATAAAGCGTATGGTGTCTTTTATTATGTGAAACGCTGGGCAAAAGAGTTTACTGATTCATATACTACGAAACAGCTTTATATTTCCCTAGTTAGGCCAATTTGCGAATATGGATCAGTGGTTTGGGATCCTCAATATGATTACTATGTTAACCAAATTGAGTCCGTGCAGAAACAATTTTTAATATTCGGCTTAAGAGGTCTTAACTGGAATACTGGTTATGAACTTCCTTCTTATAATGGCAGGTTAAATCTTATTAAATTGCCCTCATTGAAGAGTAGGCGAACTATGATGAATACGATGATGGTATATAAAATTATATGTGGGGTTGTGGCTTCTGAATACTTAATATCAAAAATTTCTATTACGTCCCATTTAGACCTACCAGATACTATCAGTTCTGTCACTTGGATTTTCAAAGGCACAATTATGCATGTGATAACCCATTTCGTAGAATGTGTGCTGGTTTTAATTCGTTATATCATTTAATTGATACCTCCTTAGGTTTTGATTCATTAAAAACTGTAATAATTTTTTATTTAAACTCATTACACCAAGGCTCATTGTCTTCATAACAATTTAGGCTGCTATAAACAAATTTAGTAATTGTTATTATTTGTAAATACTTATGTATATTATGCTTTATATTATTTTTATTAGATTTTAATATTGTAATAAAGCAAGGTGGTGGTTATATTTTGATTTTGTATTGCATGCTTCTAGTCCTTCTCATACTTTGATTGGATTGTATTATTGTATTAAATTAAGGTGGTGGTTATATATAAAGTATTAAATTTGGTGTTTATATTTTCTAGTGATTGTTATTAATATTTTTTTGTACCGATTGGATGTTGATAAATATCTGTAGCTAATTTACATGGATGACATTTCTTGTCATCTTCGTTATGGATCGGTCCATAATGTGTACGTTGTCCCTACGTCATGGGGACGTGGCCTCCTCGGTCTGCAGGGGCGGGTGTGAGTGGCGTAGAAACGTTCGTCAAAAAAAAATGTTCAAAATTCGTTCAAGGCGATCAAGATGTTGCTCGGTAGTTGGAGCCGATATAATTATGGCGTCTAGGTAGTTACCACAACCTTCAATACCATTAAAGAGTTGTTCGAGGTTTCGCTGGAATATAGCTGGAGCGCTGGCTATTCCATAAGGCAACCGTTGATATTCAAAAAGACCCAACGGCGTATTGACAACCTTAATTTTCCGTGATGCCTCCTCCAGTTGCATTTGCAGGTAGCATCTTTTAAGTCGATTTTGCTAGTGTTTACCATGGCGAATTTTGCGCAGCAGAGCTTCCCGTGTCGGAAGTGGGTGTTGTCAATGTCGATTTGTGTATTTATGCCTTGATTGAAATCTCCGCAAATTCTAACAGCACCTCCTGGCTTGGGAGCTATTACAATAGGCGATGCCCAATTGCTAAATTTAACTGGCTTCCAAATACCCATCTTCTTAAGACGTTCTGTTTTTTCTTTCTTAGAGCAAATTGTATTTGTCGGCTTTTATAAAATTTTGGTGTGGCGTCTGACTTCAAGTAAATACTGGCATCAAAATTGTGTATTACACCCAGAGCCGATTGAAACACTTCTTTGTACTTACTGCAAATTTCAGATGCTGAGGTCGCAAACTGTTCACTAATGTTGAATATTTGTCGTATTTCGTAGTTAAACGCTCTAAATAAGTCTTACCTGAACAAATTATTTTAATTATCCACGTTTGCAACAATAAGCACAATGTTTGACTCCTTAACACCCCAAAATCGGAATTGGTTTTTGACCATATGCATGCATTTTCTCAAACTTTTCTTCACCTCCTTTTTCAATTTTTTCCTGTATGTATGCATTGCGTTGACAGAAATTGTTCTTTCGTTGTTGTCTTTGATCACAGCTACCGTTTTCGTTGTAGTTTCGTGGGTTTCTGCAATTTAGAGAACATCCTCAAGAGTCGGTTATAGTTTTTGAAGAGCGGTGCTCGTACGGAGTCATATGGTATGCGCACAATTATTTGGTCTCGAATCATCTCATCAACGTTAAGACTACGAGCACGATGCAGAAATACATAAACGCGCAATTCCACGAAGATCGGCTAAATGTGCGTTTTGTTTTTCTGCGGCATTTACCGAATAGGCTTGGAAATGCTGAAAAAGCTGCTGAAGATACGACTCCCATTTTTGATTGTCTCTATTAAACCTGGGAAATGGTGGGCAGGTACCCGTTTGACTTGTTAGGACTACTCCTGCACCTCTGCTTGAAGCACTTTCCAGCACAGACTGCATTAATTTTTGTTGTGGCTCCAATAAATTTTTAGCAAATTCTTGTTGTTGAGTCAACAATGCTCCAATAGCATCCGTTTCAGTCGTCATGTTCTTTATAAGCCACTTGCACTTTAGTGGTTCTTTTGCTTGTGGCCAATATGTTGTGTTCGAGGATAAAAAGACAACCTTTCTATCTGAGGGTGTTTAAACTGACTTTAATATGAAAATATGATTAGTGTTGGTGTATGAAATCTATTGGTATATAATGTAGAATATATGTCTTCCCTGCAAAGTCGCGAGTCGCATTTAGCGAATCGCCCGCGAGTCGCATTTAGCGAATCGCCCGCGAGTCGCATTTACCGATTCGCCCGCGAGTCGCATTTAGCGAATCGCCCGCGAGTCGCATTTAGCGAATCGCCCGCGAGTCGCATTTAGCGGATCGCCCGCGAGTCGCATTTAGCGAATCGCCCGCGAGTCGCATTTAGCGAATCGCCCGCGAGTCACATTTACCGATTTGCCCGCGATTCGCCCGCGAGTCGCATTTAGCGAATCTCCCGCGAGTCGCATTTAGCGATTTGCCCGCGAGTCGCCTAACCATAATTGAATGATCGCACGCGACGTATTACCGCGATTCTACACAACTCCACGACGATTCGCGCGCGATTCATTGACAGGGTTTGCAGGGTTTCTGTAATGAGATCAAAATAAGGATGACAGAGTATTCATTCATTTTAACAACAATTTTAAATGAATTTCATTAATTAATATTTCAGTTACATTAAAAAATATAAAAAACTATAACTATTAAAAATAAAAATAATTATTAAAAAAATTATTTATTTGTGGTTAGAATTGGGTCCTTTCGTTTTGCGAGGCGATCGTTAGCATGCACGAAATGTTGCTGCAGAACGTGGTTGACAATGGAATCGTCGGCGCCATTAAACTTTTCGCTATTAATTTGGTAAAGCCTTGTTTGACAACATTTTTATTAATTTTTTACACACCCTTCACAGATCACTGTCACTTACTAAATGATAATTTTGCTAATTGCCCTTGAAACCAAATATTCATTTTCCCGTTACCTTAACAAAACAACAAGACAAAACAAAAATTCCATCGAAACTTATGAAAAAACACTGATGACTCAACTCAAAATGATAAAAAATGCAACAAAAAAAAATATTGTGAGGAAGATTTCCCGCTACTTGTGTGCGCTCGCGTATTCATCGCTTAGTTTCAAGGCGTAGGCGATGGCGCGCGATTCACATCGTAAACGTCATCAAAATTGTTTTCACATTTAAGTGTTTTTAGAAAAAAATTTGACTTGCTTGTGTACGCTCGCATATTCATCGCTTAGTTGTAAGGCGTAGGCGATGATTGGCGATTTTTATTCCCTGAGAAGGATCGCGTAGTCATCGCGTAGTCATCGCCAAACAAATCATCGCCAAAAAATTTCAAAAATGTTTGCAGGTTTGCATGCAATGCATGTGTATATATGAGGGGGTTAATGCCAAAGTGGGCCATCCCACATTGCGATTGAATTGAGATAATGTGGTTTTTAGTTTAAACAACACCAATAGTAGTTTGTAATTCACAATGTGTTTGAATAATTTAACTTTTTTTTGCATCACAGATTTACATAACCTCTTTAGTTTAAAACAAACAATTTTTTTTTGCTGTACTTCGTGTGATTGTTTTTTTTTTGTGGCCTGGCCCATTTTGGTTTTTAATAAAAATGCTGTAAAATGTTAATGGCCCAGATTGGAACTATATTTTTTTTTAAAAAAAAAGTTTATTTTTTAATTTTTTATTACAAATAAAACTAAAGTACAAATAAAAAAATGTAGCTTAATCTGTGCCCTCCTGATCGTCTTCGGCGATATAAACAGTATTACTTCCTCTCAAAGAACACTTTAGTGAAGTATAAAAAGTATGAAAAATTGGAGGGATAAACTCCTTCAATGTTATTAAATCTTTTTTCTTTTCCATACTTATTTCGTGGCCATGTTTATATAGAATCGGTAGCTTGTCAGGAATGGATGAGGTTTTATTTCTTTTTCCGATATCCACCGACTCAAAAGTGTCAACATCGTCGTTATAACCATATGAGTACTGAAGAACAAACGGACAAAAATATTGGGGTTATATCGTTTGTTTTTCTCAATAGATGGATTACACTTTTTGGAAATATGTACTTTTGCAACAATTTTAAACAACTATCACACACAGCTGCAGAAATCAAAGTGATGTTACAGGTTATTATGGTTGCCAAAGTGGTCTATGACACATGGCCCAGTCTGGCAACACCACTTCACATCTGAAATCCTCTGGCCCAAAATTGCTTTGTGCTGCCATCTCTTAGAAGTTGTATAAACTAATCCAAGACTAATATGGGATTGAAAAGTTGGTCACAGTGTTTCCAAAACACGTGTTAACCCGTTTTTTTCAAAAATGTGGGATGGCCCACTTTGGCATTAACCCCCTCATATGTGAGTATACCATGTAGTGAGGGATGTACGTTATTGTTGTTTTGTAAATATATACCACAAAGAATAAATGATGGTCATCAAAAAGAGATGACCAGGGCAAAAATAGTATAGCACTTTATAAGAGGAATTCAAGAAACAATGAACGAGAAAAGTTTATTTTAGGCATATACGACGAGACAAGGAAATTTCTAAAGGAATACGAGGACAAAATAATGGTTACCACTGCGGATAAAGGAAACAAAACAGTGATATTATACAAAATTAATTACATTAACAAAATGCACAGACTTCTAGAAGACAAATCCACATATAAAACAATCAAAACGGATCCAACTCAAAAACTCCAGAAAACTAACAACAACATAATACAAGATCTATACAAAAACAAATACATTTCAAAATGGGAAAAAGGAATATTAACATGTCAATCGGTAGCAGCACCTGTTATATGGACTTCCAATAATACACAAAGTAGGTACCCCGCTAAGACCCATATCGTCCTCAATGAAAGTCCCTTTCTATAGACTATCCAAATACATTGGGTCTATACTCAGACAAATAACATCCATCAACTACAACATTAAGAACTCAATTGAACTTAAACAACGAATAGAAGACGTAGAACTAGATAAGGAAGATATACTAGTATCGATTGACGTGGTATCATTATTTACTAATATACATATACACTTAGCAATTAAGAACATTGTGGACAAATGGCAAACCCTTAAAGACATCACAAATATACCACTACAGAAATTTCTCAAAATTCTTCAATTTTGTCTTAATGAGACCAACTATTTCATATTTGACATCAAAACTTACCATCAAACGTACGTGGATGACCTATTTGCGGTTATTCGCAAAAATGACGAAGAAAGCATAATGCATCTTCTTAATTCCTACCACACGAAAATTCAATTTACCATCGAAAAAGAATCTCAGAATCAAGAGATTGCATACCTAGACATGAAAATCATCAGAAATAATGGGATTTAAAACTTGGTACACAAAGGAGGCGACATCAGGAAGAATGATTAATTACAACTCTACACAACCAAAGACAATGAAGATAAATTGAGCGACGAGAAAGGACAACATATACAAAATAATGCAGACGCTAAAGCTAAACAACTACCCAAATTCCATTATAAACAACCTAATAGCAAATACATTAAATCCGAGCAAGAAAAGAAATTCGAAGGAAAAACCTAAAACTTTTTATAGTGTACCCTTTATACCAAAACTGACTGATGGTAAGAAGCTACAAAATACATTACATGATGAGAACACAACAATAGCGTACAAATCCTACCAAACACTTCGCAACATATTCACAAAAAAACAACAACAACTCACAAACTCAACACACGTTGTATATGAGATCACTTGCAGTGGCAATGACAACGAAGACTGCCAAAGAGTGAACGTTGGAACAATAAAGCGAACATTAGGCATTAGAATCTCAGAACACGATACAGACATTAGAAAAGACAAGGAGACAACTACACTTGAAGAACATACAAAAGAGAGCGGACATAAAGTAATCTTTAAAAACGTCAAAATACTCGACAAAGAGAGAAACGAAAACAAAAGATATACACTGGAGAGCATAAGAATCCAACAAAGAATAAACAAATCTTTAAACACCAGTTCTGTGATATTAGTATTTAAGTTTCCTCCTTCTGTGATTTTTACATTGTATAATTATTTATTACTTGTGTCGTGACGTCCAGTTTTTTTAATAATATAAGTAATTGTTCGTGATGTAAACTAATTCGTAAGTTGGGTAAACTATTTGCTAATAGTATAGCAAAAAGAACGATTAATGTAATGTAACTTAATTTATTTTCGTCTACAGCATATTTAATAAAATTCTCCTGATGAAGTTGAAAACAAATAAACGAAACGTTGAGGAAAAGATATATTAATTTAGTTTTATTTACATTGACCATCACAGCCCATATACTATATAAAAAATACAACGAAAGAAATAAACAACAAATTGGTCATTAAAAAATCTGAATAATTATCATTATTGTTTATGTTTTCTATGTCTTCATTTATTTTTCCTTTCTGTGGGTGAAACTGTGTTCGAAGAATGTGACGTCACGAGCGATAGTTATCGATCTTTGCTTTTTATCATATAAACGATACCCTTTGGTTTGATGAGGATAACCGACGAAGATAAGCCTCTCTCCCTTTGGTAGTAGCTTTGATTTACCGGGTCGCTTATTCAGCGTTACTACGCCACAACCGAAGATACGTAGGTGGGCAACAGATGGCTTTCGACCAAACCAGCATTCGTAAGGTTTTTTATTTTGTAACACTTTCGTAGGACAACGATTTCGTTGATATGTGCATGTATCCAAAGCTTCTAACCATAGTGACTGAGGTAATACAGATTCCAGCAACAAACACCGTGTCATCTTAACAAGCGTCCTGTTTTCCCTCTCGGCAATACCATTTTGCTGTGGTGTGTAGCAGACGTTTGTTTGATGATTTATACAGATATCTGTGTGTACTAACTCCAAAGGTTGTTTAGTATAACAACTGCCATAACTTGTAAATGGTTTTACTGTAATCTTACACAATGAACAAGTCACACACGAAAAACGTTCTGTTGAATCAATGGACATACTTCGTACCATTTACCCATTTGATTGTTTTAGCATATCACTGATAATTAAGTGACCGTATTTCTTATGCCAAAGAACACTATCATTGCTTTGATTTTCAAGCATTAGATTTTCACTTTTGCGGAACTTTGCCAGAAAAATACCAGCTTCTGTCACAGATTCGAAAATTTTGTTACCATCCCTTGTCATTGCAGTTACCTTCTCTTTCGAAATCTTCACTCGGTTTCCACGCTCAATAATTTTATATACCGATAAAAAATTTGCACTCAACTTTGGTACAAAGAGAACATTCGATAGTGTGATGTCGGCAAAGGCCGATTTATTTACACAGTTATCCCCTCTACATACACACAATTACCAGATGCTAGAGTAACTTTCTGCTTTTGGCCTTGTAACGAAGAGAACAACATCTTATTTCCACTCATGTGTGATGAAGCGCCACTATCTAAGATCCATATATTCTCACTTGAGACAAACCTATTTTCGCTTGCACTCATCACCACTTCTTTATTGTTGTATGATTTGTATTTTTTCTTCGACTCTCATCGCTGTCTCTTTCGTTTTGTCTTCTGTTCTTGAAGTTTGCCTTATGCCTAGAATTTGCTGCAAATAGCCGCACTTCGCCGTTGTGCTATTTTTCGCCACGTCTTTGTTTTTTTTTCCAATATTTTGACCTTCAATTGATCTACTGTTGGTAATTTATCCCGTAATCTTCGGCCAGACTGCACAACAACACAATACTAATGAAATCTTCCGAAATAGTTATGTCAATTTCTTTCAATGAATCGACTAGATTGCTAAACTCATTTATTTGTTTCGGAAAAGCAGAATCCCCTGAATTTTGAATCGCACTAAACGTTTAAATAATGTCACCTTGCGGGCGGGATTCTTTGTGATGTATATGCCGCTTAACGTATGCCAAGCCTCTCTAGTCGTCTTACACCTTTTAATATGGATTAATTCGACGATTTTATGCTGAGTGTAATTGTGGATAATGCTTTTATGTCAGTCGCATTCCGTGACTCCTTCTCCTCCTTAGTTGCAGCTACCGGACACAAACCTTCAACCGCCGACCGATAATTCATTATCAGGAGACTTCTTATATGGACAACCCAACTTGAATAGTTGCCGAAACTCAATTTTTCAATTTGGAGCGAACCGGACATACTAACTTTATCTTTGTACAAATGCCAAAAACGATTTTAACAAAATCACGTATTAACAAATACTCGACCGACTTATACTTTCTTATTTAATTATTGGCACGCTGGGCCCATAACCTATGTTGGGTTAACAGTGGTGCTAAATAAGAAATCGAAGTACACGAGATTAAAAACAAAGACAAGTTTATTCAATGACATTTACTTTAGGAGTGAGTTTGACAAAAATGTGTAATGATAAAGAAACTTAAAAATAGAGAGAATAGTACTTGGAGTGTATAAGAGTATAATAGGGTGACCAGACTCTACAATCCGTGCAGAAACAATTTTTACTGTTTTGCTTAAGAAGTCTACACTGGAATACGGACTATGAACTCCCTTCTTACAACAGAAGGTTAAATCTTATTAAATCGCCCTAATTGAGGAGAATAACGTTGATGGGGTTAATAACGTATGATAATAACGTTGATGGGGTATACAATTATGCCACAACTATCTAAATATTTATTATCAATCAGCTTTTACACTTGGATTTCCAAAAGTACAATTATACATGTGGTGATCCATTTCGTAGAATGTGTGCTGATTTTAATTAGTTATATCATTTAATTGTCTTTTATTTAAACTCATTGTATTCAAAACAATTTAAACTACTTGTAAAGTACACATTTTCTAATTGTTTACTTATAGTGTTTCTTATAATTTTTTGGTTCTAATGTTGTCTTCTTGTGATTACTATAATTTTTGTACCGATTGGCTGTTATAATATCTGTAGCTAATTTATATATATAATAATATGGCGTTTCTTGTCGTCTCTCCTTTATGGACCACTCTAAAATTTATCCATTACCCGTTATTCCTGCTGTTCCTTGCACTGCTGTAGCCCGTTTCTGTAACTCGTACCGATCGCAGTTACCGACTGAAATTACCGATTTGACGTCACTCTAACGTCATTCTCACCTTCACCGTTTCTGTAAAACAATTGCTGATCCTTATTCCAATCATTCGTTCCAAATCGGAAATATGACATTTAGTCTAATTCAACTCCAATAGAAATCGCTTAAAAAGTGTTTGTGAAAAGTGACTAAACCTGAAATCGATAATTTTCTCACAGGCTTTAAGCCAAGTGATTACTCTACCGATTGCTACAGTATTGTTGCAACTATGAGGAAGCACGTAATCAAATATAACTTTTTGATCCAAGTACTTATACAATGTTATTGATACCTATAAAATAGGCATGTGTTTGATCAATAATTTCATCGTTTGAGCTGAATCTCTTTCGACCGAGCCGTTTCTTTAGGTTTGGAAATATAATATTGTCATGCGGAGAATATGGCGGATGAGGTACCAATTCGTAACCCAATTCATACAATTTTGCCATTGAGACTGCACACAGCCATATAGGTTGGCACAATATTCGCCGTTTATTGTTTTTCCCTTTTGAAGGTAATTGATGTGGATCATCCTGCGTGCATCCCAAAAAACTGTTGCCATCACCTTCTTCGGAGCCAGTTCAGCCGGAGAAACGCATTGTTAAACTGCTGCTTGGTCTCCGGAGTGTTGTAGGGGATACATGTTTCATCCACAGTTACAAAACGCCGTAGAAACTCATTCGAATTGCGGTTAAACAACTCCAAGCAATCCTTTTAAGTTTTTTTTTTTTTTATATAAGCTTTATTTGAATTATTGAATCTGCTCCAATGGAGCCTAACAATAAGTATACGAATCTTAAGTATAATTCAATAATGAATCCTAATATGGATTTCTTGTAATGTGGATCTCTGCTAATTGGCAGGAATTTTAATTAATTTGGTCAAAATAGTATATAACTGGTATGGATCACATGTCTGAGAATTTTAAACCTGGTTTGGCTTAAACCTCGTGATAAAGGTCCAGAGGACCCTTACAGTCATTTACAAAGTGTTCGCGATATTATGTAGAGTGAAGAACTCTAGTTATGTAAGTATAACGGATAACTCTAGAATAGCAGAGTGGACGACGTAATTTGGGTTTTGTAGGTTTTTCGCGTTGACTGTTTTAAGGATCACGTATGAGAGCATCTAAGCCACGTGACGTAGAATAAAGGATTCTACACAGTCTTTTTTGAGTGTTCGTCCGCGATTGATATTGACTGTTTTAAAGATCACGTATAAGAGCGTTTAAGCCACGTGACGTAGAAAAGGATTCTACACAGTCTTTCGGGCGCGTGTGTTCGCGATTACTGTTACGGATGAAGATTAGAAACACGGCGTTCGTTTCTTCGAAGTCTTAAAGAGCTGGGACTGCACAATAATTGTCTAGCAAGTATGTTATCATGACGTTCGAGCTTCTCTTTGTGCTTTATATTGATTTTTTGAATTGCTTCTTTAACGAGAGGTATTTTCAAGTCTCGGTGGATATTTTCATTCCTCATATACCAAGGGGCACCGGTAATAAGCCGCAATGTCTTCGATTGGACTCTTTGGATTTTGTCGAGATTGCTCGAGCTAGCTTTGCCCCATAGCTGGGCACCGTATAACCAGATAGGTTTGATTGCACTGTTGTATAGCAGGACCTTATATTCAAGGCTTAGTTTTGAGTTCGCGTTTAGGAGCCAGTGAAGTTGATGGACCTTAAGTTTCAGTTGAGTTTTCTTGGTTTCGATATGACTTCTCCAGGTGAGTCGGCGATCCAGGTGGATTCCAAGGTATGAAACATGATCAGATTGAGAAAAAGGGATATTGTTTAATTTCAATGTCGGACAAGTGCTAAAATTCAGTGTGAAAGTTACCTGTGTGCATTTAGCCTCATTGACTTTTATTCTCCAGTCAGAGAGCCAAGATTCTACTCGTCTGAGATGTACACCTAGATTCATAGATGCAATATCCTGCTTTTTATGTGTGGCCATTATAGCGGTATCATCGGCAAAAGTGGATGTTAGCACGTTTGGGCTGGTAGGAATATCTGCGGTAAACAGAATGTAAAGGATAGGCCCCATGACGCTTCCCTGGGGAACACCTGCTAGTATTTCGCGGTCATCGGTGACGTGTTGTCCACATTTGACTCTGAATCTGCGGTTTTCTAAGTAAGACTCAAGAATTCGATGCGTATTTGCCGGTAAGTATTTGCAAATTTTGTAGGTCAAGCCAAAGTGCCAGACTTTGTCAAATGCTTGAGCAACATCCAGGAATACTGCGCAGCAATATTCTCGCCGTTCAAATGATTTTTCAATTGCTTGGGTCAGACGGTTTACTTGTTCGATAGTGCTGTGACCTTCGCGAAAACCAAACTGATGGTCTGGTATTATGTTATTTGACACGAGAAACGGTTTTATTTTCGATAAAAGAACTTTTTCAAATAGTTTGGATAAGCAGGGAAGCAAACTGATCGGCCTGTACGAGGAAGGTATTGATTTGTCCTTTCCTGGGTTTAAAATCATTTGAATCAGAGAAATTTTCCACACTTTAGGAAAATAACCATGTCTCAAAATAGAGTTAAATAATTTTGCCAGGAACTTCACAGCAATATAGGGAAGTTCCAAGATCATTTTAGGCGTGATAAGATCATACCCAGGTGCTTTACCTGGATTCACGGTTTCTTTAATGACATTCAGAACTTCATTCGCGTTAGTAAACAATGGAATTACGGCAGACATTTTATCAACAGGTGGAAGGATGTCGCTACTTGCAGGATTTGGGCGAAATACCTGTGACAGATGGTTTGCAAAAACATTGGCCTTTTCCTCTTCTGATATTGCCCACTTGCCATTTGCGTCGCGTATTGGAAATTGCGTTTCGGTGGGCATACTAGTATTTCTTAATGTTTTCCATAATGAGAATTTGGTTGAGGCAGTCGGAGTTAAACTTGCAATGAAACTAGCCTGCTGTCTACTGTCTTCTTTTCTAAGTGCGCTTTGCAACCTTTTAGTAGCTTCAGTCAGTCTTAGTCGTGCCGCTGGTGACCTATTTCGCTGCCATTCGCGACGGAACCTCCTTTTTTCACTTACAAGGTGCTCTATTTCCCGGTTAGTGTAAGTATTCAAACTATTTGTCGCTTTTATTTGTCTGTGTGTAGCGTGAATGGCCGCCTGTTCCAGGATTACGTTCAAGTTAGATACGTTGTTATCGATCTCATCCGCGTTAGAAAATAGATGATTCGAATCTAAATGACTACTAATGTACTTCCTGTATTTTAACCAGTTAGTTGTGTATGAAGTAAGCCTTAGTGGGTCATCTACAAGTACTGTCTTCCCGTGAAGAAGAAATATAACTGGCGAGTGGTCTGACGATAAGTCAGTACAGGTACTAGCAGATAAGTTAGATTTACTAACTCCTCTTATTATACCGAAGTCTATCAAGTCAGGCTTTTTGTTAATATCAGAAGGCCAATATGTAGGTTGACTGGGAGATATAAAGTCCAATTTATTTTGACGTCGCATTAGACATTTATACAGCTGGTTTCCCCTAGGGTTTGCTAAACGGGATCCCCAGTGCGTATGTTTGGCATTGTAGTCACCAGCAGCAATAAAGTTGTGTCCGAGACCATTGAAGAAGTTCAGAAGTATATCTTCTGATATCGCGAACCGCGGGGGGAAATATATTGCTGAAATGGTAAGAAAACTACCTTGAATCTGGATACGAATTGTTGTCGCTTGAAGGTAGTTTTGTGAGACTCCTTCAGCGACTTCATGTTTCATTCGTTTACGTATTAGGATACCAGTGCCCCCATGAGCCTTACCGTCGGGGTGGTGAGTACCATAAAATCTAAAATTAGGTATCTGAAAATTGTATTTGTCTGTGAGATGAGTTTCTGATAGTAGCATTATATCAATATTTTGCCGATCTAGGTACTCGGTCAGTTCGTGTCTATGTTGGCTCACACCGTTTGCGTTCCATGTACATATCTTAAGAGGGCCTATTTTTTGGTAAGTAGAGTTTGAATTAACTGATTCTGGTTTCGCATGAATTCTTGCATCATTGATTGCATAGTTGACATGAACATGTTTATACTCTGTACCAGTTGTTGAATCAGTTGTTGTCACACGATTAATTTTTTGATGGTCAATTGCCGCAAAAGCGGATGTCTACCTCTTGCAGACAGCTTTCTTCAACCCAAAATACAATGTAAAATCGAAACCACACTGCCATATAAAATGCGTATGGCATCAAAAATCTCACGCAATTCTACTCTTCGGTCGGCCAACACCATATCGTGCATTTTTTTTGACATTTTCGGGTGTATTGTCCTCAATTGGCCGTCCAAAACGTTCAGCGTCATTTGTTTTTGTGCGACCACAAGGAAAGTCAGTAAACCATTTTTCCATTGAAATCGATGGTGCAGAGTCCCCATAGTATTTATCAAGTTTTTTCTTGGTTGGATTGGCGGGTTTTTCCGCAAAAAATATTGTTTAATGAGCACTCGAAATTCACTTTTTCCATTTTTAACAAAATCCAAGAGGTTGTTTGTTTTGAACAACTGTTAAAAACAATCTCAATGACAGAACTCTCTCAAAATTTTACAGTAGTCTATTAAAAGATAATACCTGATGGGAGCAGTGTTGCATTTCATATTACTATGAAGGATGTTGGAAAGTCACGGAATTATTAATATGCCCTCGTACATCACCAACTGTCAACTTATTTTATTTGTTTGCATAAATTTTTTTTATTTGTTTGCATATATTTAACAAAATGAGTGAGAAGGTAAGCAATAGTTATGTCGTTTAAATATATAACTTATATTAAAATAGCAGTGTTTTGATACAAATGCAAATAAACAGCTGTTTGTCGTATGTTTCAGTTTTTGCTGTTTCAATATGATTTGTGTTTCTTTCCATCACAGACCGATTTCAACGTACAGAAAAAGCAGATATCACGAAATCGGTTACTTTCAATCGAGTCGGTGTGACGACACATAAATCGGTAACTTACCGATTTACATACAGATACGGGCTACAGTATTATTTTCTCATTTTAGTATTTTTTTAATCAATTTAAAATTATTCCCGAAATAGAATTAAAAAAAAACGATTTGAAAAAGCGTGTAAATGTTAAGGGTCATCAAATTAGAAGGGAAATAAAATACAAAACGGTTTTCTTTCATTTAAATCACTTATAAATCTTAATATACATATATTTTCTCATTTTAGACAATTTGAATTTTTAAGTTTCAATGAAACATTCACTGATTTTGTTAATTTTTAACAAGTTGAATTTGATGAAGTTGTATTGCTACAGATTCCTCAAAAATAACTGGAGTGAGGTCTACAAGAGGGAGGAAAATTTTCTTTCCAAAACAGCCACCAGAAGTTGGGTGTCTGTGACTGTTGAAGTAAGTTCATACTTCCGTGTATTATGATCTACTGTCTTACTTCGGACCGTGGGGTAACACCCCAATGTTTCCATTATCAAACACATTATGAATATGTGATTTTTGTACCAGTCTCTAAGTCCGCCAAGAAGTTGTAGTTTAATTATATAATTGGTTCATTAAATTTTGTTTGAGCTGATTGTTTTTGAAAGAACAACGAATTTAAGAAAACGAGGATAAATTGAATTTTTGGATCGGCCGAAGAATTTCTACTCTCTGTCGTGGATTGAGTTTCAGTAAGGAATTGACAGTATTTTGGGATATGATTTGACATGAACTTATTTTCAGTCAAACCGTAAAATTAATATAAAATTCAGTTTTGTGAGGAAGTTTTTATTGCTTACTATATGTTCACACAACCAATCTCGTAAAGCCTATCCTAAAATTTGTCTTCAAAAAACTCATAATCTTCATATTCGCCATTGTTGCGTTTAGGGTCAAAGAGGTTATTTGTACATATTATGTGTTTTTACCACTTTTTTACTACTGCTCGTTATCTAATTATTTCCGATTTTTGTACGGTCCGCGGAACTTATGTATTAACTTTTTGTTTACTCCTGTCATGGCTTTAATATTCTTAAAATAAAGTCCCAACTATTAACTACTTGTAGATTGTACGATAGAGACTACTCTATGGTTTTTGTATGATTTTTTCCTCAGTGTATTTCTTCTGTAGATGTATGGTATTTCTTCTCTATCGTATATGTTGATCCAAAAAACATTCTATTTGGCAATAGACCAGTTGTACAAAGCCACTGTTTGTTGCAATATTAATCAACTTCAACTTTGTTCGAAACTACTTTATAAGAATTCGTTTATTAAAACATAGTATGCATAGATTTTATTTTGTTGTTCAATCAATATGAAAATAAATTGTCTTCTTTCCGTAATATAATTTTGTAAATCGAACTCGTTTGTTTTGTTTGTTCTAAAGAAATATTTTTCCACGAACAGAGTCCTGCTACAGGTTATGGACGTTCACTATTAAGGATATCATTTGCGAATCTTAATGCAGACAACTACCATCTGTGGAAGTATAAATTGGAGTTGGTCCTGAGAAAGAAAGGAATATGGAATTGTGTCGTTAATTTTGTTCCGAGCGGAGCAAATGATGCAGGGAAGAAGAGAAACGAGGAAGCAACTGTAGTTAAGGTCTTTCTGTCGAAGATAGCCTGCTGATGTTAATAAAGAACGCAACTAGCACCCATTAAACATAGCTGATTCTTCAAAGCCACTACGAGAAAAATACGCTTGGAAGCAATGTACGAATCACGAGGAAAATTTGTAACATGAAGTACTCCACGGACACAAGCATAACAGACCACATAAGGGAAATGAAAATGTTATTTGAAAAATTCAAAGCCATTGGCGAGAAATTTTCTGATCGCTGGTTGGTAGCGATGTTGTTAAGCAGTCTACCTCATCAATTGATATGCTTATTGCAGCAAAAAAAGCTCGAAAAAAAAAGATTGGAAAATTAGAGTCTTGAGGCTTTAATTGAAGAATGTGAACGTCATAGGAGTAACGTACCAACAAATTTAATACTGAAGAGTTATAATCGTAGCGAAGATCAAGACGTAAGACGCTGTCACTTCTGTAAGGCTAAGGGACACTTAAAAATTGTTGAAAACTCAAAAAGTTCGAGAACAAAGGCTAAGAAGGCTGAATATAAACAGGGAAATTACTGGTTTTTCATGTGTGACGATACATCATCATGGGTTCTTGACTCCAGTGCGACATGCCGTATAAGCTCACAACGTTCTCATTTTTCATCGCTAAAAAGCAATGTTCAGAATTGGTTACTGTAGCCAACGGCCAATTAGTCTCTTCAAGCGGAAAAGGAAGTCGCATAAAGTAAATATAAAACTCAAAAGGTGAGAAATTTAGTATTAAAATCGATGATGTTTTGATGAAAATATTGAAGAATAAGTTTAAGATCGAGTTCAAGGGTGAAAATGCAAGCACACAAACTAGTGATGGTAAGGAAATTGGGATGGCTGATTTATTATCTGGATTGTTTAAAATAAGGCAACCGCAAAATGCAATGATAGCCGAATGCGAATTGTTTGATTGTCAACACTATTAGCATAAGATATTTGGACATAGGAATAAGGATGCTATTAGGGAAATGGAAAAGAGAGAAGTGGTGATCTAAAAGTTCATGACTGTGGCATTCGAAGAGATTGTGATATGTGCGTTCAATGTAAAATGTCGAAAACCCCGTTTAGCAAACTAACGGAATCAAAAATCGGAATCTGGTTCACACTGATGTTTGCGGACCTATGTAAACTTTAACGGCTGGCGGGAAAAAAATACTTTGTTACGCCAGATGTTTGTTGGCGGAGGCAATGTTATCCATTTTTTAGGCGAGGCTACTGTCACATCAAATTACATACAAAATCGTTTTAATTCAAGAGCAATCAGTAACACTCCATTTGAATTGTGGGAGGATAGACGACCTGATATCAGACTCTTGAAGATTTTTGGCTCAAAGGCTCACTTTTTCATTCCAAAAGAAAACAAAGAAAATTGGATAAAATGGCTGAAATTTTAACGTTGTTGGCTATCGGCTAGATAACTCGGAGACTAAAAGGATAACTATTAGTAGAGACGTTAAGTGTATTCAAAGTCCAGATGATTGACAGATTACTTAAAGTCGAATTTATTGTGAGTTACCCATTGACATTTTTCAGAAGTAACTCTTTGGACTGCTTGCTGTCTGTTGTTCGTCGTTAACTTTGATGAAAATCTGCGTTTTTAAATGGAGAGCTGAAAGAAGTCGTACACATGAAGCAAACTCCAGGCTTTCAAGAAGATGGAAAAAATTTGTTTGCGAACTTCGAATAAGTATATACGGATTAAAATAAGCTGCAAATGTCGCTGCAATAGGCCAAAAAAAAATTTGAAGTCCAAAAATTAGTACAAAATGTATCAGCACTATCTGTTATAACAATAAGCTTTTCAAAACAATCAGGCATGTCACAGAATGTATAATCGTTCAAAAGTGAAAACGAAAACGGTTTTAGCTTCTCTAAAAAACGGAAAACGCAAAAATTTTGCGTTTTGTTATCACTTTCAAAAAGCAGGGTGAAATTGAAATGTTTAGTGATTTTAACGTAAAAAATAAACAGAAGACACATACATGTAACAGAAAATATTGTATTAACCAAATTCTCTTAGAATGAACATGTTTTTGGAATTTATTTTACAAAAAATCTATTATTTTTCTAATCCGTGATGAAAACGCAAAAAAATATGCAGAAATGAACGTTTTTGTTTAGGCAGACTTGTATTGTTGAATTATTGCCATATGTGTTGAAGAAGAAGGTGTAGAAATGTACAACTGACAGACGAAAAAGCAAGAAAGGGGAAAAACAAAAAAACAATTAATTGTTTGGTTTGAGACAGAGCGCTTCAGTCAATCGGGCAAAAATGTAAGTATTTACATACATATTTCTAAATTTTCGTCAAAAACTGTTTATTTAATTTATTTTATACTTTAGGGGCAAACACCGAAACGTTAAACAGGACAAAATTTTTTATCAATTTTATGGATAAACATCACGATATTGCCAGGGGCTATGTAAAAGGTGATAAGGTTGTTGTTGATTCTCTATGGACGGAATTGACAGCTTTGCTGAATAGTTCAGGTCCACCAAGTAAAACCTGTAAAGAATGGAAGAAAGTTTGGTCAGATTGGAAAGGAAATGTTAAGGCGAAGATGTGCCATAGTAAAAAGGACTTGCGAGGAACTGGTGGTGGTGAAATCAATCAATATGTTTTCAGTGAACACGAGAACAGTTTAATCAGAATGCATCCTATAATTCCTGGAATTTCATAATTTTCCAAAAAGTACAATTTCGACTTTATTTTTTCTTCGGAAGACATTCTTAATTTGATCCAATGTGGACAAATTTCAGCTTCAATTGCATTTATAACTCTCCACATAATTGTAGAAACTGTACTTCTCCCAATGCTTAGCTCCACATCTCTACCTATAACTCCTTGAAATGCACCCGTAGCCAAAAACCTAAGCGTTGTTGCAAGCTGGATAATAGCCGGTATATTGGAACGTTTGAGGTGGGGAGAAATTTTTTCCAAAACTAAAACAAAAGCTTCTTTATTTAGCCGATAATAAGTTATAAATCTGTAGAAATAAATTATTATTAAAATAAATTTGAAAATAACTCATTGCAGGTGGATACAAGGTTTATGTATAGAAGGTTACGCCATCCCAGCCCCCATCCCTTTTCTGTTTTTGACGTTTGTCACCAATGACGTCACGCAAACTTTGTTCCTATTGGCTAAAAATTTCGAGCTAACAGCTGATAATATTTGTGTATTCATAACAGTGGGACAATTGACTATTTTTGCCATCAATTTATTTGTTTTATTTTATTTATTTGTTTATTTTCCAAAAATTTGGCCACTGCACACTTCATTTTTACTATTTTGTTTTTTTCTCCTATTTTTGTCACACTTCTATGGATTAAAAACACAAACTAAATGTTTCTAATCAAACAATAAAAATGTTACTTATACACATACTCACATATTTTTTACTGTTGGTTTTCATACATTTGCCCACTGCACACTTAATGTTTACGTTTCGATTTGTTGTTTTATTTCTTCACAAATCTGACAAAGTGATTTCAGCTGTAGGGTTGCCAACTCACTGCAATATGTACATTTTTCACATGAAATCTTAGCATTGTCAACTAAAAGTAGGCAGACATAGAGCTGGCAACCCACTTCTTTTTGATGTTTGTCACCAACTACGTCACCTAACGGCAATTTTTGCTGATGGCGTAACCTTATATTTATAAACCTTGGATACTTACTCTGCATTTGCGTGAGATAAAGGATCTGATGCGTTCCTCAATGTCCGGCGACAATTTTTTTCAGTAGACCGCTGATTTATTTCTTCATCCATTACAGCAAGTATTGAAGCCCCTGGCATTTTTACTTTTGGTGTTTATATTATAAAAAAACAATTTAAACTCCTTTTTTAATTGTCAACAATTTGTTTATTACTTTCCCTTATTTACATAAATTTGTAATCAGCTGTTTTTTTTTCATGGAGTTACCATATTTTTGTTTCAAAAATGTGAAATGATTTTTTTTCCGGATTAGTCAAAACGTACGAGTGCTGAAGAAGCAAAAGCAAATCGTAACGATTTGGAAAAGGTGAAATAAATCGATTTCGTAAAACTTCTGTGACATGCCTGAATAGTTGTTTTTGTTTCACTCTAAACGTCACATTTAAGAATAGCTTCAAAAGAGAGAATATGGAACTAGTTGCTTGTTTGAAGTGTGTGCTGGTTAGAATTTAAGTGTAACTAAAAAAATAAAAACACAATTTAGATCAATTCTGTATTGTAATAAATCAAAGTAAATATTGAAAATAAAGGTACTATCTTAATTTCTGAGCAATTTGAATGTTCTTAACTTATTGTGTTTTTTGTATAAAATAAACTTTTTCTGAGTACCATTTTTAGTTTTGTTTTGCCCACGTATTTCGACATCAGGTAAAATTTTAGTTATGTTCCCCTTATTACTCCAATGAGATTTTGTTAAAACATCAGTCAAAGTATCAAAATTATATTCAGCTGCTGACAAGTGCCATTTTTAGTGTGGTTTCCCACACACCAAAGCGTCCTCCTGTGTTTTGCTCCCCCTTTTGAGTGGCCAATTGTCGTTTGCTTTTCTTGTGTTGTGGTTACAAATGTAACGTAATGTAGAGTTTGCAGAGTTTTGGCAAAAATGTTACCGTACAAAATCAAGTGTTTTGAAAACGTATTCTGATTGGCTTGCAGTAAATGAATCAATTTTAGTAAGTTCTGCTTTAGAAGCACCTGGGTCGAATAAGGATCGTGGACGCGGGCGTCTTAGAGTAAGCTTCGCAGAATCTTCAAGAAGGACAAAGCGACGAAGAATAGCTGAACTCGCAGAAATTTGTCTTCTGCAATTTTGCCAGCAAACGTTACGGAAGTAATATCGCTAATCATGGAATCATATTTAGCAAAGCATCAACATTTCTTAATAAACAATAAAATTTATATTGATCTTTTACCCAGCTACGATAATATTTTGAAAGAAAATAACAGAAGTTACTCAGACAGTATGCTGAAGTTAAGCTGCAATGTTTATTGGACCATACCGCCACGCGAATATTAGAACTACAGAGCGATGTAATCAATGAAGTTTTGAATAAGGCAATAGACGGTCTAATCCTTATAGGAAAATGGGGTTTTGATGGCAGTTCGGGACACACTGAGTACAAACAGAAAGTTAATGATAATAATTTGGAAGAAAGTAACTTATTTGTCACTTCATATGTGCCGTTGCAACTTTTAAAAAAACCACATAAGACACGGAGTACTAAAGTAATTCGGAAAAATCCTCGACCGTCTTCCACCCGTTACTGTCGCCCCATAAGGTTTAAATTTAAAAAAGATCCCCACTAAATTCAAGACAGCTCACAAAACAACACAAATTGTACATAGTATGCAACTTACAATGGAGGATGGTAAATTATGTAATGCCTTAACCCAAACTTCAGCTGCCAATTGTTACATATGTAATGAGAAGTGTACATAAATGAATAATATTGAGAATTGTTTGGAAAAAGGAGTTTAACTTCGTCACTATGAATTTTGATTATCACCTCTACACGCATATATTCTATTTTTGAATATTTTTTATGTATCTTACTGGCTTGAAGTGAAAGTGTGGCAAATTAGGACATGAGAGGAAAGGCTAAATGTCAGACAAGAAAAAAAAACATATTCAATCACAATTTCTATTAAAAATCTGGAGGTGGTGGATCTTGCAATGACGAAAAGACGACAAGAGAATTCTTCAATAACGCAAGTCTGTCTGCTGAAGTAACTGGTCTTGATCAAAAAACAACACGCATTTGTTCAATCGTTTGCTTCTAAGCTCGGACCCTCTAATAATGAGGCAACGAAAATTACCGCCCAAGACAAATCAATTTTATTAAAATCTGTTTTTGCTTTGTTGAATAAATTTTAAATCTATCGTTGTATTTTTTATTCTTTATAAATAGTCAAAATTAGTTTGAACTGTTAATTTAGTGTTTTGTACAATTATATCTTATTAAGAACTTGATTTGAAATAAAAACAACCATTTTTGTTTTAATTTCCTACTATTACTCTTGAAATATTTGAAGGATTTAATACGATTTGATTACTTCTTGTAAGTATTAGGCGGAAGACCAAAGAGTATATCACGCAACTAAACCATAGAGGAAATATGATCTGGCCCAGCCGAACATAACGCCGTTTTTTACTCGTTTCCATTTTCACACATTTATAAAGCTGTGACAAACGTTTGGCGATAAAAATTCTGCTGGAAGAATTTTTGGCCGCTGTCTCCATACAAGTGAAAACACTGTGCGGCGGTTTTAAACAATCGTCTGCTGATTATATGTATATACAAAATAAAGCAACGAGGAAGGGTTGATATATTCTAATATACGTTGACGATATTTTGGTAACCGTTTGTAACGTTTGGCGATAAAAAATTCTGGTGGAAGAATTTTTGGCCGCTGTCTCCATACAAGTGAGAACACTGTGCGGCGGTTTTAAACAATCGTCTGCTGATTATATATACAAAATAAAGCAACGAGGAAGGGTTGATATATATTTTAATATACGTTGACGATATTTTGGTAACCAGCAAAAAAGAATCCAACATCAAATCAGTGGAAATTTTGTTGAAAAGTAATTTTGATATCAACAACCTCGGTAAAGTAAACCAGAGGGTTAGAGACTTACATCAGATGACTTACATCAAAAATCTACTTAAGGAATTTGGTTTGAGAATGCGAAAACATATAAATATCCAATGGGCCCGGGCTATGGCAAAACAGAATCTCAACAGTTGCTAGACAATACGAAGTATCAACGATTAATTGGATTGGAGCGTAAATTTAACGCAGGATATTGCAGGAAGCGTGTCGATTCTCGCCAGGAAAGTTAGTAATCCAACGCAAGAAGATTCGTCCGCAATAAAGAGGGTTCTGAAATATTTGAAGGGTACAGAAAATTATTATCTTCGTCGAAGTAATTCGAAATTTACTGGAAGATATGCTTATAAAATAAAACACGCCAACTGTCATCTACGAGAACAATCAAAGTTGTCTGCGGATTATAAAAGCAGAAAGACTGAGCAACAGGACTAAACATATCGATACTAAAATGCATTTTGTTAAGGATTATATACTTAGTAGGGACATAAATACTATTACACACGTTTTATGCTGTAAAATAAAAAGTACTGAATGTTTTTGGACCAAATATTTTTTAATATATTTATTGATGTATATTGTATCCTAAAAGAATCTACTTATTCGAAATGTCCGCCTTTTGCCTTTAAACACGCCTTAAGTCGCACTGGTCAATCGTCAATAGCTGCACGAACTTCGTCCATTGGAAAATTGGCCACAGCTCGAACCAAAGCAGTCTAAAGAGATCCAGTGTTGGGGTATCTTTTGTGACAAACCTTGTCCTCTAAAACCGTCCTCAATTTGTAATCCAATGGGTTCAAATCTGGACTGCCTGAGGGCCATTCTTTAGAGGAAATGAACGCTGGCAAATTGTTTCGAAGCCAGGCCTGGGACGTTTTAGCCGTATGGGCCGGCGCAGAATCCTGCTGGAAAGTCCATGGCTGGTTTTGGAAAAGGGAATTGTTAAGAGGCTTCACAACAGCTTCCAAAACGGTTTCTTGGTAAACTTTGGCCGATGTTTTGACTCCTTGTTCGCAGAAATGCAGGTCAGTGACCCCATCGTAAGAGACACCCCACCAAACCATGACTGAAGCTGGGTGATGGCCCTTTTCCACCCTTGGGATCAGTTCAGATGCTTCCTTACATTACCGCGCACACACTCTATCATTTTGCTTGTTAAATTTTTCCTGAACGGTAAAAATTATTTCATCGGTGAACAAAATTTTTCTGTGCAAGTTATCAGCGTGCTTCACCAAAAGACGTTTGCATTTTTCAATCCTATTTTTTTTTTAAACTGCAGTCAATAAATTTAAGGTACGTCGTTTGAAAGCCCCAAGTCCCAAGTATTTTTTAATGATTCGACTCATTGACTTTTGCATGATATTTATCTCACGGGACATGATTTTCTGTTTTCGGAGCGGATTTCTGTGAATTCTTGATTTAACGGCTTTGATGACATGCGGTGTTCGAACAGAGCGTGGGCGGCCCGACCGGTTTCGGTCTTTTACATCTCCAGTCTCCTCAAACAGTTTTATGCATCGGTAGACGAACATGCGGCTAATCCCTAGTAGCCGGAGCGGTTGGAAAATATCGCTTTTTTCACATCACACTTGAAAAGCGCTATTACAACGATACGGTTCTCATTATCTGACCACTCCATGATGAAAGTTGAAACAATTTTAAAATCCCGTTACAGACTAACGCTATTGAGGTTAGCTTTAAAAACCCATATGACATTAACGGGATATGTTCAGTTCTACAGTATTTATGTCCCTACTAAGTAGAGAACAATCACATAACGTGCGTTCATTGCCCTAGTGAGATGATATTAGCAGACATGCTGAAAAGCCAAATTTTTTGAATTTGTGACTGGTGAAACACATTCCACGATCACTTATAACTCTTCTTAGTCGACTGTAGCCTTCAAAATACTTGATCGATGCACAACATGCCTTTCTAGTCCCTGGTGAGTTCACGGCATAAAATTATGTTATTGTTGTGTCCGCATCTACAACATCTTAAATGTGTTTTATATATATATATATATATATATATATATATATATATATATATATATATATATATATATATATATATATATATATATATATATATATATATATATATATATATATATATATATATATATATATATATATATATATATATATATATATTGTGCTGTTGCAAACGGAATGAGAAACAAAGTATTCGGGGAAGGCAATAAAAACCGGTTCCATTTGGCTTTATGCATCTTGACCACTTTAGCATTTTACTATTAATGAAATCGAAACAAAAGGCGGACATTTCGAATAAGTAGATTCTTTTTGGATATGTTGTTACAAACGTTTATTGTAAAGTAAAAGTAACGAAATGAATAAAAGAACGCTTACATACTAAGTTCAGAGTACACATAGTTTTTGGAATAGAACACTTTTCAATAAAACAAAATAATAAGGAGTGCGATCGCGACCGTGATGAGTGACAGACACATTACGAATATCGTCATCGAAAATCTTAAAAAAAACCATTTGTATGAGAGTGTTACATCAAAAAAAATTCAATACCAATTGTGTTGGACATTTGTGACTATCAAAAGTTATTAAAACAACTAAAGATAAACAGACAAATATTAAAAACTATCAATAACTTATATTATGAGTGAGCTCTATGCTCAAAACTCAGAAATCAAGAACAATGTAAAACCACATGTTGAAAGAGAAGAGCAAATTGCTCTCCAAAATAACAACAACAATAGCAAACAAGACTATGCCAGAAAAAGAAAAAACAACAACATGGAATCAAGCATTGCATCTAAGCAAGTGAGAGCCAATTACTACGCACTTTTAGACTGCGAATGTGATTGCGATAAGCACCTGCTAGAGAAATTTGAAAAACATGTACAAGAAAGCAAAGATAAGTGTCAAACGACAAATACAAACAATGTGCAAAACCAAAACAAAATATTAACAAAACAAAACCCAGTAAACACTGCGGACAAAAATGAACTTAGCAAAAAGCAAAAAATTCCACCAATCAACATATTTGATATCGAAACAAATAAATTAATTGAATTTCTCAAAAGTTGTTTAAAAATACAAGAATTTAAAATTAAACAATATAAACATAAAAAATCATTATTTCTTGAAACCATAAATGACTTTATAAAAGTAAGGGCGTACTTAGAAAAAACAAAAACTAATTTTTTTACCTTTACGCCAAAAAGCTTAAAAAATAAAACATACCTATTAAAAGGCCTAGATGTGGACATGAATATGAATGAAATATTTGATGAACTATGTAAACATGAGTCGGACGAGTTAAAATTCGTGAAAATTTCTGAATTTAATACCAACTATTCCATAGAAAAAGGATATAAACTGCCGATATATATGGTTCAAATCAGCCCCAATAGCAATACCAATAACCTTAAATCTATTAAGGGACTGCAACACCGATGTGTCAAATGGGAACAGCTAAGAAGACCAGACATTACCCAATGCAGAAATTGCCAGGGATACTTCTACAGCTCTGCAAACTGCAATCTACCACCAAAATGCGTTAAATGCAGCAACAATCACGAAAAAGGACAATGTACTCTGAAAGACGTTGAGAAGAAAGACTTATTCTGCGTAATCTGCAAGCAACATGGACATCCAGCCTCATACAAAGGTTGCGAAGTGTACAAAAAACTACAACAAAAACAAAAACAGAAAAAATCTATGTTGACAGAACAGAGAACAAATGCCAACATAAACAGCTCATACATTACACAGGGAAATAGTTTCGCCCATATTGTAAAAGAAAATAATGTTTCCTTAGGTGCCAACAATAACACAATCAACACATTTATGCGAGAGATCAAAAATATGATGATTAATCTAACAAACCAATTTGTAAATTTACAAAAACAATTAGAAATACAGACATCACGTATAGATACATTATTCTCCTTTATAGATGTATAATGTTACCAAATAGTAGTCCAGAAATAATATATAAAAAGTTAAAAATAATAGAAATTAACGTAAACTCAATAATTCTTTTAAGTAGGAGAATCACCATACTTAAATTTATTAAAATCCATGATCCAGATATTGTTCTCTTGAATGAAACAAAGCTGAATCAAAAACATAAAGTTAGTTTTGAGGGTTACAATACCATAAGACGAGATAGGCCAGACTCAAAACGAGCCGGAGGAACTGCAATTCTAATAAAAAATAATATAAAATATGACATATCACAAACAACTTGATAAAAAGTTTTAATTTCCTGGAGTGTTCAATTATAAAAATCCCTATGAACACAAACAAATTTTTGTATATCATATCAGCGTATTATCCATCCGGAAAGAATGACAGAACAGAATTGCATAAACTTTTCGTATCAATAAATATACAAAATACCAATAATTATTATATACTTGCCGGGGATTTAAATTGTAAACGAAAAGATTGGGGTAATAAAGAAAATAATACGAAAGGTAATTTACTTATGGATTGGTTATCCGAAAATGAAATTCTTTTCAGATGTAGACTCTATGCTTCTACATTGCCTTCTTATCCAAGATCGGAGTCCTACCTTGACGTCTGCATTACACATAACAGAATTAACGTACTAGTAGAGAATAATTCCCAAAACTGTATAAAGACCCTAGATTACGATAGTGATCACAATGCACTGGAAATAATAGCTTCACTTAACAATGAAACCAAAACCTTTAATTTCATTAAACCAAATCAAAACATAAAATACAACTACAAGGCCACTAACTGGGAAAAATTCAAAGACAAAATCACTTCTAACTCACACCATAGACCCCCGGTTCCAAATAATCGGAATCTAAGAAATTCGGAAATTGACCATCATCTAAATGAAATTAATCTAGCTATAAACAAAACAATAGAAGAAATTGTACCTAAATTTAAGCAAAACTCGTATCAAAAAGTAATAAACCCACTGATAGAAAAATTGTATACAGAAAAAAGCAGAATACTAACAGTAATTAAAAGGCACAATAGAATGGAAAGAACAATTTCCGAACAAAATCTTGTTTTTTTGAAAGCTTATCTAAAAAGGATTAGAAAACTGATAAATAACGATAGCTGTCAACAAAAATATTGAAAATAGACTAACAAAAATAAACCCAAAAGACTCGGCCGATATGTTCAATAGTATAAAAACAAACTTTAGGAAAATTGAGAACATCAACATAGACTTTCTAAAAATTTCACAAAACTCAGAACAAATAATACGCAATGCTGGTTAGATATCGAGGACATAGATAAAGACACAGACCAAAACTTTACAATCCATTTCTCAAACCATATTGTAAACACAATCGGTGCCTTCTTTGAGTCAACTCACTCTCAAAAAGAGATTGATCTTGACAACAACAATCAAATTCAAGTTAATGGACATTTCAATTTATTTTTAGAATCAAAAATAATATTTGAAAATAACCAAACAACTATAACAAATTTTTCAGATACAAAAAAAGCAAACGACCTTGAAGACTCACAGATAGGTATGTTTTTCATCAAACTTTGCAAAATCAAACATATCTTCAATAACTTTAGAAGCAAATTATCTTCAGGATTAGACAGTGTTCCAAATTTAATATTAAAAAAATTACCAAAAAAATTTATTTTAGATTATTGCAGTCTTTTTAATAACATGATTAACCATTCATATTTTCCCGAAGACTGGAAAAAGTCGTTGTATTACCAAAGAAAAATAAAGACAGTACTAATCCAAAGAACCTTCGTCCTATAAGCCTGCTGCCGAATATAAGCAAAGTTTTTGAAATTTGTATCAGTAACGTTATAAACTCGCTTTGTATACAAAATGGCCTGATACACGAAAGACAATTCGGATTTAAGTATAGAGATTCCACTGTTAATGCCATAAATGTCCTGGTTTCTGATGTTAATTGGAACTGGAATAAGAAACTATATACCGGCGCATGTCTAATAGACATGGAAAAGGCTTTCGACAACATCTGGATTCCGGGTCTAATATACAAAATGGAAAGATATAAGTTTCCACTACACCTCATTATACTAGTGTATAACATAATTTATAATAAATCTTTTGTGGTATACCATAACAACAAAACAAGCAAAACGTTTAAAGTCACCAACGGACTTCAACAAGGAACAGTCAACGCTCCGATTCTCTTTAATTTATATTTATTAGATTTACTCGATAAAATAGAAAATATAATATCTTTTGCGGATGATATAATAATATATTACCCAGACGAGAAAGTTTCAAATATTAACCTAAATCTGCAATCGTATTTTGACATTGTAGTAACATATGCAGAAGACTGGCATATGAAAATTAATACACAAAAGTGTGAAACAATTTTATTTCGCCCTCCGGTTGACAAGTGTAATAATAATATTAAAAGACATTGGAAATCGTTTGAAATCAAGTCTAAATTAACCAACACAAAGATACCAACCAAAGACATAGTGAAATATTTAGGAATATATCTTGATAAATTTTTATATTACAATAAACATGTTTCGTTAACATTGGAAAAGGCCAGGAAAGCATTTTTTTCATATAAATCACTATTCTATTCAAAATACTTAACTTCAAGAATTAAAATCATAATGTACATACCAATCTTTAATTAGGCCCATCCTGACCTATGGCTGCCCGATATGGTTCAACATCTCTCCCTCATATATGGAAAAAATTCGAGTATTCGAAAGAAAATGTTTAAGATCTTCTACATCCATTTTTAGGTCACCACAAAGTAACTACACCAAGTTTGTGTCAAATGCAAAGCTCTATAATTCAGCCAATATCAGTCGAATCGACAACTACATAATACATTTAATTCGAAATCATATAACAAGATGTGCACAATGTTTAGAATCAAATTTAATAAAAGCGCCCTATTATACAAATGAAAAATATATAGAAAACACTATTCGGGAAGGTTATGTTCCACCCGTAGCTTTCTTATACCTTAATAGACGTAAATTCATACAAAATGAAAATGGAATACCGCTATTTTATCATTATAATAGACGGGCAAATATAAAAGCTATTAATATAAACGAATCCTATGACATAAGGTTTGAAACCAGCGTACCACAAATAGATGCAAACACAGAGCACGAAGCCGATCGGCTCGCAGCCGGCGCACAGCCGCCGCCGACTTTTTTTTAGCGATCTGAGCCGCCGCCGATGTATGCGGCTCTCTTCGGCTCAAATTTTTAGCCGACTGAGTCGGCTTAGCCGTTTAATTTATAGTCGAAAATATTAATGCATATACCAAATTTATATAAATATTTGTAGCCTTATCGATCAATAAAAATATTATTCCTTAAGTCGGATGCACACTATTGAACGATCATTGACAGTGTGCACTCGTCTTCATAGTCTATTAATTTTTCTATTACAAAACCTTTGGCAACCTTATGTAACAACAAATTTTGATGAGAGTGGCAACCATATCGTTTGCAAAAAAGTCGTTGTGTTTTTGCTTGTTCCAGGAAAAAAGGAAAAGTATCACTGTAATCAAAAAGTTTTATGAAATGTCTCAAAAAAATATTAAAAATTATTTTTCCGCAAACCAAAAGAATCAAACAGTTCTGACTGAATCAGAATCCGAATCAGACGAATCTGTTAATATTGACTCCATTATTTCTCCATATGCAGATGTATCTCAATATGAAGATCTTTTTAAAAAGAAAAGTGAATTAAAAAAATTGGCAAAGGTTGTTGTAAATGAAGGTGGTATATCAGTATGTTGGAAATACTTTGGTGATCTCTATTTTAAAAATTTAAAAAGGTGAGAAAGTTCTAACTGTTTCCAATCGCATATGGATAATTTTTTATGTTTTTAGTTTTGGAAAATCAACATCAACCACAAATTATATGAACCATCTTCGAGCTATACATAACTTGAACGTGAAATCTGTAAATATCAAGAAAAGTGCGCAGATGACACAAAATGCCCTGGAATCCTCAACAAGTTGTAACAATAAGCATCAAAATGCCCGTCGAGTCGCCGAAATGTGCTGCTGGGATTTGCAGCCGTTTAAAATTGTTGAAAGGCCAGGATTTCAGAAATTAATATCTTTTTTAAACCCAAAGGCTGCCACATCAGCATCTTCAGAGCAAGCATTTTCATATGCTGGGAATTGTGTTAATGGAAAGAGAAGCAGCCTACATCCTGCAACAATAAAAAAACAGTTATTTGTTCATGATAACAAGGCGGTCGTCGAACCATTTTTATCGAAAAATTAATATATTTTTTATGATAATTATTGAAATGCTATAAGCAACAAATGTGCATATCAACTTATATATTCATTTTTATTCTAAATTGAATGAATAGAAAGTTATAAAACCCAACAAAATCATTTTTTTTTAAAGTCGCCGGCTGTAGCCGACTTTTAGCCGCCGCCGGCCGTATTTTGATTTAGCCGCCGCCGCCGATTTTCTTTCGGCTCCAGTCGACTTTTAGCCACCGCCGACTTTTCTTTGCTTAGCCGCCGCCGCCGACAATTCCACATCGGCTTCGCCCTCTGTGCAAACAACCTTGCTAGATTAAACACCAACAAATATTGGTGGCATACCTTACAGTAATCTGCCTTTTTCTTATACATTTTCTTACCCCTTGACCATTTGTTTTTATCTTAAGCATCAAAATAAATAAATGTAATGTTTTCCTTTTTTTCATTATAACAAAAAAATATGTATATATCCTTAGTCTGTGGCAGCGTTGCCATAAATTTATAACCAAAACGCGCCGGTCACATTCTAAAAACGCGCCAAAAAGCGCTAAAATTACATTTAAAAAAAGTGTTGAATTTTGAGTTAATTTTAATATTTTATTAAAAATAAAAAACATAACAATGGACACATATTTGTACTCTTCTTGAGATCATTTAAATTCAGACTTTTTGTGTTAAATTCATATTAAAATATATAAGGGAAAAGATTAATTTAAAAAAAAATATAATGATTAAAAACTAAACATCTAAATTCAATTTCACATTTTCGATCAAGAGATAAAAAATACGTAGTATCTAGTTTATAAAAATATGTTAAATGTCTTCAGATTGAAGAAAAAATAAAGCGTCATTCTCATCATCACACTCATCTTCAGGCCATAAAACTGTTTGTATGTAGTACTTCGACTTTTTATAAGTATCACTCGAATTTATTTTTGCAGTTATAATTGGCGGTATTTTATAATTTTCACAGCATGCATTTTGCATTTTTAGACCATATTTTATTTGAATTAAAGAATTTACGGTATTAAGAGACATTCTATTTCTTATTTTTGATTTGAAATAATTCATTACACTAAACGACCTTTCCACTTCAGCATTTGAATATGGAAAGCTTAATAAATTAATAACAAATGTTGACAGTTTAATATAAGGGTTTTCATTTACAGAATTCTTAAAGCAATGTACCTCTAACCAAAAAAGTTCAGTGCTATCTAAATTTTTCCATTGACATAGTCTTAAGTTATTTAGGCAATTTTCTATTTCTTCAACTTCTTTATTACAATCTATAAATTCTTTAATAAATGAGACCATTTCATTTGATTTATTTGAAAATATTTTATCAACGCTAAATAACGATAAGTTTTTTAAAATTTTGAAGTTAGTTGGCACCTTGGCTCTTATTTCATGGATAAGTGATTTAGTAAAAATTATTAAAACATGTCTAATTGTTTCCTTTTCATTACTTTCAATATTATTTTCAGAGCAAACTTTTTCAAAATTATATCCTAGATAACAGCTTTCGTTTAGCACAGACTCGATATCACCTTCCATATAATCAAAATCTTCAACTGGTATTATTATTTTATTTACTAAACTTTGCAACAGTCTAAACAAATCATTAAAAAGTTTGGTTTGGTCAGCATTTCGAGATTCAAAAGCCAAGTTTACTTTTTGAACTTCTGCTAATATTGATGCTAAATATGTTATATAAACTAAATTTTTTGGGTCATTGTACATATTTTTTAGCTTCGAGGTTTCATATGACTTATCATTTACGCAATTAAAGTGAGTTTTTAACTCGAGCCACATGTCCATAATTGTTTTTATAGCTTTTTCTATAGAAAGCCACCTAGATGGCGCTGCCATGGGAATTTTTTTAGGTGTAGCTGAATCATTATGTATCAATTTATAAATTTTATTAAATGTCTTTTGTCGTACAGATGAATTAGAGAACCAATTGTGGCTTTCTTTAACTAAAAAGTTTATGTTTGCAGGAAAATGTTTCTCCGCTGCAGAACTCACCGCTAACTGCAGCGAATGACAGACGCACCTTATCAGGACGGGATTCTTTAAATTATATTTTTCTTTTATTTTCCTGTACAGGCCGTTATTTGCGCCAGTCATTACGGCGGCGTTGTCTGTACCTATCGCTAATAGTTTTTTTAAATCAATATTAAACAATTTAGCGAGGCGTTCCAAACCTTGTAGTAGGTCATCAGCTCTACCTCCATTTAAATCTATAAGACCCAAGAATGTAGTTACGAATTCCTGTTTTCCCGTGCTATAATAGCGGATAACAACTCCTAGGAGTTTTTCAACAGATATGTCAGTTCCTAATAAAAATACATTTATGCAAAAATTATAAAACATTTAAACAATTTATGTATATTTTACATACCTTCATCTAAAATGAGGCTAAAATGAGAATCACTCAAATCCTTCAATAAATTTTCCACAAAGTGGGGTGCTAAAATGTTTGTTATTATATTTGTGCATTTTGTGCGACGGAGCTTAAAAAGAATAAAATGGACTGTGGACAGCTATATAAAGCGCAAGCATTGCTTGGCTGTTTTGTTTCTCACAAGCATTTACTTTAAATGATATTTCAGGTTGTTTTAGTTCCGTGTCGTTAAAAGGTTTAACAGCCTTTTGATGTTTTGCTGTCTGCGTGTGTCTAATAAGATCGGAACGTTTTGCGCTTATTTTACACTTACAATAAAAACATAAGGCTTTTGTGGGCTCTTTTGGTAATGGCTTTATCCATTTCTTAAATAATGGATCAGCCTCCCACACTTCTCTATACTTTTGTACATAACGCTCCATCTGAAAATGAGTGATATGTATGTATATAAGATGTGTATAGCTATCAAAATTTGTATAAGAAATTACCACTGATAAAGTTAAAGTGCTATTATAACAACTACAATTGAAATTTGTATTTTACACAGAATAAGAAAACTATTTATGATTAAGAACGAGGTAAACAAAGAACAAAGTTTTAATGACAACACATCAGTTGATATGTTTTGTACTTTTTCTGGCATGCACAGTTGCAAATTCGCGAAAACACGATCAAACAACCCTTAAACTTATCGCATATTCCTCTTTACTAGAGCTTTCTCATCGTAACAAAAGTTCTTAGGAAAAATGCGCTAATTAAGCGCTATTTTTTAAAAATGCGCTTATTTTGCGCGTTTTTGAAAAAACGCGCTGATGAGTAAAAATGCGACATTTGGGTAGTTGAAAAGCGCTAAATATAGCGCGAAACGCGCTAAAATGGCAACGCTGGTCTGTGGACATATTATATTACATTGTTAAAATTGTAGTTTTATAAGCGTATACTAGAGTGCTCATGAAGAGACATTGTGTAGATTGATACTATACCATTAACTATTGTTTATTTTAGTCTATAATCATCAACATTGAATACAAATATACATTAAAAAAAAATAATAAAGTATTTTTCATTTCAATCCTAAACATTCTACAAATTTCATATGTTTAGGTTTACATAAGTTTTTAGTTAATACATCAGCAGTATTATCTACGGTAGATACATAACGAATTTCAATTTCATTTGCGTTTACTACTTCTCGTACATGTTGGTATTTGACGTCAATATGTTTACTTCTTCCATGAAGGACAGCATTTTTCGCCAACTGTTGTGCTCCAAGGTTGTCTCCATAAATAAGAATCGGTTTATTGTCCACATGACAATCGATCTCGATGAGCAGGCGTTTCAAATATACAGCTTCTTTGGCAGCTATAGATAAAGCTACAAACTCCGCTTCAGTACTGCTTAGCGCTATATTTGACTGTTTTTTGCTTTCCCAACTGAAAGCACATCCTCCAAGGAAAAATGCGTAACCAGAATACGATTTTCGACTCTCCGTACATCTTGCCCAATCGTCGTCCACAAAACCTTCGGGTGGTTTGTCTGTCTTCGAGTAATGCAGCTTCAAATCTTTGGTGGCATTCAAATATCGTAGCAGATGTTTCACGGCTTGTTCGTGTTCCTTGTGAGGTTCTACATTCCTCTGACCGAATGCAGGTTGTCCGGTCTCGTACTTATCGCCAAATAAGTTAAAGTTCCAATTAACGGTAACGCTGTTGATCAACCGGTTCACACTTGTTGTTGTTGCATGAAATCTGGAAACCTGGATCAAGGGGTGTAGACGCTGTTCTGCAATTTAGCATGTTGTTGCTATCTAGTAGGTTTTCAATATACGCCTTATGCCCTATGCTGATGTTTCCTATGTCTCATCTCTCTCTATTTCCATGCCCAGAAAATGCTTCACATTTCCGTTATCAACCAGTTTGAATCTTTCAGCGATCTTGGATTTAATCATCCTCAAATCATTCAAATCCAAACAGGCAATTAATATGTCATCGACGTATATTGCAATTAGATTCAATTTGTTGTTACAGTATCGGCTATACAAGCAGGATTTATTCTTAGAACGTTTAAAACCAATTTTTCGAATCGCTGCGTCTAACGTTGAATTCCACGCACGTCCTGACTGTTTGAGTCCATATATTGCCTTTTCCAAGCGTAACACACGATTCGGATACTTTTCATTTTCAAAGCCTTCCGGCTGTCTCATAAAAACTTCTTCGTTTAACTCACTATTCAAATATGCAGTTAAAATGTCAACATGATGTAAGTAGAGGTTTCTCTCGGCGGCTATTGCACATAGCATACGAATTGTTGAATAGCGAACAACCGGTGAAAAGGTGTCACTGTAGTTAATGTCGTACTGTTGACTACAACCTTTAGCAACTAGGCGGGCTTTATAACGCTTGATATTTCCTCTTTCATCTTTCTTTAAATTAAACACCCATTTGCTGCCTATTGCCTTCTTACCCGGGGGTATTTCAACCAATTTCCATGTGATGTTCCTCATCAGCGCCGTATATTCTTCTTTCATTGCATTTTTCCACAAAGCTGAGTGCTTGCTCGATCTGGCCTCTGCGTATGTTTGTGGTACAGCAGTACAGCGTTTTACATTATCAGTCGCAAAATTTAAGACATTTGAATCAGGCGGATTTTCTGGTAATATTTCCATCTCTATATCTTGTCTTTCATTTTCTTGTTCAAACCCAAGAAAATCCTCTGAACTCGATTCAAAGTCCTCCTCATCTAGGCTTTCGTTTGCCGACATCTCATTGCTGGTACCCAGAGAGTCATTTGACGTTGAAAGAAAATTTGGCATATCAGTGACATCGACAGAATCCTTCTGCTTATTTTGCATGGCATTCTCGCAAAATATTACGTCCCGTTTCTCCACAATTTTTCTCTCTCTCATATCAAACAATCTGTAGGCCTTGGCTGTTAAGGAATATCCGACAAATATATACTCCTTCCCCTTTGCGGAAAATTTCTTAGATTGTGTCTTATCGAGTGCTACTGCTGGCGAACCAAAAACACGAAAATGGCCAACACTAGGTTTTTTACCGTTCCAAACTTCAAATGGTGTTTTGTTCACTAATGCTCTGGTAATACTTCTATTTCGTATATACACTGCAGTATTTATGGCCTCAGCCCATAAAATCTCATCAACACTTGCATGAAGTATCATGCTTCTTGCCATCTCCACTAGTGTCCTATTGGCGCGTTCGGCAACGCCGTTTTGTTGTGGTGTATGAGGCACAGTGAGCTGTCGTTAAATACCACACTCATCCAGTAGGCTGTTGAATTGTCTGTTTACATATTCGCGGCCGTTATCGCTTCGTATGGCCCTTATTTTACGTCCAGTTTGATTTTCCACTAACGATTTGAAAATCTTAAATTTTTCGATGACCTCGCTTTTATTCTTCAAAAAATAAACAAACATTCTCCTCGAATGATCATCGATAAATGTCACAAAATAACGTGAACCTCCAACTGACGTTTTATTCATAGGTCCGCACACATGGCTATGAATCAAATCCAACAAATTTTTCGCCCTGCTGTGTCCACTAGAAGGAAATGGTTGTGATGTTATCTTTGCCCTCATACATGTTGAACATTCAATTTCCTTTGGAATCTTATTCATCTTCAAACCATACACAGCATTCTTGCTCACCAAATCGTTTAAACTCCTGTAGTTTAAATGTCCATATCGATCGTGCCAACGAACCACATTACCAACAGACTTGGCAAAATTAGAATTTACTTCTTCTGTAAATACATACAGATTGTTATTATTATTTGCAATCAAAATAACATCACCTGATTTGTCCTTTATTATCGCACTGTCGTTCTTGAATATTACAGTAAATCCGTTTTCGTTAGCTTTGGCAACTGACGGAAAATTACCAACCATTCCTGGTACATACAGAACATCACGCAGGGTTATTTCCATGTCTTTTGCATTTATCATCACATTTCCTTTACCCTCTGCTTCTATGTACTCGTTACAAGCTAACATAATTTTTTCCTTATGCTCAACGAACGTAGAGAACGATTGACGCTCACAACACACATGAACTGTTGCGCCGCTGTCAACGCACCAAGAATTTCTGTTGAAACCGTTGCTATGAATCGCAGCAAGCATTGCGCACGAATGCTGTTGCTGTTTCGTTTCCACATTATTCCTCTGCGCAACCCTGCAATCTCTTGCGAAATGTCCACGCTTACCACAATTAAAGCATTTGAATTTCTTGTTGTTGCTGGGTCTATTTTTTGCATGTACGTTTGATCGCACCACAAACGCTTGTTGACTTACAGCTACGCCCTTATCATCGTCTTTAGTCTGTTGCATTCTACGGTTACCTTCTTCCAACAATTTCACCTTAAGAACATCCAATGTAGGAAGGTTGTCTCTAGTCTCCATGGCTATCACGAAGTTGTCGTACTCCTTCGGTAGACTTGACAGCAATATGATGACCAGTAACTCATCACCAAGCTTGATGCCAACCTCAGCTAACTTCTCTGACGTTTCCATAAATTCGTTTAGGTAATCCGCTATAGATGTTCCATTCATCCTCAGTCCAAGCAACTTCTTGTAGAGACTCACTTTTCTAATTGGAGCACTTGGCTTGTAGATTTCCGCATGCTTCTTCCATGCTTCAGCGGCCGTAGTACAATTTTTCACATAATTCAATTGTGATGTCTTCACCAACAGCATAATTGTCGCACAAGCCTTCTGATTCGAACGATCCCACTTATCAGCTGCTTCACTTGTACTTGGTCGTACCTCCTTTTCATTGACAATGGACCACAGGTCGGAGTGCAGCAAAATGCATTCCATCTGCACACACCAAGTGTCATAATTATTATTGTCCAATTTGTCAATTTGGTACATGGACGAATTCATCATTAAATTCTTTCAATTCGCGACACACGTCGAATTTTCAATTTCACAACTTAAAACTTTTTATTTTAATTTTTCCAAAAACTTGAGCTCTGGGCCCATAACCTGTTGTTTCAAACGTTTATTGTAAAGTAAAAGTAACGAGATGAATAAAAGAACGCTTACATACTAAGTTCAGAGTACACATAGTTTTTGGAATAGAACACGTACAAAAAGCAATGAGGGAATATGAAAAACATGCAGAGTTGTATTTTAGGCAATAATTCCAACAGGATACAATATACATCAATAAATATATTAAAAAATATTTGGTCCAAAAACATTCAGTACTTTTTATTTTACAGCATAAAACGTGTGTAATAGTATTTATGTCCCTACTAAGTATGTAGTCCTTAACAAAATGCAGTTTTAGTATCGATATGTGTAGTCCTGTTGCTCAGTCTTTCTTCTTTTAGAATCCGCAGACAACTTTGATTGTTCTCGTAGATGACAGTTGGCGTGTTTTATTTTATAAGCATATCTTCCAGTAAATTTCGCAACCAACTGGCTTCTTTGCAAGCTTCGGATGGTGCGACAAATTCAGCCTCTGTTGCCGATAGCGAAACACAAGTTTGTTTCCTGCACGTCCAACTTATTGAACCACCATTTATCTGGAAAATATAGCCCGAATTCGATTTACTATCTAGCCTACCTTCAGCCTAATTTGCGTCAGCATAACCCTTCGGTACATAATGCTTATTGTTGGAATTACTTCGACGAAGATAATAATTTTCTGTACCCTTCAAATATTTCAGAACCCTCTTTATTGCGGACGAATCTTCTTGCGTTGGATTACTAACTTTCCTGGCGAGAATCGACACGCTTCCTGCAATATCCTGCGTTAAATTTACGCTCCAATCCAATTAATCGTTGATACTTCGTATTGTCTAGCAACTGTTGAGATTCTGTTTTGCCATAGCCCGGGTCCATTGGATTTTTAGATGTTTACGCATTCCTTAAGTAGATTTTTGATGTAAGTCATCTCTAACCCTCTGGTTTACTTTACCGAGGTTGTTGATATCAAAATTACTTTTCAACAAAATTACCACTGATTTGATGTTGGATTCTTTTTTGCTGGTTACCAAAATATCGTCAACGTATATTAGAATATATATCAACCCTTCTTCGTTGCTTTATTATGTATATAAACATGGATCAGCAGACGATTGTTTAAAACCGCCGCACAGTGTTCTCACTTGTATGGAGACAGCGGCCAAAAATTCTTCCAGCAGATTTTTTATCGCCAAACGTTTGTCACGGCTTTATAAATGTGTGAAATAAATGGAAATGAGTAAAAAACGGCGTTATGTTCGGCTGGGCCAGATCATATCTCCACTATGGTTTAGTTGCGTGATATACTCTTTGGTCTTCCGCCTAATACTTACGAGAAGTAATCAAATCGTATGTAATCCATCAAATATTTCAAGAGTCATAGTAGAGAATTAAAACTAAAATGGTTGTTTTTTATTTAAAATCAAGTTCTTAACAAGATATAATTGTGCAAAACGCTAAATTAACAGTTCAAACTCATTTTGACTATTTATAAAGAATAAAAAATACAACAATAGATTTAAAATTTATTCAACAAAGCAAAAACAGATTTTAATAAAATTGATTTGTCTTGGGAGGTAATTTTCGTTGCCTCATTATAAGAGGGTCCGAGCTTAGAAGCAAACGATTGAACAAATGCGTGTTGTTTTTTGATCAAGACCAGTGACTTCAGCAGACAGACTTGCGTTATTGAAGAATTCTCTTGTCGTGCTTTCGTCATTGCAAGATCCACTACCACTACCTCCAGATTTTTAATAGAAATTGTGATTGAATATGTTTTTTTCTTGTCTGACATTTAGCCTTTCCTCTCAAGACCTAATTTGCCACACTTTCAGTTCAAGCCAGTAAGATACATAAAAAAATATTTAAAAAAGGTGATATGCGTGTAGAGGTGATAATCCAAATTCATAGTGACGATGTTGAACTTCTGTTTCTAAACAATTCTCAATATTATTCATTTATGTAGGCTTCTCATTACATATGTAACAATGTACAATTTGTGTTGCTTTGTGAGCTGTCTTGAATTTAGTGGGGATATATATATATATATATATATATATATATATATATATATATATATATATATATATATATATATATATATATATATATATATATATATATATATATATATATATATATATATATATATATATATATATATATATATATATATATATATATATATATATATATATATATATATATATATATATATATATATATATATATATATATATATATATATATATATATATATATATATATATATATATATATATGTGGGATTTTTGTTCAGCAACTCATTCCAGAGTTGAGATGAATTTTATTAAATAATTAAAATAAATGGTTTAATTCACAAATTTGGTACTTTAAATTAAAATGGTACTTTAAATTAAAAATATTATCTCTCCTCTCGTTTGATTTCGTACCCACAATTCGGCCATCTTGCTACACATTCGCCTCGAATGTTTCATCTTCAGCAGCCCACGGCTTCATAAACTCGGCGCATGTTGTTGTTCGGATTGGGCCCTCACTGCTACCCTCTTTTTTGACGTCGTATGTGTCTTTCGGCTTTACTTTTGTCACCTTGTACGGTCCAAGATATTTCGGTTTCAATTTCAGACCGCCACCAAACTGTGTTCTCTTTATGGCTACAATATCTCCTTCTTTATACTTCGTCGCTGGCTTGCGTCTGAGATTGTACGATCTTCTGTTCTCATTCTGTATCTTGAGAATTTGTTCTTTAGCGTGCTGTCGTTTCTCATGCCTGTCCTCATTGAATGTTGAAATTACTTCTGTTTCGATTATATTTTTGATTAGAATGTCGTCCTTACTTCGCATTTTGACACCAGTCAGAAGTTCAAAAGCCGTCGTACCAGTACTTCGAGAATAAGTCGAGTTAATTACTTGTTGAACTTTTTCTACGTATTTATACCATTTGGTGGGATCGTCAATGCTGAGCTTCGCTAACACCTTGCTGATAATTGCATTTAGTCGCTCGATCTGACCATTCGCACGAGGCAGACCCGTTGTTACGTGAATTAGTTTTATGTTTTCATCTGAAGTATACTGTCTAAATTCGTCTGACGTAAATGCAGAACCTCGATCAGAAATTATTTGCTCTGGATTTCCAAAAATCATGCTTTGCCCTCTCATTTTTACTACGACCTCACCTGCAGATGTTGATTTCGTCGGGTATAACCAGCAAAATTTTGTAAATGAATCGATGACAGCTAAAATGTGTTTGTACTTCTTACTTGTTGACTCAAGTGGACCAAGGAAGTCGATATGATACGTATGAAGTGGAAGATCACTTTTCGGCAATGGGTGTAATTCGCCTTCTTGTTTACCTTGTTTTCGATTCATCAAAATACACGGAATGCAACTAGCGATATGGTTATGGATCTTTTCGTCAAGTTTGGATATAAAGTAATCATGGCATATAAGTTCTTTCGTTTTTTTTAACTCCAAAGTGTCCTTTCTCATGTGCTCGTCGAATAATTTCTTTCTGCATATTTTTTGGTACAACCACCATCTCGCAATCGTTCACCAACTTGTACAAAACGTTTCCTTTCATAAAATAATCGTTGTAGGGGGACTCGTGTTTAAGAATTTCTATCAGCGTTCTTAGTTCTTCGTCTTGTGCTTGCGCATTACATAACTTCGAAAGAATACAATCCTCTCCAATCATCATAACTGGATAACGGCTAAGGGCATCCACATGCCTCATCTGTCTACCGGCTCGATGTTCGACAATATATTCATACTCTTGCAGCAAAAGTATCCATCGGGCAACTCTAGTACACAGATCTTTCTTTTCCAACGTTTTTGTAAAGGCGTTACAATCTGTGACCAATTTAAATTTCAGTCCAAGTAAATACGTTCTAAACTTTTTCAGTGCCTCGATGACTGCTAGTATTTCAAGTTCGTAGCTGGTATACTTTCTTTCCGCGTCTGTTGTCTTTCTACTCATAAAATAAACTGGATGCAGCTGGCCATCGTCGGGAGATTTCTGGAAGAGAATAGCGCCATATCCATCTATTGATGCATCCGTATGAACCTCCGTTTCATGGTTCTGGTTAAAAATCTTTAAAACGGGATTACAGCTCAACATGGACTTCAGATTTTCAAATGATTGGAGTTGATCGCCTTTCATTTCAAACTTCGTATTCTGTTTCGTCAGATCACTTAAAGGTTTAGCTATTAGGGAAAAGTTGGGTATAAACTTTCGTAGATAACTCGCCAATCCAAGAAAGCTTTGAAGTTGTTTAAGATTTTGTGGCGTTGGATACTTTACTATAGCTTTAACCTTGTCGGGAGATGGATATATTCGTTGATCTTCGATGATATTGCCCAAGAACTCAATTCTCCGCTTCAAAAACCGGCATTTCTTAAGATTCAACTCTAATCCGTAATCACTACACTGATTAATTACCTCTTTAAGACGATAAACAGCTTCATCTTCATCCCTTGCAGGTACAATAATATCATCAACGTATGGTAGAGCTATTCCTCTTCGACTCAAGTCGCGAAATATTGAGTTAACATGTCTCTGAAAAACACCAGGCGAATTCGATAAACAAAATGGGACCTTGCAGAACTGGTACTGCCCGTTGTGCGTTACGAAAGACGTGTATTTCCTACTAGACTCAGCAACCGGCACGTGGAAAAATCCATTTTTTAAATCGATGGTACTGAAAACTTTTGCATCCTGTAATCGATCCAGCTGGTCTTCGATCAGTGGGAGCGGAAATCGATCTTTAACGACTACTTTGTTCAATCTTCTAAAATCCACGCATAACCTAGCAGAGCCGTCCCGTTTTTTCACCAATACAACTGGACTACTAAACTCGGACTCTGAATTCTCGATCACACCGTCTTTTAACCATTGATCAACTTGGCTGTCCACGATCGATCTTTCTATCAACGGCAATCTACGCGGACGTGAACTTATGAGAGTTTCATTTTCTAATACGATATTCATTTCCATGTTTGTTGATTTTGATTTAACGGATCGGTAATTTTTAATTAAATCGTACACCTCTCGTTTAGCTATTTTCCCACTTGATCACCAATATCAAGTTCCAAGTCTTCTGTAATTGTGTCTATTTTCATTATAGGTATGTCATTCTCCAGTTTTTCAATTTTACTAAAATGCAGTCCATCACGATTTATTTTCACTTCAACATCTTTACAAAACTCTTCGCCTATTATCACGTCTATGTCCATATGTTTACCCGAAACGACCAAAAAATTTACATTGTATTCTTCATTATCAATTTCGATACGGTGTTTCAAACAACCATTAGGCCTGATTCTGCACTCCTTATTCTGACCGAAACCGATAAGGTGAATATTTACATCCGTAAGTGTTGGTTTATTGAGATTTTCGTAAACACCATCCGTAATAATATTAAATTTGCTTCCCGTATCAAAAAGTGCAATTACGTTCTGACCACCGATTTTTACATTTTTCTTCATTACACTATTTGTTGGTATCAGATATCGTGTATTGGTTTTGTTACTATTATCGTCTTTTCTGGTTAAACAGTTTTTAGATATGTGACCGAATTGATTAGTGCCTTTTTCCCTGTCTTTACAATCCGTCGACTTATGACCTTTATTACCACAATTGAAGCACATAACTTCTCTTTTCTCACTTCCTTTTGACATGTCTTTCCTAATTGGATTCGATTTTTTTTCATTAGGCTGTTTTGATTTTTCACGAATTATCTCGTAGCATTTTAGTTTTTCCTTAAATTCTTGTAGATTTTTTGCACCGTATAGAATTGTTTTGTTTATATTCAGGTCTTTGATGCCGTCAATTACGTATTGCATTACTGCACTCTCCTCTATATTACCCCTCGAAGCTAAGTCTTTAATTTCGAAATAGTATTCTCTCACACTCTCTTCTCTCTTCATCTTTCTTTCACCAAGTTGTTTATGCAGTTCAGCGCTATTAATTGTTGTTCGAAATTCATCTAGCAGTGCTTTTCGCAATTTACTCCATGAAGTTATTCCCCTTTCGCTCATAACAAAACGTTTTGCTACCCCTTTCAACGACTTCTTTGCAAACACAAATTTTTGAAAGTCGTCCCAACACATAACCGCAGCTGTCTCCTCAAACTCGCTCATCCACGCCTCAATAGGAAACTTTTCGCTACCATCGAATACTCTTACAGAATCTTCAATATCCCGAAAACTCATAACAAACCTCGTCATTGCTTTTGGGTTTTGGTGTTCATAATTGTCAACAGATAAAAAGCAATCGTCGTCCTCTCTTCTCTGGTGAATATGTGTTACGTCGTCTGCTCGTATTTTTATTCTTCTTTCTTCGTCGTTTGGTTTCAAGCTGCCACCTGAGAACCATCGTCGTCGTCGCTCATATTCCCCTCTTTTTCGCCGTCTTGCAGCAAATTGCCTTTTTGCAAGTTGTGAAATATATGAAGCTTTAGGTTTTCCGATTTGTGTGTTATATTAAGTAAATTGCAAATTACTATTAAATCTACCGAAGACAAGTGTTTTCCGATGTATTCTAATTTGTCTGCAAATGCCTCGTCTTTATCGTCGTACTCGAAACCTTCAAACACACGTAAGCGTTGTCTATTGCCACGATCTCGAGATCCTTCTTGCTCGAACACATACTTGTGCAATGCCGTGATATTCTCCTTTCTGGCACGACGCAAATTTTCTCGAACAAAATCAAATGTTTGAAGTGACGTCATTGTTAGTCGTTAGTGATGTCTTTTCACACACGTTCTAAAGTTGTAACATCGACTTGCAACTTCCCGAATTTCACAATATTTCAGTTTCAAACAATTATTTTTTCTTCGTTCTTTATTTGTTTCGTCGTTTTTTTTTTTTTTGTTTGTGTTTTTACAATTTTGGTTGAGCCTCCAAGTTTTGTGGGATTTTTGTTCAGCAACTCATTCCAGAGTTGAGATGAATTTTATTAAATAATTAAAATAAATGGTTTAATTCACAAATTTGGTATTTTGGTACTTTAAATTAAAATGAAAAATTATATAAAGAAAAAAGATAAATAATTGCGTCTTCCGTCGTTTTTAGCAACCGTTCACGTCGATCGTCGTTTGGCAACTAACTGCGTGTGCCCTTCTGGTCGAGTAAAATCTCTCTCTCCTCTCGTTTGATTTCGTACCCATATATATATATATATATATATATATATATATATATATATATATATATATATATATATATATATATATATATATATATATTAGGGTGGGTCAAATTTTTTCTTCAAAAGGCGTATAGCAAAAATGTAATCTACGTAAAATTCTAAGAAAATTACCCTAAGAAACTAGGGGTCTAAAATCAAAACCTAGCTCCCGCCGAGAGACATGAAGAAAATTCACCTGAGAATTAAATATTTTTTTTTTTTTTTTAGATCTCATAATAAAATTTCATTATTATAATAAAACAATTTTTTTTTTATTATTATCAGTTCTAAAAAACACAACTTTTTTAAAATTTTCTTAATATGTATAGCTGGTCTTATTTGTGAAAGCATTGAAAAATTTCAGTTTTTTAAGTCTTTTTTACAGTCCATTCGGGGTATTTGGGTTCGACTTTCTAAAGTCACTGCCATAACATCGTCACGATTTTTTGCAATTACTCGTCGTGAGACATGCGTTAGCAACTGCACACATCGCTCGGTTCCCTGGATGTGCGACGGAATTCCTGGATCTGGCAGTGGTACATCATCAGATTTAATATACTGTAACAGGTGCTCGTGTGGGATGCTTGCAGTAAATGGAGGCTCAGATAATATGTTGTCATCATCTAAGTCGACTAAATCCATATAGTCTGTGCAATTAAAATTAATGGAATGCTTTTTATAAGCCCTGAGTTTAGTTGAGTCATACAATTGTTCACGGCAATACAAAATTTTGTTAATGGCTCTTTCACGAACAGGTTTCCTTTCGTCGAAAAGCATCGTTAACAATACATTTTCCGGATGGGCGAAAAATGCATTGTTTTGTATCGTTTTGTTTACAATTTCTCGAAGATTTTGCGGTAAAAATTGCGTTGACTTAATAAATTTATATAAAAGCGCACTGCCATGTACTACTGAATTATAAAATTTTACATTAAAATACATCGGTACATAAACTTTCATAATAAAGTTAGCCAATATTTTTAAATTTGTTGAAGGCAAACTAGTTGCAACATATAGGCGCAAGAGTCTGCTGGCTTTTGTTAACCAGCGAGAATGAACAATTTGTCCCGGTTTCATGCTGGCTATATCTTCTGGACACGAACCTTCCGATACAGCTTTGGCTATTCGAAAGAGATATAGAACGTCAGTAGAAAGATTTTTTTCATCTTTAGCGTCCAAAGGTGGAGGCATATTTCCCAATGAAATCGGTTCAAAATCAGGTAAAGCCTATAACGAAATGTTTGTTTTACTTTTAAGGGACTTACATTAAGCGTTGATAAAATAAATGCATGCTTACCGGAAGTTGTTCGCAGGTCTGAATTAATTTCGTCAAAGCCCCACTTGCAGTACGTGGTCCACTTGTAGTAGATTTTTCTAAAGCATTGAACAAATGGCGAAGCGGGAGTTCGTTGAAATGCAACAAACAAACAAACCAATGTAATGGTTTATTCAACAAAACTTCAAACTTTCGTAGAATTCCATTTTCAGTTCCAGTATTGGTGGGTTCCCCATCGCAGCAAACTGCTATCAAGCTGGTAAGCGATATTTTTTTTTCCTTGAAGAAATCACATAATTGCAGCTGTTTTGTATTGGAGTCCTCAGCGTCAACTTTTATGTGACCTAACAACTTGCTTCCCGGCTCTTTAACAATCACTATATGAGACTCCTTTTCCACTCTCGGATGGTATTTTCCACTAATTTCTTCCCGTGTCAGTGCATCATTTTTTCTGCCATTAAAGAAAAAGCTAATAAGGCTGAATCATTGTTTTGCATGCGACGAACAGACTCCCTGCTTTTCATTTTTTCACGACCTACTTTGGATTTATCCATAATAATTGGTTCCCCATTTTCATCTGTAAAGCCAATGTCTTTAAATAAAGCTGTAGCTAAACACGAGGCAACTCTGTCTGAAATGCCGAATCTATCGCACATCATAGCAAAATTAATTGTGTCGTATCTTTTAGTGTAAGGTCCCCTTCCGCGCATTATCGGCTCCCTTGCAGCTGGTATTGCAAATTCGATTTCAGAAGCGACGTCCATTTGTGAAGAGTCGAACCTATACGAAGGATCTAAGCTAGCTGGGAGTTCGCTGGACAGTTCGTCTACTATATTTAACACGCATTCAGGAATTGTATTCTTTCTGGTGGTGTGTTGGTCAATCATGAATGCTTTGAGAGGATCAGGAATTAATCCACAGGAGCATGGCATTGTTTTTTTGCAACTGCATTTACCGATATAAAATACATCATTCAACGATGTCTCAAATACTGAAAATGTATTACCTCTTGATATGTTTTTTACCTCTTTATGGTATTTGTTGAGAAATGTATTTAGTTTTTTTAAAATGCTTTTTCTATTTATTAGTGCAATATTAATTTTTTCCCAAATTTCAATTATTTTGTTTGCAATTATCGAAGAAAATCTGGCATACGATTGTTGTTTTTTTGATTTTTCTTTTTCGCGCTCACTTAATAAAAAATAATACTTTAGAACATCACGATAACTTGGCAAATTTAATTCACTAAATTCACTTGGCATGCCAATGATACTAGCGTTCTGATTAGTCAGAAAACTTGATCCGGAAGAGTCAATTGACATTGCTGATGATTCCATAATTTAAGGTGAAAAGTTTTTTTAAAAGAGAAATTAACACACGCTTACTTTTTGAAAGTTAACTATCAAGTGCATAAATCAATCAAAACAAATGTTTAACACCACGTTTTTATAAAATGCATTAACGGTAAATTTCTACAATGACTAGAACTATTAATAACTAGTTGAAAAGCCCGTCAAACGACGGTCGAAAAAAACAAATTGTTTTTGTTCTCGCACCATAAATTTCATTTTTGGAAAGTGTCTTTCTGCTTTTTATGTGTGTTTGTTGTTCTTTTTGTGAACATGACTCGCTTTGTTTGGCCATAGCAACAACAACGAAACAGCCAAACACACATGTGTTTTGTAGAGATATAGCAGAAGTTGCTAGTTTTTTATTTTTCATAATCAAACCTTTAATAAAACACGGGATAGTAATCAAAATATTAACAAAATGAAAGCAGATTCTTAAACCTCATAAAATTTTCTTTAAAACAATCCCAAATTAATAGTATGTTATGTTTGGATTTAGTGGTAAAATTTTGTTTTCCATCAAATCTATGCATTTTTTTAAAATGCCTTAAACTGAAATTTTCATGTCTCTCGGCGGGAGCTAGGTTTTCATTTTAGATCCATACTTTCTTTGGGTAATTTTCTTAGAATTTTGTGTAGATTTCGATTTTGCTATACGCTTGTCACGTTTTTTCTCACCCGAACAAATTGACCCACCCTAATATATATATATATATATATATATATACATATATATATATATATATATATATATATATATATATATATATATATATATATATATATATATATATATATATATATATATATATATATATATATATATATATATATATATATATATATATATATATACGAGGGCGACCGCAATACTAACTAGCCTGGTACAGTTTCTGTTTTACTAGCAACTTTTTATTGTTTTTTAAAAGCAATCTTTTATAAGCCATCTGTCAATATTTCCGAAATATTTAATGATTATTTTCTTTGTTACAGGTGATTGAAGTAAACAAGTTTTAAAATTTTTGAAAAATGGAAAATAAAGAGTTTCGTGCGGTAATTAAACACTTTTATATGAAAGGTTATACGCCACAATTAATCAAAGATGAATTGGATTCTGTTCATGGTGATAATGCAACATCATACTCCACCGTGAAATCCTGGGTTCAACAATTGGAAATGGGTCGTTCAAGTACGGAAGATGAACAACGCTGTGGAAGACCGAAAACTGCTACTACTATTGAAAACATTAGAAAAATATTTAATGAAGTGACTAAAGATAGACGAATAAAGCACAGAGAACTTGCTGATATTGTTAAAATACACGAAAAACAAGTTTGGAGTATTTTACATGATGAACTCCACATGAAAAAGCTATCCGCTATTCCAAAATCCGCCTCTGCAAATTAATTAGCAAATATTGCAGTTGATGTAATCTAAGATTATTTTCAATATTTAATTTATTCAGAAATCGATATATTTACGAAAAAGTAATTTAATGGCAGTTGTGAAGAAGTGGAATTAATATTATTGAAGTGCCATCAAAAAAGCATCAAATTTACAGTATATTTCTTTGACTTGGCAACAATGTTCTTCTCTCTCAACTATACCCCCTACACAGATTCCTATATAAGTAGTAAATGATCAGTTGGTTCTTCTTATAAATTTCTTAAGTTGTGTATTTTTATACCTCTTACATACCTTCCATTTTCACCTTTGAATCAAGTTATCATGATAGGAGTAAATGGTCTGATACAGCAAAAATTGCTTGGTCGATTTATTGTTAAGTAAATCCGTCTCTAAACTTAATTTTTTCCCTGTTCCGATTTTCTGAATCCAGTTAAAAATTTCTGGAATTTTTAAGGGTTAATTACTGTATCTATTGTATATTTGCTGTAGAACTTTCGTAGGACTTTGTACGTTTTTCTTCAAAATTTGCAAAAAAATTCAAAAGTATATGCGGAAAACCCTGAAGCAATACCGAAATCATTTACACTCTGTGAAAAATGCAACAAATTATGTACGTTGAACGTTATGCTCTTTTTTCCAAAAAATTGTAACAAACATTTGTAAATGTTCAGGCGCAGAATTTTTATTCGAGTGATAGTGCTTTGGTGTTGAAATAAGCATATATGATACATGGAGTAGAAGCAATTCATAGTAAAAGTCATCGGACAACGGGGCCATTATAGAGAATAAGTTGACTCTGTCGCCATCCACCTTATCATTTATCCCTCGTGGCTTCCTCTGAATTTCTCTTGAAATATACGGATAAATTAAACGTTGCGATAATATTGTTTTTTTTTTATAGCCTGATGTGGTACAATTGTTTACTTTACTCACCATTATTCTCTTAGTAACACCTTGTTCTAACAGATGTATGGGGGAACAGATTTCATTCCTATACCTAGAGTTTCCTAAATGCTGCAATCAAAATTGCATGATTCCTTGTGAAATTTGTTTCTTTTCTTAGACGAAAATCATTATCTGTTCCTAACTCAAACGGAACTGAAGCATAATTTTAACATTTTCGACTCTTACGAGTGCACCATTTTGGTAACATTTCATGCACTTATTAAAAGAATTGCGACCTACGGCGCTACATAAGCAGGCACAAGCTGGTGTGTCACAGATAAAGGCTCTTATTTCTACATGAAAATTTCTTCCATGCAGTTCTATGCAGCTGTCCTGAAGGATTTTCATTTCATAAGCAAAATCATGTAGAAAGCAATTGACATCATTTGGCTTATCAACGTAGCAACCTAAAAGAAATACATCTACGTTTGAAATATTTGCAACCTTACCCATAATCGGCCATAGGGAAGTGTTTGAACTTTAAAATAAAGGCAGTCCATCAACCTCAATATCTAATAATATTTTTTCAATATCTGTTAAAATATTAGCCGGCAGTTTTTGTTGTTATTGAGCCAAACCTAAATAAAAATAGAAGCCTGGAGACACCGACCTTGTTATAACTTTTCTGTTTTTGAATTTTACTAGACCTTACAAACTCTTAACTCTAATAAAATTATCGGCACTTAAAATCTTCAAAAGTGCATTCGCACATCTACGAGTAGGATGGAATTCCCTATACAAAAAAAAATTAATTTTTCCTCCAAAGTTTGAGCAAAATTAGTTTCACATTGTAGTGGCTCCTCTACACAAAATTCTTCACTACGCACTGTATTAACTACATTATCAATAACATTGTTTTTATCTTCAACTATTTCAACAATGCCTTTACATTTATTTAATTTTTTTCTTGTTTTTCTCTGTAGAGTTCTTTTATTTATGTAATACGTTGTTTCACACACTTGTTAAAGTTATTACAACACTACCGACTTCTTCGACAACTTTATACACACTGAAATTCTTTGTTTCTTTCGTTTTTTATCTCTACACTTGATCTTTTTTTGTATGTATACTGAAACTGGTAAAGTTAACGGAATTTTGAATTTTGCCATTTTTTTAACATAAAAAACGAATATTTTTATGACCTTGGAATATTGCATACACCATCCATGTCCCTTCTCATGGAAGGCACATAGCCAGCCTCTGCGAGTATTTAATCATAGAAAAAAAGTGTACGAAATTTAAAAAAAATATACTTGCCTGCTTTGAGAGGCCCTTGTTAATTCCGCCTCTGGGTAAGTTCCATTCCAAAATTACTTAAAATGCGCTAAGATCATAGGCCGCATTTATAAAAGAACATATGTGACAGCGCATAGGAAAAGGGACCTAAGGGTAAAAAAAAATCAATTTTCATTTTTTTCTTTTTTTTAATGTGGACAACATCTGAGCATCGAATGAGACCGATCCCATGCCCCAAAAGTGTTCCCTCCCATAGATATTTGCGTTTTATGAAAGTGAGGTCGACGATTCTAAGCGCAAATAGAAAGGGACCTAATCTTTAAAATGGCTCTCCTGAACGAATGAGACCGATCCCATTCCCCAAAAGTGTTCCCTCCCAGAGATATGCGCGTTTTAAGAAAGTGAAGTCGTCGATTCTAAGCGCAAATAGAAAGGGACCTAATCTTTAAAATGGCTCTCCTGAACGAATGAGACCGATCCCATGCCCCAAAAGTGTTCCCTCCCAGAGATATGCGCGTTTTAAGAAAGTGAAGTCGACGATTCTAAGCGCAAATAGAAAAGGGACCTAATCTTTAAAATAGCTCTCCTGAACAAAACTGGTTTTTAACCTCAGGTCCCTTTCTATTTTGCGTGTCACATATTTGAACTGGTTGTGCCTTTAAGTTTGAATTTTCTTTTTTTAGATCCAATACCCACGTAGATACTTTTATTTTTTTTTGTTGCGATGTAGTGTTGAATTTTTTTTAATTAAATAAAATTCTTGTTTATTCATATAAAAATTGCGACTTTTTGGTTTTAACTTCAAATATATTGTCATCAAACCAATGGGTATTGCTTAAATTTATTGTGCGCTTTTATTTATTTTTACCGATTGAGAAATACATAAAACTATTTTTCTATTGTAGTCAGAACGCAAGCAGAGATCAATTAATCAATTCAAAAAGTATACTAACACTGAAATTATATTCATATAATTATAATTAGTTTATTTTTAAGGCAAACTGATAAACACCGAAATCAGAAAATCTCGAAAAAGTATTGATACCCATATACCCGATGTTGATGTGACCGAAGAAATTGTGGTTTCCAAGGCTAACAAAGAGGATTTTATACGTGGGTTCCTTGACAAAAGTGTAAGTACAGGCGCGAAACAGACCACAATGATAGAAATAGTGTTCCAATACAAATAAGGTACCATCTAAATGCACTGCATGTTTGTCGTAAAACAAAAGAGATTATTTTCGCATGCAATTCTTGTTGCTGCTTAAGTTTGGAGCCAAATTTCTCCAACAAATTAATATGATTATAAACATGTTTACCATTTATAAACACTCACTTTTTTTTAAATTTTTTTTTTATATACAAAGATAAATTGTTTTTTATTCATATATATTAAATTTTCATTTCCCCAAAGACTTTCATGGAATTTTTAATATTAAAAAATCTAATACCCTGTTTCTCCATATCGAAGGAAGACATGAGTGAACAAAAGTCAGTCACCTGAATTCGACACAATTCGGGTTTCTCTATAACGAAACTTTTCGTTCGTCTGCTGTTACGTTTGTCAATTATTGTATATTATGTAAATGAGTTGCCTTTCTACATTTTTCGGATTTATTTAATTTTTCTAAAAAGTCCTACTAAATTGTATAGGCGTTAATACAACCATGCCAACAACTGAACGAACATAAGAAACAAAATAAACAATACAAACAAAGCTAAACAAATAAATTTTTCAAAACAAAACACAAATTATTCGAAAGCAAACAACAAAATTTTTCAAAGCACCACAAAATATACTGTGATGTCCGCCAGTGTATTTGTGTGAGGTCCTAGGGAGTTCACCTTTAAGCAGAGCTTCCATTTTTGCTATCCATTTTTGTTTTGGCGTTTCGCTTTTTCACTTATGTACATTTATATTTTTTGTCAGACGATAACAGAATAGCAATTGACTATTTTCGACATATGCTTCGCAGAGTTGACAACTCGTTCGAGATACAGAATTTTGTAAGAAAACGTTTACGTTTTCTTTCGACTTGTCGTTCGAGTCATCGTTCGCATACAATGTGATTTTCGTGTACGAGAAGATCCGTTTCTTCGACGTAGAGAAACTGGCCATAAAAGTCAACTTTTGATTTTTTTGTAATAGTCGTTAGGCAGGTGCAACAAAATGAACCGTAAGAGCGAATGTGATTAGTTCAATTCTTGTGATTAGTTCAATTCACAAAATTAACAGTTCAAACTCATTTTGACTATTTATAAAGAATAAAAAATACAACGATAGATTTGAAATTTATTCAACAAAGCAAAAACAGATTTTAATAAAATTGATTTGTCTTGGGAGGTAATTTTCGTTGCCTCATTATAAGAGAGTCCGAGCTTAGAAGCAAACGATTGAACAAATGCGTGTTGTTTTTTGATCAAGACCAGTTACTTCAGCAGACAGACTTGCGTTATTGAAGAATTCTCTTGTCGTGCTTTCGTCATTGCAAGATCCACTACCACTACCTCCAGATTTTTAATAGAAATTGTGATTGAATATGTTTTTTTCTTGTCTGACATTTAGCCTTTCCTCTCAAGTCCTAATTTGTCACACTTTCAGTTCAAGCCAGTAAGATACATAAAAAATATTCAAAAAAGATGATATGCGTGTAGAGGTTATAATCCAATTTTATAGTGACGAAGTTAAACTTCTTTTTCCAAACAATTCTCAATATTATTCATTTATGTACACTTCTCATTACATATGTAACAATTGGCAGCGGCAGTTTGTCTTTAATTTAGTGGGGATTAACCTGTCAATAAGACATGGAGTACTAAAGTAATTTGGAAAAATCCTCGACCGTCGTCCACCCGTTACTGCCGCCCCATAAGGTTTCAATTTAAAAAAGAGTCCACTCAATTGTCTCTAGATATATATATATATATATATATATATATATATATATATATATATATATATATATATATATATATATATATATATATATATATATATATATATATATATATATATATATATATATATATATATATATATATATATATATATATATATATATATATATATATATATATATATATATATATATATATATATATATATATATATATATATATACCTGAGGTTGGAAGCAGAGATGGATAAATAAAACTCTCTCTCTCTCTCTCTCTCTCTATATATATATATATATATATATATATATATATATATATATATATATATATATATATATATATATATATATATATATATATATATATATATATATATATATATATAGAGAGAGAGAGAGAGAGAGAGAGAGAGAGTTTTATTTATCCATCTCTGCTTCCAACCTCAGGTATTCAATCCAAATGCGAAACCAGAAACTATGGACACTGCAACATCCATAAGTAATTCTTTAAAGTCGACACGGTACATCAAAATGAATGTAGCAACTGTCGGTTTAAGAAAATTTTGCGAATGTTGCTTGAATGGAGCAGTGTCTGAATGAGGATCTGCTACCACTGCTTCGTGGAGAGCGCCAATCGCTTGAGGATTTGCACGCAAGACTTTCTTAAATACCCCTGCAATCTTCTGTACCTATTTCTCGTTTTTCTTTATAAAAGCAACTCAGTTGCACCCTATATCTGATTTATAATAGAGCGGATATAATTTCGCGTTGTGGTTTCAAGTAAAAAATACATAATTAAAGTCGTCTAGTTTATTCAAAACGAACTCACAAAGAGAAATCTCTGTTTCGGAAACAGTTCTTACAACCAATTTTCATTAAAAGAGATGCCAAGTTTTTTTGTCACAGCATCTACTCCAGTATTGTCGAACATTGTTGCATTCTGGGGCTTTTGCCTTGCATATCAGGGTTGCCGAAGTGAAGTTTACTAAATATGTGAACATCTCCAACTTCGTAAGGTATTTTATATTCTTCAGTCCATATAACAATGCCTTTAATGATGTTTCTGGTTAAGCAGCGATAAGTAAAGCTTATGTCAGAGTAGCGTCATAAGCGATGATATCATTTTCAGCCAATCTCACGACAGCCGGTTCTATTGACCGGATTGACCCGAAGAGCAATTCTTCGACCAAGGGCTGTCACCCCGGCACATAGTTGCCGCTACTACAACAACATATAATTTTCAGCTATAAGTTGCTATTGGTTTGCTTATGTGAAACCGCTCCGTTTTGTTATTGTTTGGTTGCTTTGAGTTTCTTTTTAATTAGCCTAAGACTGTATAACAAAGTTGGAAAGGTACTGTTGTACTCGATTCTGGAAAACATTTAGAAAATTATTTGAACCGTATACACCATCGTGCTACGTCTGTAAGGTGTAATAGTTGCATGGAGTGGGTGCACTTCCAATTTATTTTGACGTCGCATTAGACATTTATACAGATGGTTTCCCCTAGGGTTTGCTAATCGGGATCCCCAGTGCGTATGTTTGGCATTGTAGTCACCAGCAGCAATATAGTTGCGTCCGAGACCATTGGAAAAGATCAGAAGTTGTCGCTTGAAGGTAGTTTTGTGAGACTCCTTCAGCGACTTCATGTTTCATTCGTTTCGTATTAGGATACCAGTGCCCCCATGAGCCTTTCCGTCGGGGTGGTGAGTACCATAAAATCTAAAATTAGGTATCTGAAAATTGTATTTGTCTGTAAGATGCGTTTCCGATAGTATCATTATATCAATATTCTGACGATCTAGGTACACCGTCAGTTCGTGTCTATGTTGGTTCACACCGTTTGCGTTCCATGTACATATCTTACCTATTTTTTGGTAAGTAGAATTTGAATTAACTGATTCTGGTTACGCAAAATTCTTGCATCATTGATTGCATAGTTGACATGAACATGTTTATACTCTGTACCAGTTGTTGAATCATTGATTTAGCGTTACCAAGTTGTTGCACTGGGGCATTAGGTGCCGTCGCTTGAGTTGGATGTCGATTATAGGGTTCGGCGCGTTTCGGTTAGAAATGAGTTTACGCTTCTCTTCTAGTTTATGCTTAAGTTCTTTGTAAACCCTACAATCTCTGTAGTTTGCGGTATGTTGTTCCCCGCAATAACGGCACTTTTTCTGTTCCTGCGATTTGACTTTGCAGACGGATGATTGGTGTAGATTACCACATACAACACAAACGGTTGGCAAAGTGCAGTATGATTAATTCGTGTGTCCATACTCTTGACAATTTTGGCATTCAACGGGACCATTTCTTTTGTGGGGTTCTTCAATCGTAATTCTTCTATATAACAAATATTGAAGTTTGTATATAGGATGAACTTCATTTTTCTTTAGTTTCCGCAAGTCAGGTTGAAGTACGACCTTGAACATTGGTTGGGGAACCTTTTTATTGTTCAGAACGTTTACCACGGAGTGGACGTTAAAATTCTCTTTCTCCAGTATAGAAACTAGAAATAGCGCGGTGTATGTCTGAATTTTTGTCTCGTTAATGTTCCCTTTCTTTATTGGCACTATGTGAAAGCCACCACTACCAACAAGTTGATAGTGGCAATGATATTTACTAGCTCATTTGAGCTACTCTCACGTCTTCGCTCAGCAATGCAAACCGGTTCTTACCCGTTCGTGGTTCTTCACCGTTCACAATTTTGCAACTTTTTTTTGTTAGTGTTACCTTTGGCAGGGCTGGATTTACGCTTTATAGTAATGTAGCGATCCATGCCTGTCTGTACCGCATTTAATGGTTTGTCGTTGTTTTCCTGTGTTCTTTCTATGTTCGGTGTGCTTCCACCTTCTTTGTTTTTATTGTTGTTGCTAGCACTGCCTGGTGAGAGAGTTTTTTGTCTCTTCTCTCATTCCATTGTTTACATCTGCATTTATCGCGAAGTATGCATTCCGCGAACTAACACTGCAGAAAGAGTGTCTGCGTTCTAACTTTTCTAACGCTTGAGTGAGACGATGGCTCATTAAGCTGTGAGTTTGTTTAACTGTGTATGCCTTTTTTTTATTTTGGTTGTTTTGTTTCACTGATTCTTACACAACTGGATTTGTTGTTTAAATCAAAAAATTATTTGGCAAAAACTGCTTGAATTCCATACAAGCTTATACTTATAATGAATTCAAACAATTTTAGATAATTATTTTCCCGGCAATTAAGTTTATTTTTGCACTTTCCCTGCTTATTTTATTTTATTAGAAATAATTTCCGAGAGGAGTTCTTTTAACGACCGTTCTCTTCGCGCGCGGAGAACGTTTTTTGTTTGTATCTTGAATTTCATTCAGAAAGAGATAAACATTATGAATACAATCGTCGCATATAAATCGCACAAAGTTATTTGTTTCCAAAATTTTGCAAGTATTGATCTTTACCACCACCTTTTGTGCATTATGATATATTTTTTCACATTGTCATCTTTTTCCAGTTTCGCCTCTTACGGATGTTCTGCATTTACTACATTTAGAAAATAAAAAAGAATTTTTTTCTCACTTTTACGTTGTTTAAGGCTCGGCACACTGAAAAAAGCTTTCATCGAATTTAAAAGCTCCATCAATTTTTCACTATAAGTATTTATTTATTAATTATTTGTTTGCTGAGCTTATATTTTGCTTTTTCGCTTCGCATGTTACATCCAATCTTGATGAAATTTAGCACACGTTTGTTTTTTGGACCAAGGACGTACGTTATTGCATAGATCAGACTTAGATATAGCTTTTACATATATGTTTATCAGATTTTTCTGCATTTGGCTCTAAATGCCCCATCATGCATCCAGCCTTGATGAAATTTGGCACACGTAAGATTTATGGTCCACGTTTATGGACGGACGTTGTTAAAAGTAAAGAAAATTGGTTCAGATTTGGATATAGCTACACTACATATATGTTTATCCAATTTTATACAGGGCGTCCGCCGGGAAGATATACTACTTTGTTTTGCCACCATTTTTCTAAACATTAGTCTTGACAGTTCATATTTGGCAGTCGTGAAGTAGATACGTGGCAAATTTATTATGGAAAAATATTCGATAAATCGATAAATATTTGATCAAAATCAATCATCGATTACTGTTACGATGAGAAAGTTACGGGCCAACAAAACGCACTATTTATCGTGTAGTGAATGATTTCTAAGAAAAAGGGTCTGTAGCTGATAGCCCCAAGCATGGATCACAACGTACTGCAAGATCGTCTGAAAAAATTACTGCTGCTCAAGAAAGTGTTCAAAACAATCCATTTACCTCAATTCGACCCCGTTCTGAATGTAATGAAAAATGTGCTCAAAAGGGCTCGCACTTGTGAGGCTAACAGAGGCGGGCATTTATCTGATATTGTATCCCATACATAATTGCCGACATTAAATAAAACATTTATCAATATAAGATAAATTCTCTTTCATTTAGTCTGTTTTCAAAAATGATCCTAGTTGTAACTTTGTTGTAATCCGGATTGTTCTTAAGATTTATTCTTAATCATTATTTATTGCACGAAATTTAAATCTAGTTGTTATCGCAGGTATTATAAATATTTTTGTTATATCGCTTGATTTTAAAAATGTTCATTGCTTCTCATTCAAAGTTTTGTAATATATCGTTTTGTTTTCACATTTTCCCAATTATTTCCTATTCTCCATATTTAAAATTCATATCTGTTAATTAACAAACAAAGTAGTATACCTTCCCGACGAACACCCTGTAGTATACCTACCCGGCGGACACCCTGCACTTTAAGCTCCAGCAGCCACATGTTAAATTCAATCTTGATGAAATTTGGCACACGTTTGTTTTTTTTTGGAAAAAGAGCGGACGTTTTTAAAACTGAAGAAAATCAGTTCAGATTAAGATATAGCTCCCACAAATATGTTCATCTAATTTTTCTGCTTTTAGCTGTAGGAGGGACATCTTACATACAATCTTGAAATTTGTCACACTTAATTTTTTTGGACTAATTGAGGACATTGTTAAAATTAAAGAAAATCTTTTTAGATTTACGAGGGCGGTTCGGATACTTCTTAGCCTAGCACAAAAAGCGCGGTATAAACAGAAAAAAGTTTTGGAAACTTCCATCTCTGCTTTGAACGCACGTTAAATTTTGTTTCGATCTGGCAACTCCTTCATATAGAAACAGGTGTTCACAAAAGACGCATCCGCGATTTTTTTACAATGGAAAAATTAGAAATGCGTGGTGTCATTAAATATTTACATACAAAAGGTTTATCGGGACAAGAAATTCATAATGATATGGTGAATGTGTTAGGTGAAAGTGCTCCTTCATATGCAACAGTAAAAAATTGGGTTGCTGAATTTAAACGTGGTCGTACAAGCATTGAAGATGAACCACGTAGTGGACGTCCAAAAACAACAACAACAACAGAAATTGTAGCCAAAGTGCATGATATGGTATTAAATGATTTACGAATAAAAGTGCGTGAAATAGCTAATATCATGGGCATCTCAAATCATCGAGTCCATTAAATTTTGCATGAAGAACTACAGATGAAAAAGCCTCTGCAAGATGTGGTGCCGGACTTGTTAACAGTCGACCAAAAACGCATAAGAATGAACATTTATCAAGCTTGTTTGGATCGTTTTCAGCGAAATAATATGGATTTTAAGCGTCGTTTCATAACTGTTGATGAGACATGGATCCACCACTATACTCCAGAGACAAAAGACCAATCCAAACAATGGACTGAAGCTGGAGGAAGTGCCCCAAAGAAGGCAAAAACAATTCAATCGGCTTGTAAGGTTATGGCAACGGTTTTTTGGGACTTCAAATGTATTTTATTGATTGACTATCTGCAAAAGGGTAAAACAATAAATTCAGAGTACTATTGCAACCTTTTAGATCAATTAAATGTACAAATTCGAGAAAAACGTCCTGCCTTACAACACAAAAAAATAATTTTTCATCAAGACAACGCACCAGCGCACAAGAGTTTTCTAACAATGGCTAAAATCAACGAATTAAAGTACGAGTTGCTTGACCACCCACCTTTTTCTCCTGATTTAGCTCCCAGTGACTTTTACCTGTTCCCAAATCTAAAAAAATCCTTGCTGGCAAGCGTTTTACCTCAAATGAAGATGCAATTACAGTTGTAAGCCACTATTTTGAAGACCTTGAGGAAAACTATTTTAATCAAGGGATAGAATTGCTAGATAAGCGTTGGACTAAGTGTATTGAAGTTTCAGGAGATTATATTGAAAAATGAAAATATTTTTGAAAAACTAACTATTCTCTTTCATTGATAGGCTAAGAACTTTCCGAACCGCCCTCGTAGCTACAGCTCTATAACATACATATATCTGTGGTCATATGGAAGAGTAGCTTAAGTCGACATAAGACATAATTGAGTTATTGCATTGGGAGCTTTATAGAAGTAAAGGCGCTTAAATGTGTTTAATCCGTTTTGAAAAATTCTGTCTTTTAACAATATTATGTGCGTTTACTTTTTAGCTTAAGTCTTTTGAATCAACAATGCATTGATCGAAACAACTTATGTGCACTTACTTTTGTTTACATATTTCGATCTTCCATTCATCATATAACTGTATCACTAAAGTTGACTTAAGCTGTATGAACGTTCACCTTGAAAACATAAAGCAATTATTTTCAAACAACTTATGTTTACATGAGTTTTTTTAATGAAATATAATTTTTGTATACAGTTATCTTTAGTGAATGTATGTTCTTACGACGAAATGCAATTCAAAGTAATAAACAAAAAACAAATATTTTAAAGCAGCTTATGTAGACATTAGATGTTCTATTAAAGCGATACCAAAAATTAACGGTACTGTATGTTTACCTAAGTGTTGTTTGTTCTGCGAATTATTGTGCCAGCTTGCACATAAGCGGCAGTCGTGAAGTAATTTTTGTACACGTTGCATCGTACAAAGTTAAAAATGGAATTTTCTGAAGAAGAACTATACGGATTTGACAGCGATGATTCTGTTTTAGATCCGAATATTCATATTAATGAATTAGATGCAAGCTCTACAGATTCTGCAGATGAAAATTGTGATGTAAGTAATAAGATATGATGCAAAAAGTGATAATGCAATACAAAAATTCTAAATTTAGGAAAGCAAGTTAGAAGCAGAAGCAAATATTGAACTTTCAACATCCAAAAATGTGCAGAAGAAACTACGCAATGAACGTAAATCTTATATTTCAAGCAGTGGCAAAATTGTACCTTGCCGCGCGATTCGAGACTTGCAGCCATGCCGAAATAAATGCAAAGATAAAATTACACCAGACAGCAACAAGAAGTTCATGAACTATACTGGCAGCTGGGATCGTACCAATTGCGACAAGCATTTGCAGCAGGCTTAATTGAGATCCATACACCTAAAACCGTGCGCGTAAATAATTATAAATTCTTTCCCTGCGTATGAATCGCACTATACGCGACGTGACACATCCAGGAGATATTTGCCCGGCGATTTGTCTGTTGCTGAGCTATACAGGCTTTATTGCGAGAATCATGGTCACTCTATATCCGTTTCAAAATTTTCTCAGATTTTTCAGACATTAAATTTAAAATTCAAAAAACCGAAACTAGACACTTGTCATAAATGTGACAAGTTCAAAACCAAAATAGCAGTAACACAAGTAGAATCGCTTGATGCCTTAAAATCCGAACAAGCAGATCACCATCACCAAGCGGAACAATCGTATGAATCAAAACGACATGATAAGCAAAAGGCAAATATTGATGTAAATTTAAAAGTATTTTGCTTTGATTTGCAACAATGTCTTCCTACTCCATTTTTACGATCCTCAGTATCGTTTTATAAAAGGCCATTGTGGACCTTCAATCTAACTGTGCATGACTGCTCAACAAATGAACCATTCTGCTATATGTGGCACGAAGCTTTGGATAAGCGTGGTGGCAACGAGATAGCGTCATGTTTATTCCAACACTTACAAAGCCTACAGCCCTCTGTCAACCATGTAGTTTTTTATAGTGATTGCTGTCCTGGCCAGAATACAAAATTCTTTTGTTGCAACAATGTTTGTCATATTCATGCATCTCGAGACAACAGGATCAATAAGTATAATTGACCATAAGTTTATGGTTCCTGGCCACACACATATGGAATGTGATAGTGATTATGCTTTGATAGAAAGAAAGAAAAAAAAACATCAATAAAAATTCACCACCCTCGTGACTGGTATCAATTTATTAGGACTGTTGGAGTGAAAACGAAGTTTAAAGTGAATGATATGAATAGAAACCAATTTATTGATTTTGCGAGTGCTGCTAAGGAATTATTTTTATGGAGAAAGGTGGATGACGATGGGCAGAAATACTGTTGGGCTGAAATAAAGTGGTTACGATTTACCAAAGAATTTGGAACAGTTTTCTTTAAAAGTTCCTTAGATGCAAATGAGCCTTTCAGAAAAATTAATTTAAAGAAACGAGGCATAAGCTCTATTAATAAAAATAGTTTAAAACAATGCTATTATTCACCAATTGAAATTAATCAAAAGAAGAAACAAGATTTAATTGACATGTTGCCACTTATTGACGAAATGTATAAAGACTTTTATTTAAACTTAAATACTGCAGACATGTTGGACTTCCACCCTGATTTAACTGAAGCTGATGAGATTTTTGAATGAATATAAAATTTCATAGTCAACAATATCATATTATTATTAATACATATAAGATTCTAATTATAATTTTTCGTTAAAAGCAAAAATATTGTCATGTAAGCAATAACCTTATCTACTTTAATTTCTTTATATAAATTTGAATAAAACGTCTTATGTTTACTTAAAACTACACAAAATATACTTTTTATTTCAATAGAAGCGCTTAAGTTACTTAAGGTCTAGTAAAACGCAAATTTCAGTATCGAAAAAGCGTTTAAGTAGAAAAGGTGTCAAATCTTCTGTATTCACCAATACTTTTTAAAAACTTGTCCCTTTCTTCGCAAAGAAACGTATTACCAATATGTTAATTTATAGATTATTCGCAAAAATCAAGTAGAACAAAAATTACACAAAATTGGTGATATCTCAAAACGCCAATTTTCGACTTAAGCTACTCTTCCATATGACCACAGATATGTACATATGTTTATCTGGTTTTATGTTTTAGCTCTGGAAGTTGATCTTGGTGATATTTGGCAGACCTTTGATCTTAACCAAGAAAGGAAGTTATTAAAATTGATGAAAATAGGTTTAGCTCCCACACATACAGCTCCCACACATAAGTTCATCCAATTTATTTTTTTTAGCTCAAAAGCCACATATTACAACTAATCTAATTCCTCGTGATAAGAACGGGAGCTGTTAAAATTGGTGAAAATCGGTTCAGATTAAAATATATCCCGCATGTAAATGTTCAAACGATTTTACCAAAAACAATGACATTTTCTAACAAATTTAAATGTGACATAAGTTTTAATATCTGGGTAAATTAGGTCCAAAAAACAATTTTCAGTTGGCTGTTCTGAGCATCCAGGAATAAAGGGTACGATACTCGTATTTTTTACTAGTTTTTTTTATATACTTCATTTCCTTAATCAAGGTAAATCGTATGCCTAGATTGGTGTAATAATGGATAGAAGTAGATTTACCATACGCAGCATCATAAATCTATTTAAAGTAGCCGAGAATTTAGAAAACAAAAGCGCTCAGTTCGGGCGCGAGTTTTAACATATCGGTAATGCCAAAAAATTATTCCAAAAACCATTTTAGTCCAGATTGTTGCTGATGTCAAAGAAGATTTTGGATTTTGCTTTATTAGGCTAATTATAATGCATGTGTCGCTAGACGCAAACAACTTATTACAGCAGTTAACCAAACAAAACGATAAGCATATGTTATTCTTTGGCATATGCTTATCGTTTTGTTTGGTCTACTCTACTCTGATGAAAGCAAGTCAATTATTTGCAGATCAGATAAAAGTGCTTTTGTATGGCGAAAACCAAGCCCTGCAGATGATAGACAGAACATTGCGTCAACTGTAAAACATGGTGACAGGAGTAGTATGGGGATGCATGTCTGCTGGAGGTGTTGGGAAGCTTGTTTTTGTAGATGGGATTATGGTAAAAACAGCATATCTAAACATGTTAAAAAAAAGTCAAGAAAAGTGCTGAAAAGCTGTATCTACCTGCCTCATTGCCCACATTTCAACACGATAATTATCCCAAGCATACGTCCCATAGATGTAGATGGGATTATGTACAAAAGAGCATATCTGAACATTAAAAAAAACGTTAAGAAAAGTGCTGAAAAGCTGTATCTACCTGCTTCATTCCCCTTTCAGCATGATAATTACCCCAAGCATACGTCCCATATAGCGAAAATGTGGCTACCTTATAACACTGCCCATGTTTTGCCACACCCATCACAGTCTCCTGACCTCAATACAATTGAGCGTTTATAGGAATAGTTGTACAGAAGAGTGAAAAAGCGTGCAATTTTCAACAAAACCAAGCTAACAAGTGCATTATTGAAAGAACGACAGAATCTAGAAGAAGAAACAACAAATAAATAAGTGCATTCAATGCCTAAACGCCTAAAAGCAGTAATTAAACTGAAGGAAATGGCAGCTAAATATTAGTTTACTTATATGACTAATTTCTATAGTAATAGAATTAGGCATGCCAATGTTGTTGTATGTATTTATTTTGAAGTCTTGTTTGTTTATGGGGGATCTGTTTCGATATCCAGGTGGAGGAAACACGGCATTTGAACTGGATGCGTCCACAGAGACCTGGGGGTCAGCTGAGTGGGCTTGGCCGGACAACTGAAGAGGTGCAGCACATCATGTGCTCCCTGATGGCAGGCGGGGCAGATGTCCGGAACGTTAGCATCAATTCGTGCCACAGTTGGAATTGAGGCGGCTGCACCATACAGATCTCAGCTGCGCCAGAAGCACGCGCGTCTGACGAGATAGTACCTTTTCCACAGGTGAAATCTCCGGGGGATGCTCCCCTAGCATTACATTCACACTGTAGCTGGATATTGCTACCGCAACTTCATCGGCGTGAATGTTGTTCAGACCTGCCTGATAGTTTCGATGATCTAAAGGTTCTCTCTTATACCGGTGGACCTCTCTCTCTAGATCATGAAGATCGTACCTGATCTGCCTGAGCGGATGCATCCTGTCCAAGAGATGGTGGTTAGGATGACTGCTGCGAAAACACCCTAGCAGGCATTGCTTAGACAGCAGGAAATTGTGTCTGCGCACGGTAAGGACCTTCGTCTCGCTGCGTAGTTCGCTACGGGCCGACCTATCGCCTTGTAAGAGGTTAACAAGGTTTCTTTGTCGGCTCCCCAAGTACTGCCGGTAAGTGACTGAGGACCTTGTTCCTACCTTCGAGCTTATCGCAGAAAGCTGTAGCATGTGCAAAGGATCGAAAAAGGCTGTCCAATGACTTTTGGGCTAGTTGGAAGTCGGAATCTTGACGTCATCGACTTTAACATTGAGTGACAACCGCACCTCTTCGGTCCATGCAGTAAACAGTATGGCTGATGATTACGAGACGGATATTTTCATATTCCTTGCAGTGAAAAAACGTGCTAAGTCAGTGAGGTAATAGTTTATTTTCTCGCAATGTCATCCACATAAGGTCTTACGCCGGAATTTTAGAGAGGTAGAGGTTAAACGGGGATATCACTCCACCCTGGGGAACTCCTTGTTTAACTCTACGGGGCTTCGACTTCCTGTCCCTTAATTCAACATATGACTAGGGCCAATACATATAGTTTACCACCCAACGTTTCAAACTATGCGGAACAGAGGTTTCTGCAATGTCCTCGAACAGAGTGGCATGATTGGACGTGTCAAAGGCTTTTGCTAGATCAAGAACCACGAGGATCGTCCTGTCATTCGGCTTGTTGTGGTAAAGGCTGCAACTTATGCGTGTGGTGATGGTGTGTAAAGCAGTTGTTGTGCTGTGCTGCTTGCGGAACCCATGCTGATGATCAGCACAAGCATGGTGTTCGATCGGGCTGAGAAGGAGCAGTGCCTTAAGCATCTTTGCTACTGGAGAAAGCAAGGAGATCGGCCTGTACGATACTCCATTGCTTGCGCCTTTGCCTGGCTTCAGTAGCGGTACTACTCTGCCCATTTTCCAGGCATCGGGAGTTAAGTGATTGGCAAACGACAGATTGAGCAACTTAGTCATGTGCTCTACTCCCGGACCTAGCGCCTTTGATGACTTTGCGCTGCAGATGACATGGACAACTTCACCAACGGTAAATAGTGGTGGTACCTCTTCGGCTCGGAGAGCGCGGATATGGCGCAATACTATTCTTTTCACCTTATCTCTCTGGGTGCTCCATAAAAATGAGGTTAAAATAACTCGCGCACCGCTTCGGATCTGTCACTGTTCTGTCACCGAACGTGACGGCTGTCCGCTCATTACTTCTTGCAGGGTTAGAGAGCGATTTGACTGTTGTCCACAACTTACCAATTCCGGAACTTAAGTTGCACTGCTTTAAGCGATCTACCCAGTTGTTCTACTTATATTCGTTGACCAATCTACTGATCTCAGAGTTGTGATCCCTAATTCTAGGATCAGTAGGGTTAGAGCGACCAATGTCATCACACGCTCGTCTGCGAGTCCCGCTGCCTCTGCTGGGAAATTTCGTCGTACTTCGGGTATTCGACCAGCAGGGATATGGCGAGCGGCTACTGCGTTGATGATGGCTCGCAACTTTTTCTGGGCTACCCAAACATCCGACGGAATAGCTAGATTATTAAAGCTGCGGATGGTGGCTTCTTTGAAGGCCTCCCAATCAGCCTTTTTTTGATTGAGATATGTACGGCGTTCAGAGGTTTTGAAGTCGGATGGTCTATTTATGGAGAGAATTATGGGAAGGTGGTCCGATCCTAGTGAGATGCGGCTTGCCAGGTGACGTCGTTGATCAGGCCAGGCAATGCCATAGTAATGTCTGGCGAGCTGTGGCAATCGCCCATAATCCGCGTGGGGGGTCCTCATTCACTGTGCAGAACGTAGAGCTATCCATTTGCTCGGCCAAAGCTTTGCCCCTTTGGTTGTTGTCTAGGGAGAATGTCACAGTTCGTGGTGAGTATTAAAGTCTCCTAGGACCAAGCAGTTATTGCCTTGTAGCAGATTGCTAAACTCAGTCAAATAACGCGGGCACAGCTACCAACCGGCGGGATGTATACGTTGTACAGTTCTATCTCGGCAGTTCCAGACTTGACTGCTACCCCCATACATTCCATGTATGGGTCTCTAGAGTCAAGCTCAGGCGAAATAAGTATGTACTGCACAGAATGGTGTAACAGGAAAGCAAGTCCCCCACCTCCACTTCAGGTGCGATCCTTACGTAGCACGTTGTATCAGCTGCAGGTGGCATTCATCTTTGTTTCTTGGATCGCAGCGACCATGATGTTTCTCCGACTAATAATTATATTACCTCACTGATTTTGTTGCGTAGGCCTCTGCAATTAAATTGCAAAATTTATGCATTGTAAGGAGTGGCAATAGCAATCTGTAGTGTAATATGCTGTATATGTTGATGCTGTTGCGATGGCGACTGCGGGGGAAACTCGTAGTTGGCTGATGACGACGACGACGAAAATGTAGACGGCGATGATGACACCAAATCCAGAGACCCACTGCTAACTTCGTTGATACAGCATGAGACAACAAAGTCCGCTTCGCTATACTCCCTGATGTGGTTCAGACCTGAACAGCTCCTGAAGTGCACCCACTCCTTGCAACGATTACATCTTACAGACGTAGCACGATGGTGTATTCGGTTCTGACAAACCGAGCAGATCCAAGGTCCGGGGTTTTGTTCGATCCCGGCTTGGACCAGTAGTATTCCCACGACGAAAAAATGGACGAACAAAAAACATATATTGTTGATATTATATTGTTTCGGGTCAATCCGGTACATAGAACCGGCAGTCGCGGGAAAAATTAGAATAATACACAATTTTCTATCACGAATAACATAATTTTTGTTAATAACTACATTTAAATAATTGTTTTACTTCTGTCCTGTTGTACTTCTAATATTTAACTAATGTATGTCTTTCCGTCGGTACTTATTAGCAATATGTCTGTATGTATGTGCACATCTATGCATGTCAGTTTTAAAGTCATTCTCTTAGATGTAGGAACGTCGTTGATGTAAAGCATCTCCAAAGTGTATCTTCTCTTATAATTCCTCTCTTGTGCTAAAATTTCTACGTCGTTAAAGTTTGGTTTGTGTCCAGTCAAAGTATAGTGGTTCTCAAGAGCAGTCTTCTGCTCGATTGGTCTATCAACAGCTCAACAGGTAGCCACCTTGGACCCATTCTATTTTTACTATTCATTAACGACTTGCCCTATTCTATCTATTATGAACTCGTATGTACTTATGTTGCAGACGACGTGAAATTATTTTATTCTTATGATAGTCTTGCGGACTATCTTTCAGTTATTGTTAGGCTTGAGGTCATAAGCAAAAAACAGATGTTGGTGTTTTCATAATTTATTTAATTTTAAATAACCCAATATTTCGAACTGACTTCGTCGTTCATCATCTGGGGTAATCACTAAAACATTACCCCTGATGATGAACGACGAAGTCAGTCAATCGCTTGAGGATTTGCACGCAAGACTTTCTTAAATACCCCTGCAATCTTCTGTACCTATCTCTCGTTTTTCTTTATAAAAGCAACTCAGTTGCACCCTACATCTGATTTATAATAGAGCGGATATAATTTCGCGTTGTGGTTTCAAGTAAAAAATACAAAATTAAAGTCGTCTAGTTTATTCAAAACGAACTCACAAAGAGAAAGCTCTGTTTCAGAAACAGTTCTTACAACCAATTTTCATTAAAAGAGATGCCAAGTTTTTTTGTCACTGCATCTACTCTAGTATTGTCGAACATTGTTGCATTCTAGGGCTTTTGCCATGTATATCAGGGTTGCCGAAGTGAAGTTCACTAAATATGTGAACATCTCCAATTTCGTACGGTATTTTATATGCTACAGACCATATAACAATGCCTTTAATGATGTTTTTGTTTAAGCAGCGATAAGTAAAGCTTATGTCAGAGTGGCGTCATAAGCGATGATATCATTTTCAGCCAATCTCACGACAGCCGGTTCTATTGACCGGATTGACCCGATGAGCAATTCTTCGACCAAGGGCTGTCACCCCGGCACATAGTTGCCGCTACTACATCAACATATAATTTTCAGCTATAAGTTGCTATTGGCTTTCTTATGTGAAACCGCTCCGTTTTGTTAACGTTTGGTTCCTTTGAGTTTCTTTTTAATTAGCCTAAGTCTGTATAACAAAGTTGGAAAGGTACTGTTGTACTCGATTCTGGTAAACATTTAGAAAATTATTTGAACCGTATACACCATCGTGCTGTAAGGTGTAATAGTTGCATGGAGTGGGTGCTCTTCAGGAGCAGTTCAGGTCTGAACCACATCAGGGAGTATAGCGAAGCGGACTTTGTTGTCTCATGCTGTATCAACGAAGTTAGCAGTGGGTCTCTGGATTTGGTGTCATCATCGCCGTCTACATTTTCGTCGTCGTCGTCATCAGCCAACTACGAGTTTCCCCCGCAGTCGCCATCGCAACAGCATCAACATATACAGCATATTACACTACAGATTGCTGTTGCCACTCCTTACAATGCATAAATTTTGCAATTTAATTGCAAAGGCCTACGCAACAAAATCAGTGAGGTAATATAATTTATTAGTCGGAGAAACATCATGGTCGCTGCGATCCAAGAAACAAAGATGAATGCCACCTGCAGCTGATACAACGTGCTACGTAAGGATCGCACCTGAAGTGTAGGTGGGGGACTTGCTTTCCTGTTACATCATTCTGTGCAGTACATACCTATTTTGCCTGAGCTTGACTCTAGAGACCCATACATGGAATGTATGGGGGTAGCAGTCAAGTCTGGAACTGCCGAGATAGAACTGTACAACGTATACATCCCGCCGGTTGGTAGCTGTGCCCGCGTTATTTCACTGAGTTTAGAAATCTGCTACAAGGCAATAACTGCTTGGTCCTAGGAGACTTTAATACTCACCACGAACTGTGGCATTCTCCCTAGACAACAACCAAAGGGACAAAGCTTTGGCAGAGCAAATGGATAGCTCTACGTTCTGCACAGTGAATGAGGACCCCCCACGCGGATTATGGGCGATTGCCACAGCTCGCCAGACATTACTATGGCATTGCCTGGCCTGATCAACGACGTCACCTGGCAAGCCGCATCTCACTAGGATCGGACCACCTTCCCATAATTCTCTCCATAAATAGACCATCCGACTTCAAAACCTCTGAACGCCGTACGTATCTCAATCAAAAAAGGCTGATTGGGAGGCCTTCAAAGAAGCCACCATCCGCAGCTTTAATAATCTAGCTATTCCGTCGGATGTTTGGGTAGCCCAGAAAAAGTTGCGGGCCATCATCAACGCAGTAGCCGCTCGCCATATCCCTGCTGGTCGAATACCCGAAGTACGACGAAATTTCCCAGCAGAGGCAGCGGGACTCGCAGACGAGCGTGTGATGACATTGGTCGCTCTAACCCTACTGATCCTAGAATTAAGGATCACAACTCTGAGTTCAGTAGATTGGTCAACGAATATAAGTAGAACAACTGGGTAGATAGCTTAAAGCAGTGCAACTTAAGTTCCGGAATTGGTAAGTTGTGGACAACAGTCAAATCGCTCTCTAACCCTGCAAGAAGTAATGAGCGGACAGCCGTCACGTTCGGTGACAGAACAGTGACAGATCCGAAGCGGTGCGCGAGTTATTTTAACCTCATTTTTATGGAGCACCCAGAGAGATAAGGTGAAAAGAATAGTATTGCGCCATATCCGCGCTCTCCGAGTCGAAGAGGCACCACCACTATTTACCGTTGGTGAAGTTGTCCATGTCATCTGCAGCGCAAAGTCATCAAAGGCGCTAGGTCCGGGAGTAGAGTACATGACTAAGTTGCTCAATCTGTCGTTTGCCAATCACTTAACTCCTGATGCCTGGAAAATATGCAGAGTAGTACCGCTACTGAAGCCAGGCAAAGGCGCAAGCAATGGAGTATCGTACAGGCCGATCTCCTTGCTTTCTCCAGTAGCAAAGATGCTTAAGGCACTGCTCCTTCTCAGCCCGATCGAACACCATGCTTGTGCTGATCATCAGCATGGGTTCCGCAAGCAGCACAGCACAACAACTGCTTTACACACCATCACCACACGCATAAGTCGCAGCCTTTACCACAACAAGCCGAATGACAGGACGGTCCTCGTGGAAGTCGAAGCCCCGTAGAGTTAAACAAGGAGTTCCCCAGGGTGGAGTGATATCCCCGTTTAACCTCTACCTCTCTAAAATTCCGGCGTAAGACCTTATGTGGATGACATTACGAGAAAATAAACTATTACCTCACTGACTTAGCACGTTTTTTCACTGCAAGGAATATGAAAATATCCGTCTCGTAATCATCAGCCATACTGTTTACTGCATGGACCGAAGAGGTGCGGTTGTCACTCAATGTTAAAGTCGATGACGTCAAGATTCCGACTTCCAACTAGCCCAAAAGTCATTGGACAGCCTTTTTCGATCCTTTGCACATGCTACAGCTTTCTGCGATAAGCTCGAAGGTAGAAATAAGGTCCTCAGTCTCTTACCGGCAGTACTTGGGGAGCCGACAAAGAAACCTTGTTGACCTCTTACAAGGCGATAGGTCGGCCCGTAGCGAACTACGCAGCGAGACGAAGGTCCTTACCGTGCACAGACACAATTTCCTGCTGTCTAAGCAATGCCTGCTAGGGTGTTTTCGCAGCAGTCATCCTAACCACCATCTCTTGGACAGGATGCATCCGCCCAGGCAGATCAGGTACGATCTTCATGATCTAGAGAGAGAGATCCACCGGTATAAGAGAGAACCTTTAGATCATCGAAACTATCAGGCAGGTCTGAACAACATTCACGCCGATGAAGTCGCAGTAGCAATATCCAGCTACAGTGTGAATGTAGTGCTAGGGGAGCATCCCCCGGAGATTTCACCTGTGGAAAAGTTACTACCTCGTCAGATGCGCGTGCTTCTGGCGCAGCTGAGATCTGGATGGTGCAGCCGCCTCAATTCCAACTGTGGCACGAATTGATGCTAACGTTCCGGACATCTGCCCCGCCTGCCATCAGGGAGCACATGATGTGCTGCACCTCTTCAGTTGTCCGGCCAAGCCACTCAGCTGACCCCCACGTCTCTGTGGACGCATCCAGTTCAAATGCCGTGTTTCCTCCATCTGGATATCGAAACAGATCCCCCATAGACAAACAAGACTTCAAAATAAATACATACAACAACATTGGCATGCCTAATTCTATTACTATAGAAATTAGTCATATAACTAAACTAATATTTAGCGGCCATTTCCTTCAGTTTAATTACTGCTTTTAGGCGTTAAGGCATTGAATGCACTTATTTAATTGTTGTTTCTTCTTCTAGATTCTGTCGTTCTTTCAAAAATGCATTTGTTAGCTTGGTTTTGTTCAAAATTGCACGCTCTTTCACTCTTCTGTACAACTATTCCTATAAACGCTCAATTGTATTGAGGTCAGGAGACTGTGATGGGTGTGGCAGAACATGCGCAGTGTTATAAGGTAGCCACATTTTCGCTATATGGGACGTATGCTTGGGATAATTATCATGCTGAAAGGGGAATGAAGCAGGTAGATACAGCACTTTTCTTAACGTTTTTTTTATAATGTTCAGATATGCTCTTTTGTGCATAATCCCATCTACATCTATGGGACGTATGCTTGGGATAATTATCGTGTTGAAATGTGGGCAATGAGGCAGGTAGATACAGCTTTTCAGCACTTTTCTTGACTTTTTTTTAACATGTTCATATATGCTGTTTTGACCATAATCCCATCTACAAAAACAAGCTTCCCAACACCTCCAGCAGACATGTATTCCCATACCACTCCTGCCACCATGTTTTACAGTTGACGCAATGTTCTGTCTATCATGTGCAGGGCTTGGTTTTCGCCATACAAAAGCACTTTTATCTGATCTGCAAATAATTAACTTGCTTTAATCAGAGTAGAGTAGACCAAACAAAACGAAAAGCATATGCCAAAGAATAGCATATGCTTATCGTTTTGTTTGGTTAACTGCTGTAATAAGATGTTTGCGTCTAGCGAAACATGCATTATAGTTAGCCTAATAAAGCAAAATCCAAAATCTTCTTAGACCTCAGCAACAATCTGGACTAAAATGGTTTTTGGATCTGCTTTAACTTTTAGAATAATCTTTTGGCATTACCGATATGTTAAAACTCGCGCCCGCCCTGAGCGCTTTTGTTTTCTAAATTCTCGGCTACTTTAAATAGATTTATGATGCTGCGTATGGTAAATCTACTTCTATCCATTTTTACACCAATCTAGGCTTACGATTTACCTTGATTAAGGAAATGAAGTATTTAAAAAAAACTAGTAAAAAATTTAGTCAGACGTGACCGACTATACGAGTATCGTACCCTTTATTCCTGGATGCTCAGAACAGCCAACTGAAAATTGTTTTTTGGACCTAATTTACCCAGATATTAAAACTTATGTCACATTTAAATTTGTTAGAAAATGTCATTGTTTTTGGTAAAATCGTTTGAACATTTACGTGCGGGATATATCTTAATCTGAACCGATTTTCACCAATTTTAACAGCTCCCGTTCTTATCACGAGGATTAGATTTCAAGAATTTAGAAATAGGAAAAAGTAATGTTTAGTTTTTATTTCACTGTGGTTTCACAATTTATTTATTTTATCACAGCTGTAATAAAAGGTTACACTGTTAGATATTAAGGATACTTATGATGTTTCCTGCTTGACAGTCCAAAAATGAGAGATCGAATTAAGTTTGAATTTAAGCAAGCAAACCGAAGTTTAGCTTAAAATTGTGCAAATAAATAATGTACATAGTGTAATACATTTATACATAAGTTCGCTTCGGCTGCAAGTAATCGAACATGTTCGATGTCACTGACCACCTAAACGACAAACATCAGCATCGATCAAACATTAGTTAGATGTGCAGGTGGTCAAACGTACGCATGTTCGAACGATTGTGCGTGCACTTATCTGCTTCCTTCCAATTCTATTATCCCACATTTGGTTCGATCAGTTTTACATAGGGTTGAACGTATGGTAAAGAGGGAATTGGGGGACGCACAAGTGCATCGATGTAACGCATGAAGCTTATGCAGCAGAGAGGAGGGTAGGGACGCATAAGTGCGTCGATGTAACAAAGCGAAGCAAATAAGTACAGGCACAAATATATTCGTTGTAAACTTTCAGTACTCGGACTTATATTAAACGCACTTAAATTTAACAATATGAAAGACTTAAAATTATAATAATTATGTGAATAATTTAGTTGAGCAAAGATGTGGTTGACGACTTCGGTATTTTCGTTAACATTCTCCCCCCAAAAGGACGAATGTTCTTGAGTGTGGATATCAGTTAAGGATGGCCTATCGTTGGAAGAATTTTAGTCGAGGGTGTACCTCCGCTATGCTTCGACTCACAGCGTGTTCAGTAGGCTCCATCCGGAGTATGCATCAACTAGTAGCGTCGTCTTTATACATCCTTTAGGTGGAACGAATTAGTAGTTTGTAGTTTGGTTGATTGGGGATGATTTATTTATGCCAGTCTGAGGTGAGTTTTCTGGAAGAAAGGATATTTAATTAATATGCCTTTTTTTATTTTGTTTTAGTTAGAACAATACCACCTTTTTCGTCTGTTAGGCCCTGTATTAATGTCCTGAATACGACCCAATATCCATTGTCCTGGGCCACATCGCTCGTCTTCGGTAAGAACCAACTCTCCAATGTTTGCATCAGCTTTGCCTTTTAGCCATTTGGGATGGGCTTGAAGACGGTTCAGGAGGTACTCGCCGTGCCATCTCTTCCAAAAATGTTGCTTACGTTTCACTACATTTTTCCAGCGGGTGATACCATTAATATTCACATCAAGCAGTGATTCCTCCTGTATGCATGTTGTTGGTTTAAATGGTAAATTAGCCATATGTTGACCTGATTCTGTTGTTTGTGTGGTTGGTTTGAAGTCGTCTTCACAAATCTGCTTTTCCATAGAAAACTTTTGGTTTGTGCCATTCTCTTCTGGTTCGCAATATGATCTGATAGTTGCATTATTAATGTAAACTCTGCTTGCAGGAATGGAATTAGCAGGTCCAGAAAATACCCATCCAAAGTATGTATTTTGGAAGAACAAGTCGTTATGAATAAACGACTCTGATGGGATTTTTATTTTTGAACATACATCCGATCCAAGAATTATATCTATGGAATCGGATTTGTAGTATAAAGGATCAGCCAAACTATCGGTTTTAATATTTGGCATTGTAATGTGTTTGGATGAAGGGTTCGGTGTGTTGGAAGAAAGACTCGAAAGAACAAGAGCTGTACATGACAGTACTCGGCCAATTTTTCGAGAGCATAAGTCAAGGTTGACAGTATATTTGGATAAGTTTTCACAACCATTTCCAATGCCAATCACTTTACAATGTGGCTTAATCTTTTCGAGGCCTAGTAGTTGTACAGTTGATTCTGATATCAAACTGCCCTGAGATCCAGGGTCTAATAGAGCCCGCAAAGAAAACTTACCACGACTAGTAATCACGTTAAGTCTAATCGTGTAAAGCAGAACGGAATTAAAAGATTGAGCATTGTGAGAAGTGACTTGGTTGGATTGATCACAATTGGATTGATAAACCAGCTGGATTTGGGATCAGACTTCCTGGTTCATCTGAGTGAAGAATAGTGTGATGAGGTTTTTTACACGTAATGCATAGAAAGGGAGAGTTGCAATTGTTGTAATCATGTCCGATTGACAGACAATTGCGACAGACATTTTTGTCAGATAAAACTTTATATTTTGCAGACAATGGCAAGGCCAGAAATTGAAATCATTTTAAAAGTGTATGATTTTTTCCACAAAATGCACAAAAAATGCTTTGTTTAGAAAAGTTTCCAGAATTACAACTAGCTTTTCTGGTTTGTAAATCGTTATTTTTTAAGAATTTTGGTCTATAAGTAGTAGGAGTTTCACCACTCAAGGACTCTAGCGCTCTAAAAGTTCGTTCTAGAAATGAAAATAGCTCAGAAATGAGAGGAAGTTCAGTTGAAGATTTTAAAGACTGCTCCCAATCTCTACGGGATTGAATATCTAGTTTTTGAACAAGCAGGTGTACAAGTATTGGATCCCAAGTATCGGTGCTAATATTCAAATTTCGTAAAGAAAAAATGCATTCTTTAGCGGTGTTATGTAATGTCTTGATAGATTCAAAATCACCGTCAGATTTAGGGGTATTGAACAGTTTGGAAATCAAACTACCGACATGTATTCGCTTGTTATGTTACCTTGATTCCAAAACCTTCCACGCTGAGTCATAATTAGCTTCTGTAGCTGAAATGTTTTTTATTAAATTAGCAGCTTCGCCAGTAAGTGTACCTTTAAGATAATAAAATTTTTGAATTTTATTAAGAGAATCGTTTTGGTGTACAAGGGAGAAATATATGTCGCGGAAAGAAATCCACTTCATATATTCTCCAGAAAATTTTGGTAATGATATTTTAGGAAGCTTTGAATCTGCAACAATAGTTGTGTCTGCACGATTAGTGTGTGCCACAAAAGTGCTAGTTATAGGGGATTGTGACACTGAGTGATCTGGAAAACAGTCGATTAGTTTGCCTTTGAACGTTAAATATATTTCAGAGAATTCAAAATACAATTCTTCGAACATATACGGCACATCATTGATATTGAGGGAAATATCATTTATCAAACGCACGATCGTACAATTTTGTGTCTCAAAACGGTTAAAAATGTCATCAACCCTTTGGGCTAATGCATTTACATAACCGTGAGTTTTTTCATTAGCATCTTTTGCTTCAAAACGGCGTTGATATTTGGTTAATAATTCGAACAAATCACGTTGTTCGTTAATTAAAATGTCCAGATCACTCATTATTTTGCACACACTTTCACAACTATTGCACTATATTTTCGTTTACCACAAAATATAAAAATTATTAGAAAAAAAGGAATTTAATTGAAAGAAAACTATTTGATAGAATTCCCGGGTTTCGGCACCAACAAAATGTTCAAGAAATTATTCAGTTTTAACAGATTTCAAGAATTTAGAAAAGTGAGAAGAAAATGTTTTTGTTATTTACTGTGGTTTCACAAATTTATTTATTATTTCACAGGATACTTATGATGTTTCCTGCTTGACAGTCCAAAAATGAGAGATCGAATTAAGTTTGAATTTAAGCAAGCAAACCGAAGTTTAGCTTAAAATTGTGCAAATAAATAATGTACATAGTGTAATACATTTATACATAAGTTCGCTTCGGTTGCAAGTAATCGAACATGTTCGATGTCACTGACCACCTAAACGACAAACATCAGCATCGATCAAACATTACTTAGATGTGCAGGTGGTCAAACGTACGCATGTTCGAACGATTGTGCGTGCACTTATCTGCTTCCTTCCCATTCTCTGCTCCCACATTTGGCTCGATCAGTTTTACATAGGGTTGAACGTATGGTAAAGAGGGAATTGGGGGACGCACAAGTGCATCGATGTAACGCATGAAGCTTATGCAGCAGAGAGGAGGGTAGGGGCGCACAAGTGCGTCGATGTAACAAAGCGAAGCAAATAAGTACACGCACAAATATATGCGTTGTAAGCTTACAGTACTCGGACTTATATTAAACGCACTTAAATTTAACAATATGAAAGACTTAAAATTATTATAATTATGTGAATAATAACAACAATAATAACAAAGAAGGTGGAAGCACACCGAACATAGAAAGAACACAGGAAAACCACGACAAACCATTAAAGGCGGTACAGACAGGCATGGATCGCTACATTACTATAAAGCATCAATCCAGCCCTGCCAAAGGTAACACTAACAAAAAAAGTTGCAAAATTGTGAACGGTGAAGAACCACCAACGGGTAAGAACCGGTTTGCATTGCTGAGCGAAGACGTGAGAGTAGCTCAAATGAGCTAGTAAATATCATTGCCACCACTATCAACTTGTTGGTAGTGGTGGCTTTCACATAGTGCCAATAAAGAAAGGGAACATTAACGAGACAAAAATTCAGACATACATCGAAAACGGCTTTCTATACTGGAAAAAGAGAATTTTAACGTCCACTCCGTGGTAAACGTTCTGAACAATAAAAAGGTTCCCCAACCAATGTTCAAGGTCGAACTTCAACCTGACTCGCGGAAATTAAAGAAAAATGAAGTTCATCCTATATACAAACTTCCATATTTGTTATATAGAAGAATTACGATTGAAGAACCCCACAAAAGAAATGGTCCCGTTGAATGCCAAAATTGTCAAGAGCATGGACACACAAATTAATCATACTGCACTTTGCCAACCGTTTGTGTTGTATGTGGTAATCTACACCAATCATCCGTCTGCAAAGTCAAATCGCAGGAACAGAAAAAGTGCCGTAATTGCGGGGAACAACATACCGCAAACTACAGAGATTGTAGGGTTTACAAAGAACTTAAGCATAAACTAGAAGAGAAGCGTAAACTCATTTCTAACCGAAACGCGCCGAACCCTATAATCGACATCCAACAGAATCCAGTTTACTCAAGCGACGGAAACGGTATAACATACGCGAATGTTCTAAGGGCGCATACACCTAATGCCCCAGTGCAACAAATTGGTAACGCTGAATCAATGATTCAACAACTGGTACAGAGTATAAACATGTTCATGTCAACTATGCAATGCGTAACCAGAATCAGTTAATTCAAATTCTACTTACCAAAAAATAGGCCCTCTTAAGATATGTACATGGAACGCAAACAGTGTGAACCAACATAGACACGAACTGACAGAGTAACTAGATCGTCAGAATATTGCTATAATGATACTATCGGAAACGCATCTTACGGACAAATACAATTTTCGATACCTAATTTTAGATTTTATGGTACTCACCACCCCGACGGAAAGGCTCATGGGGGCACTGGTATTCTAATACGAAAACGAATGAAACATGAAGTCGCTGAAGGAGTCTCACAAAACTACCTTCAAGCGACAACTTCTGATCTTTTTCAATGGTCTCGGACGCAACTTTATTGCTGCTGGTGACTACAATGTCAAACATACGCACTGGGGATCACGTTTAGCAAACCCTAGGGGACACCAGCTGTATAAATGTCTAATGCGACGTCAAAATAAATTGGACTTTATATCTCCCTGTCAACCTACAAATTGGCCTTCTGATATTAACAAAAAGCCTGACTTGATAGACTTCGGTATAATTAATGGAGTTAGTAAATCTAACTTATCTGCTAGTACCTGCCCTGACTTATCGTCAGACCACTCGCCAGTTATATTTCTTCTTCACGAAAAGACAGTACTTGTAGACGACCCACTAAGGCTTACTTCATACACAACTAACTGGTTAAAATACAGGAAGTACATTAGTAGTCATTTAGATTCGAATCATCTATTTTCTAACGCGGATGAGATCGATAACAACGTATGCAACTTGAACGTGATCCTGGAACAGGCGGCCATTCCACTACACACAGACAAATAAAAGCGACAAATAGTTTAAATACTTACACTAACCGGGCAATAGAGCACATTGTAAGTGAAAAAAGGAGGTTCCGTCGCGAATGGCAGCGAAATAGGCCACCAGCGGCCCGACTAAGACTGACTGAAGCTACTAAAAGGTTGCAACGCGCACTTATAAATGAAGACAGTAGACAGCATGCTAGTTTCATTGCAAGTTTAACTCCGACAGCTTCAACCAAATTATCATTATGGAAAACATTAAGAAATTCTAGTATGTCCACCGAAACGCAATTTCCAATACGCGACGCAAATGGCGAGTGGGCAATATCTGAAGAGGAAAAAGCCAATGTCTTTGCAAACCATCTGTCACAGGTATTTCGCCCAAATCCTGCAAGTAGCGACCACCTTCCACCTGATGATAAAATGTCTTCCGTGAATCCAGGTAAAGCACCTGGATATGATCTTATCACACCTAAAATGATCTTGAACTTCCCTATATTGCTGTAGAGCTCCTATCAAAATTGTTTAACTTTATTTTGAGATATGGTGTGGAAAATTTCTCTGATTCAAATGATTTTAAAGCCAGGAAAGGACAAATCAATACCTTCCTCATACAGGCCGATCGGTTCGCTTCCCTGCTTATCCAAACTATTTGAAAAAGTTCTTTTATCGAAAATAAAACCGTTCCTCGTGTCAAATAACATAATACCAGACCATCAGTTTGGATTCCGGGAAGGTCACAGCACCATCGAACAAGTAAACCGTCTGACCTTTTGTTTACCGCAGATATCCCTACCAGCCCAAACGTGCTAACATCCACTTTTGCCGACGATACCGCTATAATGGCCGCACATAAAAAGCAGGATATTGCGTCTATGAATCTAGGTGTACATCTCAGACGAGTAGAATCTTGGCTCTTTGACTGGAGAATAAAAGTCAATGAGGCTAAATGCACACAGGAATCCACCTGGATCACCGACTCACCTGGAGAAGTCATATCGAAACCAAGAAAACTCAACTGAAACTTAAGGTCCATCAACTTCACTGGCTCCTAAACGCGAACTCAAAACTAAGCCTTGAACATAAGGTCCTGCTATACAACAGTGCAATCAAACCTATCTGGTTATACGGTGCCCAGCTATTGGGCAAAGCAAGCTCGAGCAATCTCGACAAAATACAAAGAGTCCAATCGAAGACATTGCGGCTTATTACCGGTGCCCCTTGGTATATGAGGAATGAAAACATCCACCGAGACTTGAAAATACCTCTCGTCAAAGAGGCAATTCAACAAATCAATATAAAGCTCATAGAGAATCTCGAACGTCATGATCACATACTTGCTAGACAATTATTGTGCAGTCCACTTCTTTAAGACTTCGGAGAAACGAACGCCGTGTTTTTAATCTACACTTGTGCTTCATGCGTAACAGTAATCGCGAACACACGCGCCCGAAAGACTGTGTAGAATGTGAGAAAATGCTCTTATACGTGATCTTTAAAACAGTCAATATCAATCGCGGACAAACACTCAAAAAAGACTGTGTAGAATCCTTTATTCTACGTCACTACGAAAAAACAGTATTAGAATGTAAAAAATAAAAAAAAGCTGATGGCGATTGGAGAAAGCAAACACTATAAATAGTAAAGTCTAAGGAGAAACAAGGAGTTGATAAAACAAAAGAAAAATTAAATAAAAAAAATTGGACCCAATCAATTGTCATCAGCATATAAAGCGATCTGGGAACCCTTTTTTTGGTACAAAATCTGTAATATAGAGAGAATATAATATTGGTGAAAATACTCTCTGGGATCCTTTCCATGTTTTGGTATGGCGATCACCTTTGCTCTTTTGAAGTAAAATGAAAACAGCGCAAGTTTTAGACAAGCATTGAAAATATTCCAATATTTTAATCGCTTTGCTTGGATGATTTTTCAGTTAAATATTAGGAGTCCCATCAAAACCTTGTGACTTATTATTCCTTAGATTCCTGATATAAGTCTCAATTTCAATCTCTGTAACTAGGTCATCAGGGTCAATGCTAGAGAGATTGGCATACTAATTTGCCGAACTTATCTCGAAACTACTCTATCGTTGCTGTGGGTCGTATTCGCTGTTAGAGTGTGGCCTTTTTCAAAATGATTGGCAATAAGCAGATCCTTTCTCCATTATGCCTTAGAGAAGTGACGCTGCTGAGGCTTTTCCCCTTAAAATAATCTTTTCGAACTTTTAGGTAGTTTGAGAGTACCCTACCCCAGTGTTTATTACTAACATTAGGCGGTACGAACTAAGTCCCCAATGAACTAAGTCCCCAAAACGAAAATGAACTAACCCCCCAAAATTGGGGATTTATTTCATAATGAAATAAATCCCCAATTTAGAAAATGAAATAAACCCCCAATGAAATGAAATAAATCCCCAAAATAAAAATGAACTAACTCCCCATTTTCTGGGGAGTTAGTTCATAATGAATTTATTCCGCATTTTTAAAATGAAATAAGTCCCCATTTTTTTGATATATTTTATTAATATATTATAACTGAGCAACAGACACATATTCGATAATAACAAATTAAAAAAAAACAGTTCATATTAATATCTATCTAATTACGAGAAAAAAACTTAAACATATACTTGCATGGTGTCTTCCACTATTTGGCGGCAATATGGGCAACAATAATTTTGCAAACCTTTTGAAATTGAATCTGCCTGTAGTTTGAGAATGCAGTCATCGCAAATCTTTAGATGTTTGCAAGGAAGAAGGACAATGTTTGCAGTCTTAGCTTGACAAATAATGCATTCGGTGTCATTGTTGCGAGTTGGTTGTTCTTCAAGTTCTTCTGGCATTTCATCTTCGTATGACTCTTCTTCAAAAATATTCAGCTTTGGGACCATATCCACACATATTTCATTTTTTTCATAAATCATTCGTGAAAGAAATGTGGCCACTGTTATTTTTCCTTCATCCAGAAGTAAAGTTGCCTCCCTAATTTTATTGTTCTTTTCCACACTGTCCTTTCTTTTCTTTTTCGCTAGGGATCCTCCACTTTCGCATAATATGGAAAAACGTCTGCTTTTGAAAAATTCTTCTTCTTGAATTATGCGGACGAATTTAAAGAAGTGCCCATTTTTCCAGCTGACCGACCAAGAATGCCATTATAAGCCTCGACAGCAGAGGTCGTTCTAGTAACCTGTTTATGCACTGAGAAATTTTTGCAGCCAATCTAATAAATGAAATGCATGCATTTTAAGATTATTAAAAAAAAATTATACTATATATTACTACCTTGTTAATCCATTGGCTTTCAAAATACTTTAAAAATGGGAAAAATAAGCCATCGCTATCCATCAAAAATATTTGCGATTTTATTACATTAAATGAACACCGTATTAAGTCTGCTAGTAATAACGGAAGGGCCAGAATTTTATGGTAAAGCAGGGACGCACTCTTTGATGATCTTATGTACTCCAATAACGTTTTATGCTTACACATATTCCGTCTAACAGCCTGGCAAAAATGGAACCTGAAAAAAATTAATATATAGTAAATTTAGTTGCCAATACTTTTAATACTTTGGTTTAACGAATTTAATTTATTTGCTCCACAAATTTTTTTGCTGGAACCAAATTTCCATCAGGAAGTAGATTCATCCTAGCTTTTTTTTCGGCATTCATATTTAATTACATTTTTGTACGTAGACTTTTTCATATATATCATTTTTTGATCGAAATGGTACAAAAGCTCACTATTTCTGCGATTTCCAGAGATAATTTCAAAACTCATCTTGTTTTTTTTACTTTTAATGTTCACTCCACGACGTAATAGCACAAACTAATTATTTTTTTCAATGAATACACTATGTTCACAATCAAAGAAGAGAATGCGTACAGAAATTGTAACGGTTCTTATAATGGAATTTTTAATAATTTTGGTATTTAATGAAAATGAACTAACTCCCCAAAAATAATTTTGGGGATTTATTTCGTTCCTTGGAATTGGGGAGTTGGTTCATTATGAACTAACTCCCTAAATTTGAAACTGAAATAAATCCCCAAATAATGAACTAAGTCCCCAAAAATCGTTGTTGTTTCCTCCTGAATAAAATTTTGGGGGGTTAGTTCATTTTCGTTTTGGGGACTTAGTTCATTGGGGACTTAGTTCGTACCGCCCTAACATTAACTATATTGATATCCACAAGTTTGTTTGCCTGTCTGTGTACTGACATCAAGAGAGCCTTTGTAGAGCCGGCATAACTTTGTTTTGTAGTTTCTGTAATCTTTCTAAATGTGTTATTGTGCATCATGTGTACTGAGGACCCAAACTTGTTTTATAAATGTTTATTGCCGTTATCACCGAAAATCTGCTTCTGATTTTTTTTTTTTTAAACCAAACCCAAATCCCCAATTTTCCCACATATATTCTCTACACTAATCTTTATTGACATTTTTTTTTTATCAATTTTAGCTTCCGCATCATCCGTATATAGTATTGTTTCGAACTATCTAATATTTTGGACATATCATTTATATATATTATAAATAATAATACACCCAGTATCGATTCTTGTGGTACGCCATAATGGTTGTTCAGTTTTGCTGACATTGTGTTGTTAACTTCAGTCATTATTTTTCCTTCCCATCAAGTAAGACTCGAACCATTTTAACTCTTTTCTTACATATGTAAATTTTGTAGAAGTATATAGTTTTATATACTTTGAAATCCATGAATATTGCCATGAGCTCACGTAGTTAACTGCTGTTTTGAGAAAAAGTTATTCTCAAACCTGGATTGAAAAGTTAAGAGTAATTCATTTTTTCTTTCCATGTATTCTTACAATTGTGCTTTTTCCAGTTTTTAATGAGTTTGTGGTTTGGAATTCTTCGTATTTTAAGCCATTCTTGTTTTTTTCTATTGGCGTACAGTAGTGGGAATATTCAAGTGTTTTAATTATTATTTCCAATAACACTTTACTGGTTTTGCTTCAGTTTTCAAAAATTATCCAAGTTGTAACTTTGTTGTAATCCGGGTTGTTCTTAAGATTCTTACATATATCTTTATTTTTAATTATTATTTATTGCACGAAATTTAAATCTAGTTGTTATCGCAGGTATTACAAATATTTTTGTAGTATCGTTTAATTTTACAAAAGTTCATTGCTTCTCATTCAACGTTTTGTAACATATCGTTTTGTTTTCTAATATTCACAATTATTTCCTTTTCTCCATATTTAAAATTTATATCTGTTAATATTATTTGCGTACTTATTTCGTTTGGAGTTTTAATTTCATTTTTCACTCATTTGGTTTTGTATTGGTTCTTTTATTTTTCCCTTTCTTGGTCATTGGCATTTTGTACGACTACTGTCCCATTTCTTCTATTTTCGAAGCTAGTTATTTTAAAGTTGATTGGGTCCATTTTTTTTATTTAATTTTTCTTTTGTTTTATCAACTCCTTGTTTCTCCTTAGGCTTTACTATTTATAGTATTTGCTTTCTCCAATCGCCATATCTTTATTATTCGACAAAGCGTTGGCATATCTCATCTTTCTGTTTTTGTCACTTGATTCTTTTGCAGCTTTTTGTATTTTTTACATTCTAATACTGTTTTCTATTGTTTCTTTTGAAGTGAGATGGAAACAGCGCAAGTTTTAGACAAGCATTGAAATATTCTCATCAAAACCTGGTGACTTATTATTCCTTAGATTCCTGATATAACTCGTAATTTCAATCTCTGTAACTAGGTCATCAGGGTCAATGCTAGAGAGATTGGCATACTAATTTGCCGAACTTATCTCGAAACTACTCTATCGTTGCTGTGGGTCGTATTCGCTGTTAGAGTGTTGCCTTTTTCAAAATGATTGGCAATAAGCAGAGCCTTTCTCCATTATGCCTTAGAGAAGTGACGCTGCTGAGGCTTTTCCCCTTAAAATAATCTTTTCGAACATTTAGGTAGTTTCGAGAGTACCCTACCCCAGTGTTTATTACTAACATTAACTATATTGATATCCACAAGTTTGTTTGCCTGTCTGTGTACTGACATCAAGAGAGCCTTTGTAGAGCCGGCATAACTTTGTTTTGTAGTTTCTGTAATCTTTCTAAATGTGTTGTTGTGCATCATGTGTACTGAGGACCCAAACTTGTTTTATAAATGTTTATTGCCGTTATCACCGAAAATCTGCTTCTGATTTTTTTTAAAAACCAAACCCAAATCCCCAATTTTCCCACATATATTCTCTACACTAATCTTTATTGACATTTTTTTTTATCAATTTTAGCTTCCGCATCATCCGTATATAGTATTGTTTCGAACTATCTAATATTTTGGACATATCATTTATATATATTATAAATAATAATACATTCAGTATCGATTCTTGTGGTACGCCATAATGGTTGTTCAGTTTTGCTGACATTGTGTTGTTAACTTCAGTCATTTTTTTCCTTCCCATCAAGTAAGACTCGAACCATTTTAACTCTTTTCTTACATATGTAAATTTTGTAGAAGTATATAGTTTTATATACTTTGAAATCCAAGAATATTGCCATGAGCTTACGTAGTTAACTGCTGTTTTGAGAAAAAGTTATTCTCAAACCTGGATTGAAAAGTTAAGAGTAATTCATGTTTTCTTTCCATGTATTCTTACAATTGTGCTTTTTCCAGTTTTTAATGAGTTTGTGGTTTGGAATTCTTCGTATTTTAAGCCATTCTTGTTTTTTCTATTGACGTAATGACAGTAGTGGGAATATTCAAGTGTTTTAATTATTATTTCCGATAACACTTTACTGGTTTTGCTTCAGTTTTCAAAAATTATCCAAGTTGTAACTTTGTTGTAATCCGGGTTGTTCTTAAGATTCTTACATATATCTTTATTTTTAATTATTATTTATTGCACGAAATTTAAATCTAGTTGTTATCGCAGGTATTATAAATATTTTGGTAGTATCGTTTGATTTTACAAAAGTTCATTGCTTCTCATTCAACGTTTTGTAACATATCGTTTTGTTTTCTAATATTCACAATTATTTCCTTTTCTCCATATTTAAAATTTATATCTGTTAATATTATTTGCGTACTTATTTCGTTTGGAGTTTTAATTTCATTTTTCACTCATTTGGTTTTGTATTGGTTCTTTTATTTTTTGCTTTCTTGGTCATTGGCATTTTGTACGACTACTGTCCCATTTCTTCTATTTTCGAAGCTAGTTATTTTAAAGTTGATTGGGTCCATTTTTTTATTTAATTTTTCTTTTGTTTTATCAACTCCTTGTTTCTTCTTAGGCTTTACTATTTATAGTATTTGCTTTCTCCAATCGCCATATCTTTATTATTCGACAAAGCGTTGGCATATCTCATCTTTCTGTTTTTGTCACTTGATTCTTTTGCAGCTTTTTTTTATTTTTTACATTCTAATACTGTTTTTTTCTATTGTTTCAGACATTACTTTTTTTGTTCTATATTTCGGTGACATTTCCACATAGCTTTGTATCTTTTTTATATGCTTTATTATGAATTATTGAATCTGCTCCAAGGGAGTCTAACAATAAGTATACGAATCTTAAGTATAATTCAATAATGAATCCTAGAATGGATTTCTTGTTATGTGGATCTCTGCTAATTGGCAGGAATTTGCATTAATTTGGTCAAAATAGTATATAACAGGTATGGATCAAATGTCTGAAAATTTTAAACCTGGTTTGGCTTAAACTTCGTGATAAAGGGCCAGAGAACCCTTATAGTCATTTACAGAGTTCTTCACTCTACATAATATCGCGAACACTCTGTAAATGGCTGTAAGGGTCCTCTGACGCTTTATCACGAGGTTTTTGAAAACTGAAGCAAAACCAGTGAAGTGATATTGGAAATAATAATTAAAACACTTGAATATTCCCACTACTGTCATTACGCCAATAGAAAAAACAAGGAAGGCTTAAAATACGAAGAATTCAAAACCACAAACTCATTAAAAACTTGTAAAAAAAATCTGGAAAAAGCACAATTGTCAGAATACATGGAAAGAAAACATGAATTACTCTTAACTTTTCAATCCAGGTTTGGGAATAACTTTTCCTCAAAACAGCAGTTAACTACGTGAGCTCATGGCTATATTCTTGGATTTCAAAGTATATAAAACTATTGATACGGATATACTTCTACAAAATTTACATATGTAAGAAAAAGAGTTAAAATGGTTCGAGTCCTACTTGATGGGAAGGAAAGAAATGACTGAAGTTAACAACACAATGTCAGCAAAACTGAACAACCAAATTGGCGTACCACAAGAATCGATACTGGGTGTATTATTATTTATAATATATATAAATGATATGCCCAAAATATTAGATAGTTCGAAATAATTCTTTGATGATACGGAAGCTAAAATTGATGAAAAATGTCAATAAAGATTAGGACAAGAAATATCTAGAATAAATAATTGGTTAAATGAAGAAGTAAAACGGAGATATAAATAAACTTAAGGAGTATTTATGATCAGCAATTAAAATAAATGACGAAATAATAGAGAAGATGAAAAATATAAAATACCTAGGCTTTATTATTATATATTAAAATATACTATAAAGGCCTAAGTTTTAACGAACGTGTAGAGAATATATATGGGAAAAATGGGGGTTTGGGTTTGGTTTTTAAAAAAAATTCAGAAGCAGACTTTCGGTGATAACGGCAATAAACATTTATAAAACAATAAAAAAAAAACTCATCTTGAGTTTGGGTCCTCAGTACACATGATGCACAACAACACAACTAGGAACATTACAGAAGCTACATACAAAACAAAGTTATGCCGGCTCTACTAAGGCTCTCTTGATGCCAGTACACAGACAGGCAAACAAACTTGTGGATATCAATATAGTTAATGATAATAATAAACACTGAGGTAGGGTACCCTCGAAACTACCTAAATGTTAGAAAAGATTATTTTAGGTAACCAAGGCTTTTAAGTGGAAAAACCTCAGCCGCGTCACTTCTCTAATGCATAATGGAGAAAGGCTCTGCTTATTGCCAATCATTTTGAAAAAACCCACACTCTAACAGCGAATACGACCCACAGCAACGATAGAATAGTTTCGAGATAAGTTCGGCAAATTAGTATGCCAATCTCTCTAGCATTGATCCTGATGACCTAGTTACGGAGATTGAAATTAAGAGTTATATCAGGAATCTTAGGAATAATAAGTCACCAGGTTTTGATGGGAATATTTCAATGCTTGTCTAAAACTTGCGCTGTTTCCATCTCACTTCAAAAGAGCAAAGGTGGTCGCCATACCAAAACATGGAAAGGATCCCAGAGAGTATTACCACCTATATTATATTCTCTCTATATTACTGATTTTGTACCAAAAAAGGGTTCCCAGATCGCTTTCTATGCTAATGACAAGGCTTTAATTGTTAAGGGTAAGAGTTCTAATTGTCCCATTTAATGATTGGCTAAGGGAGTTGTCATTGATAAGAAGCTTACTTTTATCGAACATATTGAATATGCTGCTAATAAGGCTTTGAAATGTTTTCGCAGTCTTTATCTGCTTTTGCGCAAAAAATCCAGATTAAATGCGGACAATAAACTGATTATATACAGAGGAATTATAAGGCCAACTCTGATATACGGCTGTCCCGTCTGGGGTAGTGCTGCACTATCACATATACAAAAGCTTTAATTGATTCAGAATCGGGCCTTAAAAACTATCTTCAAACTTCCTCGCTTATATTGTACATTAAGGTGGTTTTATCTCATAGGGTAAAAAAAATGTCAGAATTCTTTTGGGAGCACCCCCCTAAAATGTTTCTTTCTGTCAGATTTTAGGATAGCCAAAGTTTGAGCAGGATTGAAAGATGTTAAGACGCGCCATTGGGGCCTCAAAATTTTGATAATCTCGAATTTTTTTTTGGCAGTTTGGCGACTTTGCCGACCCATATCTCTAGAACGGTTTAATATATTTGCCCGTGTCATACATCAAATTGAAAGCGATATTGTTTATAATATGCAATAAAAAAATACGTAAGTATTACTGAATTCGAGATAATGAAGCCAATGTCCCAAAAAACGTGACTAGGTATCCCCCGAAAATGGAACCTATTATGAAAAAACCTATTTTCCTTCCTATATTATCAATTCTTGGAATGAAAACAATTATGTATTTAACAAATCAAGTATAATTTATTCAAGGGACTGACATAATTTGTTTTTGAAGCTATCTGGATACAGCTGATGGCATCTGCTGACTACTTGGAAAACATATTGTTTTTGTTGCTCGTTCTTTGTAAGTAATTGGTTGCAATCTGTGATGAGCCTGACTCGCTCTGTCATGTCGTTCACAACTTTCAAGTTATTTAAAATCATTTGCCCCTCCTGGTAGTTGATGTTCTGCGGCCAAGTTGCAGGATATTTTACCAGAAATTCGGTGTTAATGTTTAATCTCTTGAACAACGGGTAAGTCTCACTTTTAATTTGGGCTGTGAGACCCTTTTCTAGGAATTTCGGCAGATGTTTTTTTTTAGTTTGGGTCGCTAATTTTTTTAGCACTTCTCATTTTCTTCTGCTTGATTTGATAAGATTTTTGTCGCCATTTGGCTCTTTACGGTGTTTTGCACTGTCGGGTCAAACAATGCCAGGGCAACAATCATTTTGTTAATTCCTTTTTGTGATAATTTTTTGTCAATGCTTTCGTATTTCAATAGATTTTCATATTTTTTTAGCACTTCTCATTTTCTTCTGCTTGATTTGATAAGATTTTTGTCGCCATTTGGCTCTTTACGGTGTTTTGCACTGTCGGGTCAAACAATGCCAGGGCAACAATCATTTTTTTAATTCCTTTTTGTGATAATTTTTTGTCAATGCTTTCGTATTTCAATAGATTTTCAATGAGGTCTAGGCCTTGCTTAACTTGCTCTGGGGGCGTCAAACCAGGCTTTACAGTAGACTCGAACGATGAAAACACAAAGTGCTTCTAGGGCCTCAGTAAAAAGCTTTTGCCATCCACCGGGCGTAGTGACAGTAGTGGGAATATTCAAGTGTTTTAATTATTATTTCCAATAACACTTTACTGGTTTTGCTTCAGTTTTCAAAAATTATCCAAGTTGTAACTTTGTTGTAATCCGGGTTGTTCTTAAGATTCTTACATATATCTTTATTTTTAATTATTATTTATTGCACGAAATTTAAATCTAGTTGTTATCGCAGGTATTATAAATATTTTGGTAGTATCGTTTGATTTTACAAAAGTTCATTGCTTCTCATTCAACGTTTTGTAACATATCGTTTTGTTTTCTAATATTCACAATTATTTCCTTTTCTCCATATTTAAAATTTATATCTGTTAATATTATTTGCGTACTTATTTCGTTTGGAGTTTTAATTTCATTTTTCACTCATTTGGTTTTGTATTGGTTCTTTTATTTTTTCCTTTCTTGGTCATTGGCATTTTGTACGACTACTGTCCCATTTCTTCTATTTTCGAAGCTAGTTATTTTAAAGTTGATTGGGTCCATTTTTTTATTTAATTTTTCTTTTGTTTTATCAACTCCTTGTTTCTTCTTAGGCTTTACTATTTATAGTATTTGCTTTCTCCAATCGCCATATCTTTATTATTCGACAAAGCGTTGGCATATCTCATCTTTCTGTTTTTGTCACTTGATTCTTTTGCAGCTTTTTTTTATTTTTACATTCTAATACTGTTTTTTTCTATTGTTTCACACATAACTTTTTTTGTTCTATATTTCGGTGACATTTCCACATAGCTTTGTATCTTTTTTATATGCTTTATTATGAATTATTGAATCTGCTCCAAGGGAGTCTAACAATAAGTATACGAATCTTAAGTATAATTCAATAATACATCCTAGAATGGATTTCTTGTTATGTGGATCTCTGCTAATTGGCAGGAATTTGCATTAATTTGGTCAAAATAGTATATAACTGGTATGGATCACATGTCTGAAAATTTTAAACCTGGTTTGGCTTAAACTTCGTGATAAAGGGTCAGAGAACCCTTACAGTCATTTACAGAGTTCTTCACTCTACATAATATCGCGAACACTCTGTAAATGGCTGTAAGGGTCCTCTGGCGCTTTATCACGAGGTTTTTGAAAACTGAAGCAAAACCAGTGAAGTGATATTGGAAATAATAATTAAAACACTTGAATATTCCCACTACTGTCATTACGCCAATAGAAAAAACAAGGAAGGCTTAAAATACGAAGAATTCAAAACCACAAACTCATTAAAAACTTGTAAAAAAAATCTGGAAAAAGCACAATTGTCAGAATACATGGAAAGAAAACATGAATTACTCTTAACTTTTCAATCCAGGTTTGGGAATAACTTTTCCTCAAAACAGCAGTTAACTACGTGAGCTCATGGCTATATTCTTGGATTTCAAAGTATATAAAACTATTGATACGGATATACTTCTACAAAATTTACATATGTAAGAAAAGAGTTAAAATGGTTCGAGTCCTACTTGATGGGAAGGAAACAAATGACTGAAGTTAACAACACAATGTCAGCAAAACTGAACAACCATTATGGCGTACCCCAAGAATCGATACTGGGTGTATTATTATTTATAATATATATCAATGATATGCCCAAAATATTAGATAGTTCGAAACAATTCTATGATGATACGGAAGCTAAAATTGATGAAAAATGTCAATAAAGATTAGGACAAGAAATATCTAGAATAAATAATTGGTTAAATGAAGAAGTAAAACGGAGATATAAATAAACTTAAGGAATATTCAGCAATTAAAATAAATGACGAAATAATAGAGAAGATGAAAAATATAAAATACCTAGGCTTTATTATTATATATTAAAATATACTATAAAGGCCTAAGTTTTAACGAACGTGTAGAGAATATATGTGGGAAAATTGGGGGTTTGGGTTTGGTTTTTAAAAAAAAATCAGAAGCAGACTTTCGGTGATAACGGCAATAAACATTTATAAAACAATAAAAAACCTCATCTTGAGTTTGGGTCCTCAGTACACATGATGCACAATAACACAACTAGAAACATTACAGAAGCTACAAAACAAAGTTATGCCGGCTCTCTTGATGCCAGTACACAGACAGGCAAACAAACTTGTGGATATCTATATAGTTAATGATAATAATAAACACTGGGGTAGGGTACTCTCGGAACTACCTAAATGTTAGAAAAGATTATTTTAGGTAACCAAGGCTTTTAAGGGGAAAAACCTCAGCCGCGTCACTTCTCTAATGCATAATGGAGAAAGGCTCTGCTTATTGCCAATCATTTTGAAAAAGCCCACACTCTAACAGCGAATACGACCCACAGCAACGATAGAGTAGTTACGAGATAAGTTCGGCAAATTAGTATGACAATCTCTCTAGCATTGATCCTGATGACCTAGTTACGGAGATTGAAATTAAGAGTTATATCAGAAATCTAAGGGATAATAAGTCACCAGGTTTTGATGGGAATATTTCAATGCTTGTCTAAAACTTGCGCTGTTTTCATCTCACTTCAAAAAAGCAAAGGTGGTCGCCATTCCAAAACATGGAAAGGATCCCAGAGAGTATTATCACCTATATTATATTCTCTCTATATTACTGATTTTGTACCAAAAAAGGGTTCCCAGATCGCTTTGTATGCTAATGACAAGGCTTTAATTGTTAAGGGTAAGAGTTCTAATTGTGTGGTTAAAAGACGTCATCCAATTTAATGATTGGATAAAATACTTGGGAGTTGTCATTGATAAGAAGTTTACTTTTATCGAACATATTGAATATGCTGCTAATAAGGTTCTGAAATGTTTTCGCAGTCTTTATCCGCTTTTGCGCAAAAAATCCAGATTAAACACGGACAATAAACTGATTATATACAGAGGAATTATAAGGTCAACTATGATATACGGCTGTCCCGTCTGGGGTAATGCTGCAGTATCACATATACAAAAGCTTTAATTGATTCAGAATCGGGCCTTTAAAACTATCTTCAAACATCCTCGCTTATATTGTACATTAAGGTGGTTTTATCTCATAGGGTAAAAAAAAATGTCAGAATTCTTTTGGGAGCAACCCCCTAAAATGTTTCTTTCTGTCAGATTTTAGGATTGCCAAAGTTTGAGCAGGATTGAAAGATGTTAAAACGCGCCATTGGGGCCTCAAAATTTTGATAATCTCGATTTTTTTTGGCAGTTTGGCGGCTTTGTCGACCCATATCTCTAGAACGGTTCAATATATTTTCCGGTGTCATACATCAAATTGAAGGCGATACTGTTTATAATATGCAATAACAAAATTCGTAAGTATTACTGAATTCGAGATAATGAAGCCAATGTCCCTAAAAACGTTACTAGGTATCCCACGAAAATGGAACCTATTATGAAAAAACCTATTTTCCTTCCTATATTATCAATTCTTGGAATGAAAACAATTATGTATTTAACAAATCAAGTATAATTTATTCAAGGGACTGACATAATGTGGTTTTGGAGCTATCTGGATACAACTGATGGCATCTGCTGACTACTTGGAAAACATATTGTTTTTGTTGCTCGTCCTTTGTAAGTAATTGGTTGCAATCTGTGATGAGCCTGACTCGCTCTGTCATGTCGTTCACAACTTTCAAGTTATTTACCATCCTTTGCCCCTCCTGGTAGTTGATGTTCTGCGGCCAAGTTGCAGTATATTTTACCAGAAATTTGGGGTTAATGTTTAATCTCTTGAACAACGGGTAAGTCTCACTTTTAATTTGGTCTGTGAGACCTTTTTCTAGGAATTTCGGCAGTTTTTTTTTTTAGTTTGGGTCGCATATTTCTTTAGCACTTCTCATTTTCTTCTGCTTGATTTGATAAGAGTTTTGTCGCCATTTGGCTCTTTACGGTGTTTTGCACTGTCGGGTCAAACAATGCCAGGGCAACAATCATTTTGTTAATTCCTTTTTGTGATAATTTTTTGTCAATGCTTTCGCATTTCAATAGATTTTCAATGAGGTCTAGGTCTTGTTTTGGTGCTTAACTTGCTCTGGGGGCGTTAAACCAGGCTTTACAGTAGACTCGAACGATGAAAACACAAAGTGCTTCTAGGGCCTCAGTAAATAGCTTTTGCCATCCACCGGGCATGGTGTACTGGACCTGGAGACCTGAAGCACGCATCTTTTACGTCAAGATGGCCAATGTATATCAATGCCAACTGTAACAGCTCTGAGTAGTCGTCTCTTGGCTGGCATTTCATAAGTTTTCTTTGCAGTTTTTCTTTGATATTCTCTACTTCTTTTTTGGGCAGTAGTTTCAAAACATTTTCGCCTCGTAGCACATAGCCACGACCGAGCTGGCGAGACCCCATTCCTCTAGACATTCGTACACTGCTAGGGCTTGTTCCTCCTCTGAGCTACTGTCAGTTTCAGCAACGCCCAGGAGTTGTTATTTAGTCCCATGTGATACCAGAACAGCAACCCGTTCTTTCTGCTCTACTTTGAGGAAACGCAAACAGCCTCGTTTTGGGGTATCTTAAGTCCGTCTTGAATTTGTTCTGTGTATTTTTCACGGTTTATTCTCCGCTGTTCACGGTTAACGCTTCTGGAGATCTTATATTCTAACAATTACAATTTCATGGTTAGGACCTCTTTGAAGCCACGCTTGATTCTCTTGGGGGCAGATGGTCCTTCCGCTTCTACGTTCATCTCGAGCTCTTCATACGGCGTATCACGTACTTCTGTTGTCTCGTCGTCCGTGAGCTCCACCGTCTCTGTGAACAATGAGATAAGACAATAAGTATAAAGTTAATATTGAAAATATTTTTTTTTAAATGCTTACCCAAATTTCCCGCTTTAAGTTGTTTGTCCAAGAACTTCCGTTGTTTCGGTAGTTGTCTTTCTTCAGCTTAAGCTAACTTTAGGTCAACTACGAGCATGGAGCCTGGCTTTTTAAATGCTTACGAGAATTTGCCGCCTTATGTTGTTTGTTTAAGAAATTCCGTTGTTTCTGAAGTTGTCTTTATTCAGCTTAAGCCAACTTTGGCTCAACTCCGAGCATGGAACCTGGTGTTCCTTTCTGACTCCTTGTCTTCTTCTGAAGTCATCATCGTCAGGGCATCTTGGTGGGCAATATCAAAGTGATCATCCAACTTTAGGGTAAACTCTTTTAAAGCATTTCTTGAACTTTCCGTTTTTCTATCCTTGTACTTTTGCATTTTTCTCCAATCGCCACAGCTCGAACCAAAGCAGTCTTAAGAGATCCAATGTTGGGGTATCTTTTGTGACAAACCTTGTCCTCTAAAACCGTCCACAATTTGTAATCCAATGGGTTCAAATCTGGACTACCTGAGGGCCTTTCTTCAGAGGAAATGAACGCTGGCAAATCGTTTCGAAGCCAGGCCTGGGTCGTTTTAGCCTTATGGGCCGGCGCAGAATCCTGCTGGAAAGTCGATGGCTGGTTTTTGGAACAGGGAATTGTTAAGAGGCTTCACAACAGCTTCCACAACGGTTTCTTAATAAACTTTGACCGATGTTTTGACTTCTTGTTCGCAGAAATGCAGATCAGTGACCCCATCGTAAGAGACACCCCACTAAACCATGACTGAAGCTGGGTGATGAACTTTTCCACCCTTGGATCAGTTCAGATGCTTCCTTATATGACCGCGCATACATGCTTGTTAAATTTTTCCTGAACGGTATTTTTTTTTCTTTTTTAATGATACTTTTGCTGATATTTATCTCACGGGCTATGATTTTTTGTTTTCGGAGCGGATTTCTGTGAATTCTTGATTTTACGGTTTTGATGACATGCGGTGTTCGAACAGAACATGGGCGGTCTGACCGGTGGCGGTCTTTTACATCCAGTTTCCTCAAACAGTTTTATGCATCGGTAGACGAACATGCGGCTAATCCCTAGTGGCCGGAGCGTTTTGAAAATATCGATTTTTTTCATTTCACACTTGAAAAGCGCTATGACAGAGATACGGTTCTCACTATCTGACCACAACATGATGAAAGTTGAAGCAATTTTAAAATTCCGTTAAAGACTAACGCTATTGAGGCTAGCTTTCAAAACCCATATGACATTAACGGGATATGTTCAGTTCTACTATTGAAATGTGTGTGTTCAATGTTGTAACAGTATTTATGTCCCTACTAAGTACTATCTTCACACCAACTATTGTCACACCAACATAATCGACACACAGAATCTAAAGTTTTTTGATAAATGTACTTATAGAATATCTTATTCCCAACTTATTAGAAGATTAGCAGACGACGCTAAATAATTTAGCGACAAATTATTTTTAGTGTTTTTCATACGATAAATGACTCGGTTTTACGAGTTTGGTGATTAAATGATTTATTCAATCCCAATCCAATATAAAACTTAACTCTAAACAAATTTTTTTAATTCAGAAAGAATGCGCTGTAACGATGCCAATGCGAACGTGAAAAGTGTGCTCGGTTATGGAGTTACCAGATCTTTTTTGCAACCCAACACACTCCGCCACAGTGGCCCCCCAGAAGGGTCAAGCCTATTCCCTGAATCAGGAACGGCATTTGATGGTCCGACCAGTTCTTGTGCGTTGAGCCTGGTTGCATCTCTGACGCTTCCAAATAAGCAGCCTTCATACGATCTACTGATATCTTAACGGGCCTTCCCCGTATATCAATTAAGAAATATTTAGCATACCGTTTCTTTACTTCAAACCTTCATAAGGTGCAACACACGTAGCCTTCACCGAATCATTACGAATGAAAACGTGAGATGATGTGTTCAAGTCCTTGTGTATAAAAGGTTTTTCCTTTACGTGCCAGGCCGTTTGAGTGGGAATCATATCATGTATAATGCGCCGTTGATTTTCTACAAGTTCAGAATATGATCTCGGTTGTTTGTACAATACCAGCATATCGGCAGGCAAACGTAGATTCGAGCCGTATATCATGCATAATGCGCCGTTGATTATATACAAATTCAGAATATGATCTCGGTTGTTTGTACAATACCAGCATTTCAGCAGGCAAACGTAGATTCGAGCCGTATACAAGTTCTGCAGGCGATCTTCCAATATCCTCTTTTAAGGTGGGATGTAACCCGAGCAGAATGATTGGAAGACGATCAACCTAATTCGTCATGTCGCTGCATTTCATAGCTGCCTTCAGCGTTTGGTAAAATCTTTCTATTATACCGTTCGATTGAGGATGATAGCAAGTAGTCATACAGTGATTCACAGCTAAAATATTGCAAAGTTCCAAAAATAAAGGGAGATGTAAATTGCCTACCCTGATCGGAAGTAATCCGTAGCGGTGCACCAAATCGAGATATCCATCCTGTGATTAACGCATTTGCACATGCCGGTGCTGTCATTTCTTCCATTGGAATAGCTTCGGTCCATCTGGTGTATCGATCGATTATGGTTAACAAATACTTAAAACCTCTTGACGGCACATATTAAACAGTGTCCATATTAATATGTGCGAATCGCTCATCAGGTGGCAAGTATTTCTGAAGTTCGGCTTTAGAATGACGATGAGCCTTACTTCTTTGACATGCTGTGCATGTTTTAGCAAAATTTGCACAATCGCGTCGAATGCCTGGCCACACAAAGCGATCCACAATTAAACGTACAGACGCTCTCCCTCCTGGATGGGATAAGCCATGTGTTGCAGCAAAAAATGTTTTCGTAAATCCATTTTAAGAAAAGGGCGTGTGTCTAGTAATAAAAGGGCATGTGCATGACGTGTCACAATATATAGGACCAGATAATCCAGGAAATGATATTGGGTGGAGAGCGAGAGAATGTGAGACTTCACCCGTCAGCAACTTGATAAGCTCCTCATCATTTCTTTGCGAGAATCCGCAGATATCGCACCGATTGGGGACATGTGATCTGCTATTTAATTTTTTTCTCCACATATATATCGGATGTCGGTCGTAAACTGACTGGCGGGGCGAAGCTTTTTCTGACCTTTGTCTGAAAGCAAATATGAGCGGTTTGTGGTCAGTCTCAATGTGAAAACTTCTGCCTTTCAATAAGTCTCGAAAATGATTAACGGCAAGATACATTGCAGTGAGCTCACGATCATAAGTCGAGTATCGCTGTTGAGTTTCGTTAAACTTCTTTGAAAAAAATCCGAGTGGTTCTGCTTTGTCATTTATTATCTAGTGTAAAGCGGCACCTGCGGCCACACTCGAAACATCAGTAACCAAATTTGAATTTCGGCCGCGTGCGGAAGGAACATTCTATAAAAGTTAATCATCGCAAGGAATCCTTTAAGTTCCTTCACTGTTTCGGGGCGTTTGCATTTCATAATAGCTTCTGTGCGTGAGTTAGTAGGGGAAATTCCCCGTGATGTAACTTTGTGTCCAAGGAAATCTATCTACGTTTTGCCAAATACACACTTTGATATATTAATCGAAAGATTGTGCTGCTGAAGCCGACTAAAACCTTCTTTCTGATATGATGTGATGAAATGCTTTGCGGAGGTCTACCTTTGAAAATATCTTTTTGCCATAAAGTATTCCTGCAAAATCGTGAAGAAATGGCAAAGGATATATATCCTGAGTTGTCAATGCATTTAATGACCTGTAGTCCCCACATTTACGCCACGAGCCGTCAGGCTTTTTCACCATATGTAGCAGGCTAGACCAGTTTGATTTTGACGGACGGCAAATTCCTGCTTGTTATAAAACATCGAACTTTTTTGGCAGCAGCTAACTTTTCAGGTGGCAAACGACGGACTCTTGCTGAGCAGGGTGGACCTGTAGTCTCAATATAGTGCACCACCTTTGAATTTGTCTGTACCCCTGGCGGCGCAAGCCTTAAGATGTTAGGAAAAGCTCTAATTATATTGGCGAAAGGCGCAGACTTAGCAATGAGATGTGTTGATGATTGTGTACTATCGATGTTACACAATTTTATGCGTGTGATGTTCGTGTCGGTACAAATAAGTCGCCTGCCGTTGACATCAACCAGTAAATTATAATATTTTAAAAAATCCTTACCTATTATTCGCGAGGTAACATCGGCGACAAGAAATGTCCCGGTGAATTTGACAGCGTAAAGGCGAGTTGTAGTCATGTGTAGTTTTTTTGTGTTACTTGAAGGTGGTAAACATGATACCTCTGCGCCGGTATCAATTAGAAATTTGGTTTAAGTAAATCTTTCTTAAATGCATTGTCGCTGCTGTGTTTTCTGATAACGACAAGGTGGTCTGCAGTTTGTTGCACGATTTTCAAATCGATGATGGTACCAGCAAGTATCGAACTGAGAGTTTTCAGTATTGTCTCGCTGCTGGGGTTCACGACTTTCTGCCTCTTAGAAGAACCTTGTCCGGGGGTTGCTAAAGATAATCGCTGTACTTGATTAGATAAATTGTTGACTGTAGGACACAACTGCTCCAAATTGGGCTCGGTCGTGGCGGAAGATACCAAATTAACATTCGAAAGCTCAATACTTTCAAATATAGCATCAGCAATCTTAATTTTTTCATTCGCTGTGCCCATGCACATTATTACGGCCGTTTGTACAGAAGAGGGAAGACGAGATGTCCAGAGGTCAAGTAATACTGTCTCGGTCAAGATACCATTCGACTTCAAAAGCATTTCATAGTAAAATTGACCAGGGCGTCTATCCCCAAGTTGCATTTCGTGTACTAGCTGGCGTAGACGTTTTTGTTGTGATGCTCCTATTAATTTGGTCAATTGTGCCTTTAAGTAATTGTACTTATCGTCAGCTGGAGCACTATCGAGAATTGGAGGAAATTCTGTTATGCGCAATGGTGGCAGCTGAAAGCACACGGTATCAAATTTTCTATCGTCTTGTGAAATGCCAACTGCTCGAAAATAAAAGTCTAACAAATAAAACTAATTTTCGACATTTGTCTCGTCGAATGGGGGCATTTGTAGACGCGCAAAGTAGTTTGCAGCAATTTGGGCAGAGGTTTCAGCGGCTGGGGCGGAATATCCATCTTCTTTAATATCCTTGTTCTCGGAGCCGCCAGTATTCCTGTTGCTCACGTCGGGGTCACCATTTTGGTAAATAAATGATTTATTCAATTTCAATCCAATATCAAACTTAACTCTAAACAAAGTACTTTAATTCAGAAAGAATGCGATGTCACGATGCCAATGCGATCGTGAAAAGTGTGCTCGGTTATCGAGTTGCCAGAACCCAACACACAAAATTTTCCATGATATCACGCAGAGGTTTTTACTATCATTTATCCTTTATCTATCGCTATTTGTAAATATGTAATTTATCTTTAACTAAACTATAGATATATATGTTGCAATATCTTTCCGATAGTATCTCATAACTTAGATTTGTAAATATTGTAGTACATAATAATAGAACAATAAATAAATATACGTAATGATAGAAGCTATGCCGGCAATCTTAAATACAAGAGATATACTATATACAAAGCAGCGACTTGAACTTTATAAGTTTTATTTAAAACCTAAAAATAGGAGATGGTATTCTACAAGGAAATCTACAAGGGCTTCAACTATACAACAGGATGACATCTGAGGTAAAAGAGGACGAAAGTACTAGTCGGATTAAGCAAATGACTGTATCTTTCAAAAGAAATAATGTAAACTAGAGCTAAAAACAAAACAATTTATTTATAAATTAGTACAAAAATGTATTTAGTAAAGTATTTCAAATACTACTAAGGCAAAAAAATGTTGCTTCTAAAGCTAATGTATAAAGTCGGATGAACATATTTGTGGAGGCAATATCTAAATCTGATCCGATTTTCTTAAATTTAAGCAAAATCCTACATTGGCCCCAAAAAACTTACTCGTGCATATTTTCTGTATTATTGGCCAAGAGGCCCAGGATCCTTCGAAACAAAAACGTAGTTATTTATTCTTAAATGTAATTCTTTATTACAACTTTACATGTTGATCGCCGATATCCAAGAGAAAAAAGCCAATGCTAACCATGATATTACGTTAGATACTACAAAAGCCAATGAAGGGTAACAGATATTTTTTCTTATTTAACATTAAGCGTATTCATAAAAGGCAGCTAACACTACATCCCCCTTTTTTAGATATCTTAGGCAATAATTTTTATAATTAATTTCATTTAAATATATAGATTTTTTTTTTAGTATTATAAAGTTATTTGAACTTAAATATATGTAATTAAATTCAGTAATTCAATGGTCTTAAACTTATATGATACGATAGGAACACATAACTTATTTACATGCGTACGTAGTCATTCATCCATGAAGGTGGGGTTTTCTCTCGTCGATGAATCAACCTATTTACATGCGTATGTAGTCATTCATCCATGAAGGTGGGGTTTTCTCTCGTCGATGAATCAACCTCCACAATCTCTTCATTTTCTACAGAGGGTAATTTCTCGGGAGTACTGATTCCTCCAACAATATAAAGGTTATCCAAAATGTTACCTTAGCAACACCCCAAACCTTCTACATCCCCCTTTTTAGATATCTTAGGCAATAATTTTTATAATTAATTTCATTTAAATATATAGATTTTTTTAGTATTATAAAGTTATTTGAACTTAAATATATGTAATTAAATTCAGTAATTCAATGGTCTTAAACTTATATGATACGATAGGAACACATAACTTATTTACATGCGTACGTAGTCATTCATTCATGAAGGTGGGGTTTTCTCTCGTCGATGAATCAACCTCCACAATCTATTCATTTTCTACAGAGGGTAATTTCTCGGGAGTACTGATTCCTTCAACAATATAAAGGTTATCCAGAAACAGTCTATCATCATAGACCAATGTTACCTTAGCAACACCCCAAACCTTCAACAAATTTCCATCCGGTCCTTTCATATTTGTACTTGTCTGCGAAATGTTAAATCCATGAATCTCTGAAACAGAAGTTTTCGGAATGCAAACACAGTCCCCCCGTATCTATTAGAAAATTTAATTCGACATTCAACTCGGCTATTGTACACCGTACACGCAGATAAAAGATATGGTTACTATATGTTCACGGCAACAATAATATGTTATTTACAATAAAAGCATGTTTGTCGCAACCATAGTATTGTTTACTGAATTTTATTTTGACAACAGTATGATTGCGGCAATATTAATATTGTGGAAATGTAACAATACTATTATTGCTAAATTTAGAAATGAAAATGTGTAAACCATGTAAATATTGTTGTGCAACAAAAGTATTGTTGTTAATGATTTACGTTAGCAATAATATAATTACGGCAATCGTACAGTATGGTTGAGACTATGAACAAAGCATAACGGTTTTAAAGACTGCGTTTGCGTGGATTTTTTTGGTATACCAAAAAAAAAACACACACACACGATACAGTGCATGGTTGTTTTTCATTATAAAAAACAACAACAATCGAAAGACAATGTGAGGGATGGACACCAGATGGACCGAAGCGATTACAATGGAAGAAATGACAGCACCGGCATGTGCGAATGCGTTAATCACAGGATGGATATATATATATATATATATATATATATATATATATATATAGCTATATTTTCCGAGTTACGGGCCCACAATGTTTTGATATAAAATTGGCTTAATCTTTGCAACGTATTATCCGATGTGGACAAAATCAATGAAATCCGTTAAACCACTTAATCGTAGAAGACAACTTAAGCTTTGTTCTACGCTATTAAATGTCTATATAGCTCCCATAAACCAGAGATATTGTGGGCGCTTGGACCAGGAGGTTTTGAAAATGATTTTTTTAATTGAAACTTCATCTGTGTGGGCGGCCTTCGGTCGAGCTTAAACACTTTCCGTATGGACAGGCTTAATCTATGGACTCATGACTTTTAAGACCTTTGCTATTGATCACTGTCTCTGAAACCAATATAAAATTCTTCAATTCAAGAAAACCAATTTGTATACCCAGCACAACTCTGTAGAACAGCTGTTTTCATTTAACGATGTCTGTCTGTCCGTCCGTCCATCTTGTATCAAACTACAGGCAGTAATTATTGTACGATTTTCATGAAATTTTGCAGAAGTACGTTTTTTAGACCAAGGATGGACGCTACTGAAATTGAATACTCGTAAACCCAGTTTAGACTTAGATATAGTTCCCACGTATATGTTCATCCGATTTTTATATTTCAACTCTAGCAACCACATCTTACATCTAATCATGTTGAAAATGTAGTGTAAGCTACCTTTTATGAATACGCTTAATGTTAAATAAGAAAAACAACAGCTGTTACCCATCGTTGGCTTTTGTAGTATCTAACGTAATATCATGGTTAGCATTGGCTTTTCTCGCTCTCTTGGATATCGGTGATCAACATGTAAAGTTTTAATAAAGAATTACATTTAATAATTAATCTCTGCGTTTTTGTTTTGAAAGATCCTGGTCCTGTTGGCCAGGATCTGCCATGGTGGCAGCGGTAAACATAAGAAAGAACAACTATTCTCTAAGTTATACCAAATTGAAAAAGCAAGTTCCTTAAGAATACAAAAAGCTCGGTAAAAGGAAAATTTAAACGATGACCAGAGAGAACTAGCCAGGAAAAATGGACAATACAGGGGAGCAATATTTGCTACAAAGACCAAATATTGCTCCCCTAGAACGTTTTAACTTCTCAATGCCAGACAGTTGGTCCAAATGGCGGAAAAGGTTTGAGCGATACATAAGCGTTTCTGAGCAATCGAAGACTCCAGCAGAACAAATCGACTTGTTCTACATCATGGGGGAATAAAGTGAAGAAGTTTTGCTACAATTTGGAGATGCACCAAAAACCTTAACATATGTTTTAAACAAGTTTGATACGTACTTCAACCCAAAGAAAAATGTTATATTCGAAAGATTTAAGTTCAACTCATGTGTTCACGAATCAGTTGACAGCTTTATAACTGAATTGCATGCACTCGACGAAAATTGTGAAAATGGAAATTTAATAGAAGACTTAATTCGCGACCGAATTGTAGTTGGAATGCTGAATACAAAAGTGAGTGAACAGATGCTGTTCAAATCAGACCTGACGCTCAAAATAGCAATGGATACAGCCCATTACGCGGAGATTTAAATAAAATAAACCAAAATATTAAAAGATGACAAGCAGGTTTACTACGTTCAAAATGGAGCTCATTTAAGCGGTAGCGTTCAACATCGAGGTCATGGTGGTACACAACGATTCCCCCAAGGTTCCAGATATAATGGTAACAATAACTCTTATTATAATAATACGAATAACAAAAGTAGTTATTGTGGTTATAAGCCACATAATAGAAATGATTGTATCGCAAAGGATAACAATTGTAATATTTGTAATTTTCGGGGACATTTTTCAAAGAGAAACGATAAAGAGGGTAGATAAAGTAAAAATAAGAAAGTAAATTCGATTGAGGTGGAAAATTTAGAAGACAATTCTGAGAATCATGAGGAGGTCGAGTACATGATTGGAACTATTAGCGAATTATTTGGTGAGAAGGTAGATGAATCGGCCGTTGATTTGTGGTATGTACACACAGAAAAAAGTATGGTTGTGGTGACAATATTCGAAGAGGATCATACTATTGTTGGGTACATGGTTATTATTATTTAAACACAACCATACTATGATCTACACAACCATATTATGAGTCACACTCAACCATACTATTATCCCCAAAACCATATTTCGATGCTCACAACCATAGTATGATTCACGCGCAACCATGTTATGATCCCTACTACCATAATATGATTCCACTCAACTATAATATGATCCCCAAATTTATTTTATAGGATTGTGTTATCAATATTCAACATAAGAGATTCGTATTAAGCATTTTTTTAAAATTAGTTCATAGCCAAATTTGAGATATTTCTATTTAACATTTTTATTAAAGAAATAACGATATATACAAAAGTAGTCGAAAAGAATTTTAGTTGCAAGAAGTGGTGACTGCAGGGAATGAATGCAATTAATGATGAACGTTTTTAAACCATGATAAATGGCTATATACTTCAGTGCAGGCGGATTTTAAATAAACGAGAACTAGTCCTCCGAACAAAGTAAATACAATAAAACTCCTTCACACTGTCTTTCGATTGTTGTTGTTTTTTATAATGAACAACAACCATGCACAGTATATTGTGTGTGTTTTTTTGGTATAACAAAAAAATCCACGCACACGCAATCTTTAAAACCTGTTATGCTTTGTTCATAGTCTCAGCCATACTGTACGATTGCCGTAATTATATTATTGCTAGCGTAAATCATTAACAACAATACTTTTGTTGCACAACAATATTTACATGGTTTACACATTTTCATTTCTAAATTTAGCAATAATAGTATTGTTACATTTCAACAATATTAATATTGCCGCAATCATACTGTTGTCAAAATAAAATTCAGAAAACAATACTATGGTTGCGACAAACATGCTTTTATTGTAAATAACATATTATTGTTGCCGTGAACATATAGTAACCATATCTTATATCTGCGTGTACGGTGTACAATAGCCGAGTTGAATGTCGAATTAAATTTTTCTAATAGATACGGGGGGACTGTGTTTGCATTCCGAAAACTTCTGTTTCAGAGAATCATGGATTTAACATTTCGCAGACAAGTACAAATATGAAAGGACCGGATGGAAATTTGTTGAAGGTTTGGGGTGTTGCTAAGGTAACATTGGTCTATGATGATAGACTGTTTCTGGATAACCTTTATATTGTTGAAGGAATCAGTACTCCCGAGAAATTACCCTCTGTAGAAAATGAATAGATTGTGGAGGTTGATTCATCGACGAGAGAAAACCCCACCTTCATGGATGAATGACTACGTACGCATGTAAATAAGTTATGTGTTCCTATCGTATCATATAAGTTTAAGACCATTGAATTACTGAATTTAATTACATATATTTAAGTTCAAATAACTTTATAATGCTAAAAAAAATCTATATATTTAAATGAAATTAATTATAAAAATTATTGCCTAAGATATCTAAAAAGGGGGATGTAGTGTTAGCTGCCTTTTATGAATACGCTTAATGTTAATGTTGGCTTTTGTAGTATCTAACGTAATATCATGGTAAGCATTGGCTTTTTTCTCTTGGATATCGGCGATCAACATGTAAAGTTGTAATAAAGAATTACATTTATGAATAAATAACTACGTTTTTGTTTCGAAAGATCCTGGCCCTCTTGGCCAATAATACAGAAAATATGCACGAATAAGTTTTTTGGGGCCAATGTAGGATTTTGCTTAAATTTAAGAAAATCGGATCAGATTTAGATATTGTCTCCACAAATATGTTCATCCGACTTTATACATTAGCTTTAGAAGCCATATTCTTTTGCCTTAGTAGTATTTGAGATACTTTACTAAATACATTTTTGTACTAATTTATAAATAAATTGTTTTGTTTTTAGCTCTAGTTTACATTATTTCTTATGAAAGATACAGTCATTTGCATAATCCGACTAGTACTTTCGTACTCTTTTACCTCAGATGTCATCCTGTTGTATCCCCTTGTAGATTTCTGCATATCATTGGTTGTAACTCTTTCTAGTCTAAAATACCCTCTCCTATTTTTAGGTTTTAAATAAAACTTATAAAGTTCAAGTCGCTGCTTTGTATGTAGTATATCTCTTGTATTTAGGATTGCCGGCATAGCTTCTATCATTACCTATATTTATTTATTGTTCTATTATTATGTACTACAATATTTACAAATCTAAGTTATGAGATACTATCGGAAAGATATTACAACATATATATCTTAGGTTAAGTTAAAACTAAATTACGTAGTTACAAATAGCAATAGATAAAGGAAAAAAGATAGTAAAAACCTCTGCGTGATATCATGGAAAATTCTTAGTACTCGTGAAACCGAGTCATTATAAATATATATTGGGGTCGAGGCCCATAAACCATATTTGTTCGTTTAAGATTATAACCTTGTAGTAACAAATTGTATAGTGAAAACATCCCTACTAATTTATTTTATTAAAGTTGGCAATACCTCTTTTAGCTGCATCCATGGTAGCGACTTTATGCCGAACTTTATTACTCGTAGTAAAAGTTATAATAATTATCGTAATATTAGATGAGAAGTGGCCCGCAGTTATAATACATGTAAGATTGTTTTTAGTAAACATAATATTTTTGATAACTATTATTTCAACCTAATCAGTGTTCCCTAGGAAAATGAATGTCAAATACACTGTGCAATATGTTTTGTTAATAAAGTAAGGTGGATGCATTCCAAACGTTTTTTGTGCACCTGTTCTTCGTACATATGCCAAGCTATCTACAATACAAGACATGTTCATACTCGGCATCAAAAAATTTTGACTAATGTATCGGCCTGTGGTAACAGTCGCTTCTCCTCCAATATTGTGAAGATCAGCCCGGTTATAGTGCAACATGATTTACAAAACAAACGTTTTTTTGTTGAAGTGGAGAATGTGGGATGTGCTTTTCTTGAGTATGAACGTGAAAATCAGTACATAAAACTAATGCACACAGAAGTTCCAGTAGTACTGGGTGGTCGAGGACTTGGACAAATCTTAGCGAAGGTCAGGTCATATTATTATATTAATAGTTTCTTATTAATATTTCAAAAAAAAACAAGCAATTGTACTTTACACCAGACACTAACCACAATCTGAAAGATCTCAAAATAATATGAGAAGTATAAAGTCAATATATATTTGTTTTAATTTAAGCTTGAGATCTATACTACATCTTTAAATAAAAACTATTGTCGTATAGTTTATTTTATAAGGTAAATATAAAAAAATGTAAATTTCACAAAGCAGAAAAAGCAAAAATTTGTACACTTAAGAAATCTAAGCGTTTGAAGTTAATATATTTTTTTTGACTTTTTAGTGTTTTCCACTTTGGTATTTGAAATTTCTTACTGTTATAAATCTATTTGGCATCGAATGAACCAGATTTTTAGTCACTTCTATTGGTATTGTATTCCAAATTTTCTTCATTCAGGTTTTTAGATTTTAATTCCGTATTTGGGAATGGTGGGGCTATACTTTTTTTAGTGTTTTTTTATCAACCATTCTTTCACAATTTGGGTTGAGTACTTAGAATCGTAGTATTGGACGAACACAAACACACCCTCAGACACATTTTTTAGGCCAATTGCACCAAGGTTTTTTTTTAGAGCGTTAAAATCAGCCGCTGTATTCATGTTTCCTCCTCAAATACGAGGCTTCCAAAGCCATTTGTACCCATTGCACAGTAAGAAATGTTTTTTATATTAAACTTATAAAATAAACAATATGATTACAGGTTTTATTTACAGTTATATTGTAGATCTGAAGCTTTAATTTGATTTATAACAAATATATATTAACTTTATACTTTTCATATTATATTTACATATTTCAGATTGTTGCTGTGGCACTGTGTGTATAGTTTTTAAAGTATTATTTTAATGACATTGCTCAGATTTTTACTCACAATATACTTGTAGGCTATTAGACTAAATAATTTTTTGATCCGTACAATTTTTTGTGGTTGAGTGGCGTGTCTAAAGTAGGCACTTGAAACTTAGTGGGCTAATGGTAGATTATTTGTGTATTCGCGGTTAAAATTAATTTCTTTCTTCACTGGAAACGTATTTTTTGGACATTTATTTCTTTAAAAAAATCAATTTGATCCCAAATTAAGTATCCCATTATGTAGTATCTAACGTAATATCATGGTTAGCATTGGCTTTTCTCGCTCTCTTGGATATCGGTGATCAACATGTAAAGTTTTAATAAAGAATTACATTTAATAATTAATCTCTGCGTTTTTGTTTTGAAAGATCCTGGTCCTGTTGGCCAATAATACATGGTGGCAGCGGTAAACATAAGAAAGAACAACTATTCTCTAAGTTATACCAAATTGAAAAAGCAAGTTCCTTAAGAATACAAAAAGCTCGGTAAATGGATAATTTAAACGATGACCAGAGAGAACTAGCCAGGAAAAATGGACAATACAGAACGTTTTAACTTCTCAATGCCAGACAGTTGGTCCAAATGGCGGAAAAGGTTTGAGCGATACATAAACGTTTCTGGGCAATCGAAGACTCCAGCAGAACAAATCGACTTGTTCTACATCATGGGGGAATAAAGTGAAGAAGTTTTGCTACAATTTGGAGATGCACCAAAAACCTTAACATATGTTTTAAACAAGTTTGATACGTACTTCAACCCAAAGAAAAATGTTATATTCGAAAGATTTAAGTTCAACTCATGTGTTCACGAATCAGTTGACAGCTTTATAACTGAATTGCATGCACTCGACGAAAATTGTGAAAATGGAAATTTAAGAGAAGACTTAATTCGCGACCGAATTGTAGTTGGAATGCTGAATACAAAAGTAAGTGAACAGATGCTGTTCAAATCAGACCTGACGCTCAAAATAGCAATGGATACAGCCCATTACGCGGAGATTTAAATAAAATAAACCAAAATATTAAAAGATGACAAGCAGGTTTACTACGTTCAAAATGGAGCTCATTTAAGCGGTAGCGTTCAACATCGAGGTCATGGTGGTACACAACGATTCCCCCAAGGTTCCAGATATAATGGTTACAATAACTCTTATTATAATAATACGAATAACAAAAGTAGTTATTGTGGTTATAAGCCACATAATAGAAATGATTGTATCGCAAAGGATAACAATTGTAATATTTGTAATTTTCGGGGACATTTTTCAAATGTATGTAGAAAGAGAAACGATAAAGAGGGTAGATAAAGTAAAAATAAGAAAGTAAATTCGATTGAGGTGGAAAATTTAGAAGACAATTCTGAGAATCATGAGGAGGTCGAGTACATGATTGGAACTATTAGCGAATTATTTGGTGAGAAGGTAGATGAATCGGCCGTTGATTTGTGGTATGTACACACAGAAAAAAGTATGGTTGTGGTGACAATATTCGAAGAGGATAATATTATGGTCCTCACAACAATATTATTATTTAAACACAACCATACTATGATCTACACAACCATATTATGAGTCACACTCAACCATACTATTATCCCCAAAACCATATTTCGATGCTCACAACCATAGTATGATTCACGGGCAACCATGTTATGATCCCATGATATGATCCCATGTTATGATCCCATTCCACTTAACTATAATATGATCCCCAAATTTATTTTATAGGATTGTGTTATCAATATTCAACATAAGAGATTCGTATTAAGCATTTTTTTAAAATTAGTTCATAGCCAGATTTGAGATATTTCTATTTAAAATTTTTATTAAAGAAATAACGATATATACAAAAGTAGTCGAAAAGAATTTTAGTTGCAAGAAGTGGTGACTGCAGGGAATGAATGCAATTAATGATGAACGTTATTAAACCATGATAAATGGCTATATACTTCAGTGCAGGCAGATTTTAAATAAGCGAGAACCAGTCCTCCGAACAAAGTAAATACAATAAAACTCCTTCACACTGTCTTTCGATTGTTGAACAACAACCATGCACAGTATATTGTGTGTTTTTTTGGTATAACAAAAAAATCCACGCACACGCAATCTTTAAAACCTGTTATGCTTTGTTCATAGTCTCAGCCATACTGTACGATTGCCGTAATTATATTATTGCTAACGTAAATCATTAACAACAATACTTTTGTTGCACAACAATATTTACATGGTTTACGCATTTTCATTTCTAAATTTAGCAATAATAGTATTGTTACATTTCAACAATATTAATATTGCCGCAATCATACTGTTGTCAAAATAAAATTCAGAAAACAATACTATGGTTGCGACAAACATGCTTTTATTGTAAATAACATATTATTGTTGCCGTGAACATATAGTAACCATATCTTTTATCTGCGTGTACGGTGTACAATAGCCGAGTTGAATGTCGAATTAAATTTTCTAATAGATACGGGGGGACTGTGTTTGCATTCCGAAAACTTCTGTTTCAGAGAATCATGGATTTAACATTTTGCAGACAAGTACAAATATGAAAGGACCGGATGGAAATTTGTTGAAGGTTTGGGGTGTTGCTAAGGTAACATTGGTCTATGATGATAGACTGTTTCTGGATAACCTTTATATTGTTGAAGGAATCAGTACTCCCGAGAAATTACCCTCTGTAGAAAATGAATAGATTGTGGAGGTTGATTCATCGACGAGAGAAAACCACACCTTCATGGATGAATGACTACGTACGCATGTAAATAAGTTATGTGTTCCTATCGTATCATATAAGTTTAAGACCATTGAATTACTGAATTTAATTACATATATTTAAGTTCAAATAACTTTATAATACTAAAAAAAATCTATATATTTAAATGAAATTAATTATAAAAATTATTACCTAAGATATCTAAAAAAGGGGGATGTAGTGTTAGCTGCCTTTTATGAATACGCTTAATGTTAATGTTGGCTTTTGTAGTATCTAACGTAATATCATGGTTAGCATTGGCTTTTTTCTCTTTTCTCTTGGATATCGGCGATCAACATGTAAAGTTGTAATAAAGAATTACATTTAAGAATAAATAACTACGTTTTTGTTTCGAAAGATCCTGGCCCTCTTGGCCAATAATACAGAAAATATGCACGAGTAAGTTTTTTGGGGCCAATGTAGGATTTTGCTTAAATTTAAGAAAATCGGATCAGATTTAGATATTGCCTCCACAAATATGTTCATCCGACTTTATACATTAGCTTTAGAAGCCACATTCTTTTGCCTTAGTAGTATTTGAAATACTTTACTAAATACATTTTTGTACTAATTTATAAATAAATTGTTTTGTTTTTAGCTCTAGTTTACATTATTTCTTATGAAAGATACAGTCATTTGCTTAATCCGACTAGTACTTTCGTACTCTTTTACCTCAGATGTCATCCTGTTGTATAGTTGAAGCCCTTGTAGATTTCTGCATATCATTGGTTGTAACTCTTTCTAGTCTAAAATACCCTCTCCTATTTTTAGGTTTTAAATAAAACTTATAAAGTTCAAGTCGCTGCTTTGTATATAGTATATCTCTTGTATTTAGGATTGCCGGCATAGCTTCTATCATTACCTATATTTATTTATTGTTCTATTATTATGTACTACAATATTTACAAATCTAAGTTATGAGATACTATCGGAAAGATATTGCAACATATATATCTTAGGTTAAGTTAAAACTAAATTACATAGTTACAAATAGCAATAGATAAAGGAAAAAAGATAGTAAAAACCTCTGCGTGATATCATGGAAAATTCTTAGTACTCGTGAAACCGAGTCATTATAAATATATATTGGGGTCGAGGCCCATAAACCATATTTGTTCGTTTAAGATTATAACCTTGTAGTAACAAATTGTATAGTGAAAACATCCCTAGTAATTTATTTTATTAAAGTTGGCAATACCTCTTTTAGCTGCATCCATGGTAGCGACTTTATGCCGAACTTTATTACTCGTAGTAAAAGTTATAATAATTATCGTAATATTAGATGAGAAGTGGTCCGCAGTTATAATACATGTAAGATTGTTTTTAGTAAACATAATATTTTTAATAACTATTATTTCAACCTAATCAGTGTTCCCTAGGAAAATGAATGACAAATACACTGTGCAATATGTTATGTTTTGTTAATAAAGTAAGGTGGATGCATTCCAAACGTTTTTTGTGCACCTGTTCTTCGTACATATGCCAAGCTATCTACAATACAAGACATGTTCATACTCGGCATCAAAAAATTTTGACTAATGTATCGGCCTGTGGTAACAGTCGCTTCTCCTCCAATATTGTGAAGATCAGCCCGGTTATAGTGCAACATGATTTACAAAACAAACGTTTTTTTGTTGAAGTGGAGAATGTGGGATGTGCTTTTCTTGAGTATGAACGTGAAAATCAGTACATAAAACTAATGCACACAGAAGTTCCAGTAGTACTGGGTGGTCGAGGACTTGGACAAATCTTAGCGAAGGTCAGGTCATATTATTATATTAATAGTTTCTTATTAATATTTCAAAAAAACAAGCAATTGTACTTTACACCAGACACTAACCACAATCTGAAAGATCTCAAAATAATATGAGAAGTATAAAGTCAATATATATTTGTTTTAATTTAAGCTTGAGATCTATACTACATCTTTAAATAAAAACTATTGTCGTATAGTTTATTTTATAAGGTAAATATAAAAAAATGTAAATTTCACAAAGCAGAAAAAAACAAAAATTTGTACACTTAAGAAATCTAAGCGTTTGAAGTTAATATTTTTTTTTTTTTGACTTTTTAGTGTTTTCCACTTTGGTATTTGAAATTTCTTACTGTTATAAATCTATTTGGCATCGAATGAACCAGATTTTTAGTCACTTCTATTGGTATTGTATTCCAAATTTTCTTCAGAACTTTTTGTGGTTTTTAGATTTTAATTCCGGATTTGGGAATGGTGGGGCTATACTTTTTTTAGTGTTTTTTTTTATCAACCATTATTTCACAATTTGGGTTGAGTACTTAGAATCGTAGTATTGGACGAACACAAACACACCCTCAGACACATTTTTTAGGCCAATTGCACCAAGGTTTTTTTTAGAGCGTTAAAATCAGCCGCTGTATTCATGTTTCCTCCTCAAATACGAGGCTTCCAAAGCCATTTGTACCCATTGCACAGTAAGAAATGTTTTTTATATTAAACTTATAAAATAAACAATACGATTACAGGTTTTATTTACAGTTATATTGTAGATCTGAAGCTTTAATTTGATTTATAACAAATATATATTAGCTTTATACTTTTCATATTATATTTACATATTTCAGATTGTTGCTGTGACACTGTGTGTATAGTTTTTAAAGTATTATTTTAATGACATTGCTCAGATTTTTACTCACAATATACTTGTAGGCTATTAGACTAAATAATTTTTTGATCCGTACAATTTTTTGTGGTTGAGTGGCGTGTCTAAAGTAGGCACTTGAAACTTAGTGGGCTAATGGTAGATTATTTGTTTATTCGCGGTTAAAATTAATTTCTTTCTTCACTGGAAACGTATTTTTTGGACATTTATTTCTTTAAAAAAATCCATTTGATCCCAAATTAAGTATCCCATTATGTAGTATCTAACGTAATATCATGGTTAGCATTGGCTTTTCTCGCTCTCTTGGATATCGGTGATCAACATGTAAAGTTTTAATAAAGAATTACATTTAATAATTAATCTCTGCGTTTTTGTTTTGAAAGATCCTGGTCCTGTTGGCCAATAATACATGGTGGCAGCGGTAAACATAAGAAAGAACAACTATTCTCTAAGTTATACCAAATTGAAAAAGCAAGTTCCTTAAGAATACAAAAAGCTCGGTAAAAGGAAAATTTAAACGATGACCAGAGAGAACTAGCCAGAAAAAATGGACAATACAGAACGTTTTAACTTCTCAATGCCAGACAGTTGGTCCAAATGGCGGAAAAGGTTTGAGCGATACATAAACGTTTCTGGGCAATCGAAGACTCCAGCAGAACAAATCGACTTGTTCTACATCATGGGGGAATAAAGTGAAGAAGTTTTGCTACAATTTGGAGATGCACCAAAAACCTTAACATATGTTTTAAACAAGTTTGATACGTACTTCAACCCAAAGAAAAATGTTATATTCGAAAGATTTAAGTTCAACTCATGTGTTCACGAATCAGTTGACAGCTTTATAACTGAATTGCATGCACTCGACGAAAATTGTGAAAATGGAAATTTAAGAGAAGACTTAATTCGCGACCGAATTGTAGTTGGAATGCTGAATACAAAAGTAAGTGAACAGATGCTGTTCAAATCAGACCTGACGCTCAAAATAGCAATGGATACAGCCCATTACGCGGAGATTTAAATAAAATAAACCAAAATATTAAAAGATGACAAGCAGGTTTACTGCGTTCAAAATGGAGCTCATTTAAGCGGTAGCGTTCAACATCGAGGTCATGGTGGTACACAACGATTCCCCCAAGGTTCCAGATATAATGGTTACAATAACTCTTATTATAATAATACGAATAACAAAAGTAGTTATTGTGGTTATAAGCCACATAATAGAAATGATTGTATCGCAAAGGATAACAATTGTAATATTTGTAATTTTCGGGGACATTTTTCAAATGTATGTAGAAAGAGAAACGATAAAAAGGGTAGATAAAGTAAAAATAAGAAAGTAAATTCGATTGAGGTGGAAAATTTAGAAGACAATTCTGAGAATCATGAGGAGGTCGAGTACATGATTGGAACTATTAGCGAATTATTTGGTGAGAAGGTAGATGAATCGGCCGTTGATTTGTGGTATGTACACACAGAAAAAAGTATGGTTGTGGTGACAATATTCGAAGAGGATCATACTATTGTTGGGTACATGGTTGTGGCACAACAATATTATGGTCCTCACAACAATATTATTATTTAAATACAACCATACTATGATCTACACAACCATATTATGAGTCACACTCAACCATACTATTATCCCCAAAACCATATTTCGATGCTCACAACCATAGTATGATTCACGCGCAACCATGTTATGATCCCTACTACCATATGATTCCACTTAACTATAATATGATCCCCAAATTTATTTTATAGGATTGTGTTATCAATATTCAACATAAGAGATTCGTATTAAGCATTTTTTTAAAATTAGTTCATAGCCAGATTTGAGATATTTCTATTTAACATTTTTATTAAAGAAATAACGATATATACAAAAGTAGTCGAAAAGAATTTTAGTTGCAAGAAGTGGTGACTGCAGGGAATGAATGCAATTAATGATGAACGTTATTAAACCATGATAAATGGCTATATACTTCAGTGCAGGCAGATTTTAAATAAGCGAGAACCAGTCCTCCGAACAAAGTAAATACAATAAAACTCCTTCACACTGTCTTTCGATTGTTGAACAACAACCATGCACAGTATATTGTGTGTGTTTTTTTGGTATAACAAAAAAATCCACGCACACGCAATCTTTAAAACCTGTTATGCTTTGTTCATAGTCTCAGCCATACTGTACGATTGCCGTAATTATATTATTGCTAACGTAAATCATTAACAACAATACTTTTGTTGCACAACAATATTTACATGGTTTACGCATTTTCATTTCTAAATTTAGCAATAATAGTATTGTTACATTTCAACAATATTAATATTGCCGCAATCATACTGTTGTCAAAATAAAATTCAGAAAACAATACTATGGTTGCGACAAACATGCTTTTATTGTAAATAACATATTATTGTTGCCGTGAACATATAGTAACCATATCTTTTATCTGCGTGTACGGTGTACAATAGCCGAGTTGAATGTCGAATTAAATTTTCTAATAGATACGGGGGGACTGTGTTTGCATTCCGAAAACTTCTGTTTCAGAGAATCATGGATTTAACATTTCGCAGACAAGTACAAATATGAAAGGACCGGATGGAAATTTGTTGAAGGTTTGGGGTGTTGCTAAGGTAACATTGGTCTATGATGATATACTGTTTCTGGATAACCTTTATATTGTTGAAGGAATCAGTACTCCCGAGAAATTACCCTCTGTAGAAAATGAATAGATTGTGGAGGTTGATTCATCGACGAGAGAAAACCCCACCTTCATGGATGAATGACTACGTACGCATGTAAATAAGTTATGTGTTCCTATCGTATCATATAAGTTTAAGACCATTGAATTACTGAATTTAATTACATATATTTAAGTTCAAATAACTTTATAATACTAAAAAAATCTATATATTTAAATGAAATTAATTATAAAAATTATTACCTAAGATATCTAAAAAAGGGGGATGTAGTGTTAGCTGCCTTTTATGAATACGCTTAATGTTAATGTTGGCTTTTGTAGTATCTAACGTAATATCATGGTTAGCATTGGCTTTTTTCTCTTTTCTCTTGGATATCGGCGATCAACATGTAAAGTTGTAATAAAGAATTACATTTAAGAATAAATAACTACGTTTTTGTTTCGAAAGATCCTGGCCCTCTTGGCCAATAATACAGAAAATATGCACGAGTAAGTTTTTTGGGGCCAATGTAGGATTTTGCTTAAATTTAAGAAAATCGGATCAGATTTAGATATTGCCTCCACAAATATGTTCATCCGACTTTATACATTAGCTTTAGAAGCCACATTCTTTTGCCTTAGTAGTATTTGAAATACTTTACTAAATACATTTTTGTACTAATTTATAAATAAATTGTTTTGTTTTTAGCTCTAGTTTACATTATTTCTTATGAAAGATACAGTCATTTGCTTAATCCGACTAGTACTTTCGTACTCTTTTACCTCAGATGTCATCCTGTTGTATAGTTGAAGCCCTTGTAGATTTCTGCATATCATTGGTTGTAACTCTTTCTAGTCTAAAATACCCTCTCCTATTTTTAGGTTTTAAATAAAACTTATAAAGTTCAAGTCGCTGCTTTGTATATAGTATATCTCTTGTATTTAGGATTGCCGGCATAGCTTCTATCATTACCTATATTTATTTATTGTTCTATTATTATGTACTACAATATTTACAAATCTAAGTTATGAGATACTATCGGAAAGATATTGCAACATATATATCTTAGGTTAAGTTAAAACTAAATTACATAGTTACAAATAGCAATAGATAAAGGAAAAAAGATAGTAAAAACCTCTGCGTGATATCATGGAAAATTTTTAGTACTCGTGAAACCGAGTCATTATAAATATATATTGGGGTCGAGGCCCATAAACCATATTTGTTCGTTTAAGATTATAACCTTGTAGTAACAAATTGTATAGTGAAAACATCCCTACTAATTTATTTTATTAAAGTTGGCAATACCTCTTTTAGCTGCATCCATGGTAGCGACTTTATGCCGAACTTTATTACTCGTAGTAAAAGTTATAATAATTATCGTAATATTAGATGAGAAGTGGTCCGCAGTTATAATACATGTAAGATTGTTTTTAGTAAACATAATATTTTTGATAACTATTATTTCGACCTAATCAGTGTTCCCTAGAAAAATGAATGTCAAATACACTGTGCAATATGTTATGTTTTGTTAATAAAGTAAGGTGGATGCATTCCAAACGTTTTTTGTGCACCTGTTCTTCGTACATATGCCAAGCTATCTACAATACAAGACATGTTCATACTCGGCATCAAATAATTTTGACTAATGTATCGGCCTGTGGTAACAGTCGCTTCTCCTCCAATATTGTGAAGATCAGCCCGGTTATAGTGCAACATGATTTACAAAACAAACGTTTTTTTGTTGAAGTGGAGAATGTGGGATGTGCTTTTCTTGAGTATGAACGTGAAAATCAGTACATAAAACTAATGCACACAGAAGTTCCAGTAGTACTGGGTGGTCGAGGACTTGGACAAATCTTAGCGAAGGTCAGGTCATATTATTATATTAATAGTTTCTTATTAATATTTCAAAAAAAACAAGCAATTGTACTTTACACCAGACACTAACCACAATCTGAAAGATCTCAAAATAATATGAGAAGTATAAAGTCAATATATATTTGTTTTAATTTAAGCTTGAGATCTATACTACATCTTTAAATAAAAACTATTGTCGTATAGTTTATTTTATAAGGTAAATATAAAAAAATGTAAATTTCACAAAGCAGAAAAAAACAAAAATTTGTACACTTAAGAAATCTAAGCGTTTGAAGTTAATATTTTTTTTTTGACTTTTTAGTGTTTTCCACTTTGGTATTTGAAATTTCTTACTGTTATAAATCTATTTGGCATCGAATGAACCAGATTTTTAGTCACTTCTATTGGTATTGTATTCCAAATTTTGTTCAGAACTTTTTGTGGTTTTTAGATTTTACTTCCGGATTTGGGAATGGTGGGGCTATACTTTTTTTAGTGTTTTTTTTTATCAACCATTATTTCACAATTTGGGTTGAGTACTTAGAATCGTAGTATTGGACGAACACAAACACACCCTCAGACACATTTTTTAGGCCAATTGCACCAAGGTTTTTTTTAGAGCGTTAAAATCAGCCGCTGTATTCATGTTTCCTCCTCAAATACGAGGCTTCCAAAGCCATTTGTACCCATTGCACAGTAAGAAATGTTTTTTATATTAAACTTATAAAATAAACAATACGATTACAGGTTTTATTTACAGTTATATTGTAGATCTGAAGCTTTAATTTGATTTATAACAAATATATATTAGCTTTATACTTTTCATATTATATTTACATATTTCAGATTGTTGCTGTGGCACTGTGTGTATAGTTTTTAAAGTATTATTTTAATGACATTGCTCAGATTTTTACTCACAATATACTTGTAGGCTATTAGACTAAATAATTTTTTGATCCGTACAATTTTTTGTGGTTGAGTGGCGTGTCTAAAGTAGGCACTTGAAACTTAGTGGGCTAATGGTAGATTATTTGTGTATTCGCGGTTAAAATTAATTTCTTTCTTCACTGGAAACGTATTTTTTGGACATTTATTTCTTTAAAAAAATCAATTTGATCCCAAATTAAGTATCCCATTATGTAGTATCTAACGTAATATCATGGTTAGCATTGGCTTTTCTCGCTCTCTTGGATATCGGTGATCAACATGTAAAGTTTTAATAAAGAATTACATTTAATAATTAATCTCTGCGTTTTTGTTTTGAAAGATCCTGGTCCTGTTGGCCAATAATACATGGTGGCAGCGGTAAACATAAGAAAGAACAACTATTCTCTAAGTTTTACCAAATTGAAAAAGCAAGTTCCTTAAGAATACAAAAAGCTCGGTAAAAGGAAAATTTAAACGATGACCAGAGAGAACTAGCCAGAAAAAATGGACAATACAGAACGATTTAACTTCTCAATGCCAGACAGTTGGTCCAAATGGCGGAAAAGGTTTGAGCGATACATAAACGTTTCTGGGCAATCGAAGACTCCAGCAGAACAAATCGACTTGTTCTACATCATGGGGGAATAAAGTGAAGAAGTTTTGCTACAATTTGGAGATGCACCAAAAACCTTAACATATGTTTTAAACAAGTTTGATACGTACTTCAACCCAAAGAAAAATGTTATATTCGAAAGATTTAAGTTCAACTCATGTGTTCACGAATCAGTTGACAGCTTTATAACTGAATTGCATGCACTCGACGAAAATTGTGAAAATGGAAATTTAAGAGAAGACTTAATTCGCGACCGAATTGTAGTTGGAATGCTGAATACAAAAGTAAGTGAACAGATGCTGTTCAAATCAGACCTGACGCTCAAAATAGCAATGGATACAGCCCATTACGCGGAGATTTAAATAAAATAAACCAAAATATTAAAAGATGACAAGCAGGTTTACTACGTTCAAAATGGAGCTCATTTAAGCGGTAGCGTTCAACATCGAGGTCATGGTGGTACACAACGATTCCCCCAAGGTTCCAGATATAATGGTTACAATAACTCTTATTATAATAATACGAATAACAAAAGTAGTTATTGTGGTTATAAGCCACATAATAGAAATGATTGTATCGCAAAGGATAACAATTGTAATATTTGTAATTTTCGGGGACATTTTTCAAATGTATGTAGAAAGAGAAACGATAAAGAGGGTAGATAAAGTAAAAATAAGAAAGTAAATTCGATTTTTTTTTTATATAAGCTTTATTTGAATTATTGAATCTGCTCCAATGGAGCCTAACAATAAGTATACGAATCTTAAGTATAATTCAATAATGAATCCTAGAATGGATTTCTTGTAATGTGGATCTCTGCTAATTGGCAGGAATTTTAATTAATTTGGTCAAAATAGTATATAACTGGTATGGATCACATGTCTGAGAATTTTAAACCTGGTTTGGCTTAAACCTCGTGATAAAGGTCCAGAGGACCCTTACAGTCATTTACAAAGTGTTCGCGATATTATGTAGAGTGAAGAACTCTAGTTATGTAAGTATAACGGATAACTCTAGAATAGCAGAGTGGACGACGTAATTTGGGTTTTGTAGGTTTTTCGCGTTGACTGTTTTAAGGATCACGTATGAGAGCATCTAAGCCACGTGACGTAGAATAAAGGATTCTACACAGTCTTTTTTGAGTGTTCGTCCGCGATTGATATTGACTGTTTTAAAGATCACGTATAAGAGCGTTTAAGCCACGTGACGTAGAAAAAAGGATTCTACACAGTCTTTCGGGCGCGTGTGTTCGCGATTACTGTTACGGATGATGATTAGAAAACACGGCGTTCGTTTCTCCGAAGTCTTAAAGAGCTGGGACTGCACAATAATTGTCTAGCAAGTATGTTATCATGACGTTCGAGCTTCTCTTTGTGCTTTATATTGATTTTTTGAATTGCCTCTTTAACGAGAGGTATTTTCAAGTCTCGGTGGATATTTTCATTCCTCATATACCAAGGGGCACCGGTAATAAGCCGCAATGTCTTCGATTGGACTCTTTGGATTTTGTCGAGATTGCTCGAGCTTGTTTTGCCCCATAGCTGGGCACCGTATAACCAGATAGGTTTGATTCCACTGTTGTATAGCAGGACCTTATATTCAAGGCTTAGTTTTGAGTTCGCGTTTAGGAGCCAGTGAAGTTGATGGACCTTAAGTTTCAGTTGAGTTTTCTTGGCTTCGATATGACTTCTCCAGGTGAGTCGGCGATCCAGGTGGATTCCAAGGTATGAAACATGATCAGATTGAGAAAAAGGGATATTGTTTAATTTCAATGTCGGACAAGAGCTAAAATTCAGTGTGAAAGTTACCTGTGTGCATTTAGCCTCATTGACTTTTATTCTCCAGTCAGAGAGCCAAGATTCTACTCGTCTGAGATGTACACCTAGATTCATAGATGCAATATCCTGCTTTTTATGTGTGGCCATTATAGCGGTATCATCGGCAAAAGTGGATGTTAGCACTAGAGGTCTGCAACGAATAACTTTTCGCTGCACATATGAAGTTCTAATTCGAAACGAGTAAGTACATACTCGCTCTCTCAGAGCGCAAGCAATGAAGTGAAGAGAACGGCTGTATATCAAATACAGAAGAGTATGTAGCCGCAGCACAATGTGTTCCGAAAAAAGCATATAAAAAGCAAATATACAAATGAGAACAACACAAAAAAAGTACTGCGAATATGATGTTCACTTCACGTGGTACCTCGAGTATTAACAATTCGTTGATGACGGATTTGACATTCGAATTAAACGAGAAACGAGGCAAATTTCTTTAAACCAGAGTCCTCGATCATTTTGAAGGAACGACAGTTCTCTACTGCCCATTCTGTCACGACACACACACTTTTTTTTTTTGGTCTGCTCGTTTACCTCTACTGCCGGATCACAATTTTTTGTACATGCCCAAAGTACGTAACACTTATGCTTTAGTAAATTAGAGGTGCTTTTTTTATTTAATTTAAAGATATTATTGCACTTTTTGCAAGTCACAACACTTTCTATTTCTTTGCCGTTTTCGTTTAAAATTCCTCCATACATATCCCACACCTTACTTTTCCCCATTTTATTAAATGTGGTGTATTGGCCGCTTAAAATTTTGCACTTGATATCCATAATCGGCAGTAAATTCGAACCTGATGCCTTTGTAAGAAGAGAAAAGAAGTAAGTTTGTTAAGAATTTTTAAGTAGTCTTTAATCGATATTATTTTACTTTGTTATAATTTTAAATAAACTTACTTCAAGAGTATTCATTTTCATTAGACACTGAAAGGCGATAAGAAATCATAGACAACTGTTCCTTATATTTGTTATACTGAACGTTGTACATAGAGTACCGCAATCACTTTCGCTGTCGCGACGTACTCGACAAGATCGCTGTCGGTATGTTCGAATAAAAGAGAAAGAGGAACATGTATTCGCTGGCAGAGACCATAGGCGAGTAACAACTAGTAGTTATTCGAAGATTTTGTTGTTCCTACAAATGTGAACATTTTTTTTTTCGTCACTTCGAGTAAGTGTTTATGCTTCGTCGGTACATGTGTACACTGCAAATACAAATGGAATTGTGCAGACCTCTAGTTAGCACGTTTGGGCTGGTAGGAATATCTGCGGTAAACAGAATGTAAAGGATAGGCCCCATGACGCTTCCCTGGGGAACACCTGCTAGTATTTCGCGGTCATCGGTGACGTGTTGTCCACATTTGACTCTGAATCTGCGGTTTTCTAAGTAAGACTCAAGAATTCGATGCGTATTTGCCGGTAAGTATTTGCAAATTTTGTAGGTCAAGCCAAAGTGCCAGACTTTGTTAAATGCTTGAGCAACATCCAGGAATACTGCGCAGCAATATTCTTGCCGTTCAAATGATTTTTCAATTGCTTGGGTCAGACGGTTTACTTGTTCGATAGTGCTGTGACCTTCGCGAAAACCAAACTGATGGTCTGGTATTATGTTATTTGACACGAGAAACGGTTTTATTTTCGATAAAAGAACTTTTTCAAATAGTTTGGATAAGCAGGGAAGCAAACTGATCGGCCTGTACGAGGAAGGTATTGATTTGTCCTTTCCTGGCTTTAAAATCATTTGAATCAGAGAAATTTTCCACACTTTAGGAAAGTAACCATGTCTCAAAATAGAGTTAAATAATTTTGCCAGGAACTTCACAGCAATATAGGGAAGTTCCAAGATCATTTTAGGCGTGATAAGATCATATCCAGGTGCTTTCCCTGGATTCACGGTTTCTTTAATGACATTCAGAACTTCATTTGCGTTAGTAAACAATGGAATTACGGCAGACATTTTATCAACAGGTGGAAGGATGTCGCTACTTGCAGGATTTGGGCGAAATACCTGTGACAGATGGTTTGCAAAAACATTGGCCTTTTCCTCTTCTGATATTGCCCACTTGCCATTTGCGTCGCGTATTGGAAATTGCGTTTCGGTGGGCATACTAGTATTTCTTAATGTTTTCCATAATGAGAATTTGGTTGAAGCAGTCGGAGTTAAACTTGCAATGAAACTAGCTTGCTGTCTACTGTCTTCTTTTCTAAGTGCGCTTTGCAACCTTTTAGTAGCTTTAGTCAGTCTTAGTCGTGCCGCTGGTGACCTATTTCGCTGCCATTCGCGACGGAACCTCCTTTTTTCACTTACAAGGTGCTCTATTTCCCGGTTAGTGTAAGTATTCAAACTATTTGTCGCTTTTATTTGTCTGGGTGTAGCGTGAATGGCCGCCTGTTCCAGGATTACGTTCAAGTTGGATACGTTGTTATCGATCTCATCCGCGTTAGAAAATAGATGATTCGAATCTAAATGACTACTAATGTACTTCCTGTATTTTAACCAGTTAGTTGTGTATGAAGTAAGCCTTAGTGGGTCATCTACAAGTACTGTCTTCCCGTGAAGAAGAAATATAACAGGCGAGTGGTCTGACGATAAGTCAGTACAGGTACTAGCAGATAAGTTAGATTTACTAACTCCTCTTATTATACCGAAGTCTATCAAGTCAGGCTTTTTGTTAATATCAGAAGGCCAATATGTAGGTTGACTGGGAGATATAAAGTCCAATTTATTTTGACGTCGCATTAGACATTTATACTGCTGGTTTCCCCTAGGGTTTGCTAAACGGTATCCCCAGTGCGTATGTTTGGCATTGTAGTCACCAGCAGCAGTGTCCGAGACCATTGAAGAAGTTCAGAAGTATATCTTCTGATATCGCGAACCGCGGGGGGAAATATATTGCTGAAATGGTAAGAAAACTACCTTGAATCTGGATACGAATTGTTGTCGCTTGAAGGTAGTTTTGTGGGACTCCTTCATGTTTCGGGGTGGTGAGTACCATAAAATCTAAAATTAGGTATCTGAAAATTGTATTTGTCTGTGAGATGAGTTTCTGATAGTAGCATTATATCAATATTCTGCCGATCTAGGTACTCGGTCAGTTCGTGTCTATGTTGGTTCACACCGTTTGCGTTCCATGTACATATCTTAAGAGGGCCTATTTTTTGGTAAGTAGAGTTTGAATTAACTGATTCTGGTTTCGCATGAATTCTTGCATCATTGATTGCATAGTTGACATGAACATGTTTATACTCTGTACCAGTTGTTGAATCATTGATTCAGAGTTACCATGTTGTTGCACTGGGGCATTAGGTGTATGCGCCCTTAGAACATTCGCGTATGTTATACCGTTTGTAATACCGTTTCCGTTGCTAGAGTAAACTGGAGTCTGTTGGATGTCGATTATAGGATTCGGCGCGTTTCGGTTAGAAATGAGTTTACGCTTCTCTTCTAGTTTAAGCTTAAGTTCTTTGTAAACCCTACAACCTCTGTAATTTGCGGTATGTTGTTCCCCGCAATTACTGCACTTTTTCTGTTCCTGCGTTTTAACTTTGCAGACGGACGATTGGTGTAGATCACCACATACAACACAAACGGTTGGCAAAGTGCAGTATGATTTTGTGTGTCCATACTCTTGACAATTTTGGCATTGAACGGGACCATTTCTTTTGTGGGGTTCTTCGACCGTAATTCTTCTATATAACAAATATTGAAGTTTGTATATAGGATGAACTTCATTTTTCTTTAGTTTCCGCGAGTCAGGTTGAAGTTCGACCTTGAACATTGGTTGGGGAACATTTTTATTGTTAAGAACGTTCACCACGGAGTGAACGTTAAAATTCTATTTTTCCAGTGCTCGTTTTACTTCATCTGGTCCTACAAATGATTCAATGCCTTTTAAGATTACCGCGATACCCTTACTACTCTTAAGCAAAGAACGAAAATTAACCGATTGCTACGGGAACCGTTCGCTGTTCGAGCGAAACCAATTCATTTAGTTTTAATGGTTTTGTATCATGACAACAAACGATACACGAAACATTTCGCCTCTGCCGAACAATACACGATTCGAAACACATAGCGCTCCTTACGTTGAGTTGAAACGTTTTGTGTATTGGTTAGTGATCATGACAACAAACTAAACTTTTCATCATTTGGTTTTTTGGCACTGTCGATCACTAACCAATCGTTCACTAGTTTTGTGTGTATGTATGAAAGCTGTGGGTTATAACCGATTGCTACGAGAACTGTTCGTTGTGACTCACAAGTTGTGAGAGGCAAACAAATAATGTTTTTCCATTTGTTATGATTTCTGTGTTCTTTTTGCTAAAGTGTTATTGTTCCTTTTACACTTGCGTTCGTGTGTATAAGCAGATTACAATCTCCATAGATTGCATCGTCAAGTGTGTTGCGGGGGTTGTTTTGCGGCATAGATTTATAGCTGTTTTTTTGGAGAATCAAATGTCAATTTTATGTGTTTAATGAAAAAGATTTTAAAATAAATAATAAAATAATAATAATGCCTCGACCAATGAAACAATATCTATGAAACAAATTAGCAAACCTTGCAATCATACCATTGATTTTATTTTTATTTGCTTCAAAATAAAATTTAACAAACAAACATTTAAAGTTTAACTTTTAAACCACACGAGAAATTATAAACACTGCATCTATCTACTACATACATGTATGTAGGTGTACAAACATACACATGAGAGCGAACCATTGAAACCGTTTCATTGGGTTTCGTGTTATGTTCTCGAGCTCTCTTGTTATTGTTTTGTGTATGGGTTTCACATCGCGATCATTAACTAAACAAAACGAAAAAATTATTTTGTGTGTGAAACAATTCAATCGTTAGTGGTTTTGGTTCACAAGTGATCGTAACAAAACCGAAAAGAACAGTTCGTAAAGGTTAATTTTCGTACCCTGCTCTTAAGACGATACGTGTAAAAATTTTTATTTCTATCGTTAAAATAACTAGAAATAGCGCGAAAGCCGTTTTCGGTGTATGCCTGAATTTTTGTCTCGTTAATGTTCCCTTTCTTTATTGGCACTATGTGAAAGCCACCACTACCAACAACTTGGGCAATAATATTTACTAGCTCATTTGAGCTACTCTCACGTAGGTATATTGGGGGCGGCCTTGGAGTTGCGACATTTGCCGAGGAAGAAGATTGAGGTTCTTCTTCGCTCAGCAATGCAAACCGGTTCTTACCCGTGACGGACGTTGTTGGTTCTTCACCGTTCACAGTTTTGCAACTTTTTTGTTAGAGTTGCCTTTGGCTGGGCTGGATTTACGCTTTATAGTAATGTAGCGATCCATGCCTGTCTGTACCGCCTTTAATGGTTTGTCGTTGTTTTCGTGTGTTATTTCTGTGTGCGCTGTGTTTCCACCTTCTTTGTTATTACTGTTGTTGCTAGCACTGCCTGGTGAGAGAGTTTGTCTTAGTGGCGCTACCTCTCTCATTCCATTGTTTACATCTGCATTTATCGCGAAGTATGCATTCCGCGAACTTACACTGCAGAAAGAGTGTCTGCGTTGTTCTAACTCTTGAGTGAGACGATGGCTCATCAAGCTGTGGGTTTGTTTAGCTGTGTGTGTTCCTTTTTTAATTTTTATTTTGTCAAAAAACTGTTTGAATTCCTTACAAGTTAATACTTATAATGAATTCAAACAATTTTAGATAATTATTTTCCCGACAATTGAGTTTATTTTTGCACTTTTCCTGCTTATTTTATTTTATTAGAATTAATTTCCGAGAGGAGTTCTTTTAAAGACCGTTCTCTTCGAGCGCGGAGAGATCCAAAAAAGATTGCGGTGGAAAATTTAGAAGACAATTCTGAGAATCATGAGGAGGTCGAGTACATGATTGGAACTATTAGCGAATTATTTGGTGAGAAGGTAGATGAATCGGCCGTTGATTTGTGGTATGTACAAACAGAAAAAAGTATGGTTGTGGTAACAATATTCGAAGAGGATCATACTATTGTTGGGTACATGGTTGTGGCACAACAATATTATGGTCCTCACAACAATATTATTATTTAAACACAACCATACTATGATCTACACAACCATATTATGAGTCACACTCAACCATACTATTATCCCCAAAACCATATTTCGATGCTCACAACCATAGTATGATTCACGCGCAACCATGTTATGATCCCTACTACCATATGATTCCACTTAACTATAATATGATCCCCAAATTTATTTTATAGGATTGTGTTATCAATATTCAACATAAGAGATTCGTATTAAGCATTTTTTTAGAATTAGTTCATAGCCAGATTTGAGATATTTCTATTTAACATTTTTATTAAAGAAATAACGATATATACAAAAGTAGTCGAAAAGAATTTTAGTTGCAAGAAGTGGTGACTGCAGGGAATGAATGCAATTAATGATGAACGTTATTAAACCATGATAAATGGCTATATACTTCAGTGCAGGCAGATTTTAAATAAGCGAGAACCAGTCCTCCGAACAAAGTAAATACAATAAAACTCCTTCACACTGTCTTTCGATTGTTTTTTATAATGAACAACAACCATGCACAGTATATTGTGTGTGTTTTTTTGGTATAACAAAAAAAAACCACGCACACGCAATCTTTAAAACCTGTTATGCTTTGTTCATAGTCTCAGCCATACTGTACGATTGCCGTAATTATATTATTGCTAACGTAAATCATTAACAACAATACTTTTGTTGCACAACAATATTTACATGGTTTACACATTTTCATTTCTAAATTTAGCAATAATAGTATTGTTACATTTCAACAAGATTAATATTGCCGCAATCATACTGTTGTCAAAATAAAATTCAGAAAACAATACTATGGTTGCGACAAACATGCTTTTATTGTAAATAACATATTATTGTTGCCGTGAACATATAGTAACCATATCTTTTATCTGCGTGTACGGTGTACAATAGCCGAGTTGAATGTCGAATTAAATTTTCTAATAGATACGGGGGGACTGTGTTTGCATTCCGAAAACTTCTGTTTCAGAGAATCATGGATTTAACATTTCGCAGACAAGTACAAATATGAAAGGACCGGATGGAAATTTGTTGAAGGTTTGGGGTGTTGCTAAGGTAACATTGGTCTATGATGATATACTGTTTCTGGATAACCTTTATATTGTTGAAGGAATCAGTACTCCCGAGAAATTACCCTCTGTAGAAAATGAATAGATTGTGGAGGTTGATTCATCGACGAGAGAAAACCCCACCTTCATGGATGAATGACTACGTACGCATGTAAATAAGTTATGTGTTCCTATAGTATCATATAAGTTTAAGACCATTGAATTACTGAATGTTATGATCCCTACTACCATAATATGATTCCACTCAACTATAATATGATCCCCAAATTTATTTTATAGGATTGTGTTATCAATATTCAACATAAGAGATTCGTATTAAGCATTTTTTTAAAATTAGTTCATAGCCAGATTTAAGATATTTCTATTTAACATTTTTATTAAAGAAATAACGATATATACAAAAGTAGTCGAAAAGAATTTTAGTTGCAAGAAGTGGTGACTGCAGGGAATGAATGCAATTAATGATGAACGTTATTAAACCATGATAAATGGCTATATACTTCAGTGCAGGCAGATTTTAAATAAGCGAGAACCAGTCCTCCGAACAAAGTAAATACAATAAAACTCCTTCACACTGTCTTTCGATTGTTGTTGTTTTTTATAATGAACAACAACCATGCACAGTATATTGTGTGTTTTTTTGGTATAACAAAAAAATCCACGCACACGCAATCTTTAAAACCTGTTATGCTTTGTTCATAGTCTCAGCCATACTGTACGATTGCCGTAATTATATTATTGCTAACGTAAATCATTAACAACAATACTTTTGTTGCACAACAATATTTACATGGTTTACACATTTCATTTCTAAATTTAGCAATAATAGTATTGTTACATTTCAACAATATTAATATTGCCGCAATCATACTGTTGTCAAAATAAAATTCAGAAAACAATACTATGGTTGCGACAAACATGCTTTTATTGTAAATAACATATTATTGTTGCCGTGAACATATAGTAACCATATCTTTTATCTGCGTGTACGGTGTACAATAGCCGAGTTGAATGTCGAATTAAATTTTCTAAAAGATACGGGGGGACTGTGTTTGCATTCCGAAAACTTCTGTTTCAGAGAATCATGGATTTAACATTTCGCAGACAAGTACAAATATGAAAGGACCGGATGGAAATTTGTTGAAGGTTTGGGGTGTTGGTAAGGTAACATTGGTCTATGATGATAGACTGTTTCTGGATAACCTTTATATTGTTGAAGGAATCAGTACTCCCGAGAAATTACCCTCTGTAGAAAATGAATAGATTGTGGAGGTTGATTCATCGACGAGAGAAAACCCCACCTTCATGGATGAATGACTACGTACGCATGTAAATAAGTTATGTGTTCCTATCGTATCATATAAGTTTAAGACCATTGAATTGATAAATTTAATTACATATATTTAAGTTCAAATAACTTTATAATGACTTGAGCAGTTTTTTATTCTGGTTCGAGACCTTTATGTTGTTTCTTTTTTAGAATCAACTTAAAAAGAAGAAATTGGTGAAATGTATTTGCTACGGTTGCCAGGCAGACTGTACAGCTGTTTCTAAACCCGCCAAGGTTTTTCTTCAGCAGTCTTTGGCAACGATTACTTCGGCCACAAATCAAATGACTTATACGGGAGACTCATTTTTATTAATGAGAATTACCCTTTGTGTATAGTCTTCGAACTGTGCGTAGAGCAATCTTCAACGCGCAATATCATTTCCACCAATTCCGTTTCGCATGGGTCTTCGTTGAAAACCACAAATGCAAAAAGCACAATCAAAGTGTGCATGTTTTTTGTGCGTACATATACTCATACATGTAATCGTTGCCAAAGACTGCTGAAGAAAAACCTTGGCGGGTTTAGAAACAGCTGTACAGTCTGCCTGGCAACCGTAGCAAATACATTTCACCAATTTCTTCTTTTTAAGTTGATTCTGAAAAAGAAACAACATAAAGGTCTCGAACCAGAATAAAAAACTGCTCAAGTCATAATAATGATAAAAGACCGAATAAATAACAAAAAAACGAAAAAACTATTAAAAAGGATTGGTACGCCCTAATGTGCAACGCATGTATGAGTATATGTACGCACAAAAAACATGCACACTTTGATTGTGCTTTTTGCATTTGTGGTTTTCAACGAAGACCCATGCGAAACGGAATTGGTGGAAATGATATTGCGCGTTGAAGATTGCTCTACGCACAGTTCGAAGACTATACACAAAGGGTAATTCTCATTAATAAAAATGAGTCTCCCGTATAAGTCATTTGATTTGTGGCCGAAGTAATCGTTGCCAAAGACTGCTGAAGAAAAACCTTGGCGGGTTTAGAAACAGCTGTACAGTCTGCCTGGCAACCGTAGCAAATACATTTCACCAATTTCTTCTTTTTAAGTTGATTCTGAAAAAGAAACAACATAAAGGTCTCGAACCAGAATAAAAAACTGCTCAAGTCATAATAATGATAAAAGACCGAATAAATAACAAAAAAACGAAAAAACTATTAAAAAGGATTGGTACGCCCTAATGTGCAACGCATGTATGAGTATATGTACGCACAAAAAACATGCACACTTTGATTGTGCTTTTTGCATTTGTGGTTTTCAACGAAGACCCATGCGAAACGGAATTGGTGGAAATGATATTGCGCGTTGAAGATTGCTCTACGCACAGTTCGAAGACTATACACAAAGGGTAATTCTCATTAATAAAAATGAGTCTCCCGTATAAGTCATTTGATTTGTGGCCGAAGTAATCGTTGCCAAAGACTGCTGAAGAAAAACCTTGGCGGGTTTAGAAACAGCTGTACAGTCTGCCTGGCAACCGTAGCAAATACATTTCACCAATTTCTTCTTTTTAAGTTGATTCTGAAAAAGAAACAACATAAAGGTCTCGAACCAGAATAAAAAACTGCTCAAGTCATAATAATGATAAAAGACCGAATAAATAACAAAAAAACGAAAAAACTATTAAAAAGGATTGGTACGCCCTAATGTGCAACGCATGTATGAGTATATGTACGCACAAAAAACATGCACACTTTGATTGTGCTTTTTGCATTTGTGGTTTTCAACGAAGACCCATGCGAAACGGAATTGGTGGAAATGATATTGCGCGTTGAAGATTGCTCTACGCACAGTTCGAAGACTATACACAAAGGGTAATTCTCATTAATAAAAATGAGTCTCCCGTATAAGTCATTTGATTTGTGGCCGAAGTAATCGTTGCCAAAGACTGCTGAAGAAAAACCTTGGCGGGTTTAGAAACAGCTGTACAGTCTGCCTGGCAACCGTAGCAAATACATTTCACCAATTTCTTCTTTTTAAGTTGATTCTGAAAAAGAAACAACATAAAGGTCTCGAACCAGAATAAAAAACTGCTCAAGTCATAATAATGATAAAAGACCGAATAAATAACAAAAAAACGAAAAAACTATTAAAAAGGATTGGTACGCCCTAATGTGCAACGCATGTATGAGTATATGTACGCACAAAAAACATGCACACTTTGATTGTGCTTTTTGCATTTGTGGTTTTCAACGAAGACCCATGCGAAACGGAATTGGTGGAAATGATATTGCGCGTTGAAGATTGCTCTACGCACAGTTCGAAGACTATACACAAAGGGTAATTCTCATTAATAAAAATGAGTCTCCCGTATAAGTCATTTGATTTGTGGCCGAAGTAATCGTTGCCAAAGACTGCTGAAGAAAAACCTTGGCGGGTTTAGAAACAGCTGTACAGTCTGCCTGGCAACCGTAGCAAATACATTTCACCAATTTCTTCTTTTTAAGTTGATTCTGAAAAAGAAACAACATAAAGGTCTCGAACCAGAATAAAAAACTGCTCAAGTCATAATAATGATAAAAGACCGAATAAATAACAAAAAAACGAAAAAACTATTAAAAAGGATTGGTACGCCCTAATGTGCAACGCATGTATGAGTATATGTACGCACAAAAAACATGCACACTTTGATTGTGCTTTTTGCATTTGTGGTTTTCAACGAAGACCCATGCGAAACGGAATTGGTGGAAATGATATTGCGCGTTGAAGATTGCTCTACGCACAGTTCGAAGACTATACACAAAGGGTAATTCTCATTAATAAAAATGAGTCTCCCGTATAAGTCATTTGATTTGTGGCCGAAGTAATCGTTGCCAAAGACTGCTGAAGAAAAACCTTGGCGGGTTTAGAAACAGCTGTACAGTCTGCCTGGCAACCGTAGCAAATACATTTCACCAATTTCTTCTTTTTAAGTTGATTCTGAAAAAGAAACAACATAAAGGTCTCGAACCAGAATAAAAAACTGCTCAAGTCATAATAATGATAAAAGACCGAATAAATAACAAAAAAAACGAAAAAACTATTAAAAAGGATTGGTACGCCCTAATGTGCAACGCATGTATGAGTATATGTACGCACAAAAAACATGCACACTTTGATTGTGCTTTTTGCATTTGTGGTTTTCAACGAAGACCCATGCGAAACGGAATTGGTGGAAATGATATTGCGCGTTGAAGATTGCTCTACGCACAGTTCGAAGACTATACACAAAGGGTAATTCTCATTAATAAAAATGAGTCTCCCGTATAAGTCATTTGATTTGTGGCCGAAGTAATCGTTGCCAAAGACTGCTGAAGAAAAACCTTGGCGGGTTTAGAAACAGCTGTACAGTCTGCCTGGCAACCGTAGCAAATACATTTCACCAATTTCTTCTTTTTAAGTTGATTCTGAAAAAGAAACAACATAAAGGTCTCGAACCAGAATAAAAAACTGCTCAAGTCATAATAATGATAAAAGACCGAATAAATAACAAAAAAACGAAAAAACTATTAAAAAGGATTGGTACGCCCTAATGTGCAACGCATGTATGAGTATATGTACGCACAAAAAACATGCACACTTTGATTGTGCTTTTTGCATTTGTGGTTTTCAACGAAGACCCATGCGAAACGGAATTGGTGGAAATGATATTGCGCGTTGAAGATTGCTCTACGCACAGTTCGAAGACTATACACAAAGGGTAATTCTCATTAATAAAAATGAGTCTCCCGTATAAGTCATTTGATTTGTGGCCGAAGTAATCGTTGCCAAAGACTGCTGAAGAAAAACCTTGGCGGGTTTAGAAACAGCTGTACAGTCTGCCTGGCAACCGTAGCAAATACATTTCACCAATTTCTTCTTTTTAAGTTGATTCTGAAAAAGAAACAACATAAAGGTCTCGAACCAGAATAAAAAACTGCTCAAGTCATAATAATGATAAAAGACCGAATAAATAACAAAAAAACGAAAAAACTATAACTTTATAATACTAAAAAAAAAATCTATATATTTAAATGAAATTAATTATAAAAATTATTGCCTAAGATATCTAAAAAATGGGGATGTAGTGTTAGCTGCCTTTTATGAATACGCTTAATGTTAATGTTGGCTTTTGTAGTATCTAACGTAATATCATGGTTAGCATTGGCTTTTTTCTCTTGGATATCGGTGATCAACATGTAAAGTTGTAATAAAGAATTACATTTAAGAATAAATAACTACGTTTTTGTTTCGAAAGATCCTGGCCCTCTTGGCCAATAATACAGAAAATATGCACTAGTAAGTTTTTTGGGGCCAATGTAGGATTTTGCTTAAATTTAAGAAAATCGGATCAGATTTAGATATTGCCTCCACAAATATGTTCATCCGACTTTATACATTAGCTTTATAAGCCACATTCTTTTGCCTTAGTAGTATTTGAAATACTTTACTAAATACATTTTTGTACTAATTTATAAATAAATTGTTTTGTTTTTAGCTCTAGTTTACATTATTTCTTATGAAAGATACAGTCATTTGCTTAATCCGACTAGTACTTTCGTACTCTTTTACCTCAGATGTCATCCTGTTGTATAGTTGAAGCCCTTGTAGATTTCTGCATATCATTGGTTGTAACTCTTTCTAGTCTAAAATACCCTCTCCTATTTTTAGGTTTTAAATAAAACTTATAAAGTTCAAGTCGCTGCTTTGTATATAGTATATCTCTTGTATTTAGGATTGCCGGCATAGCTTCTATCATTACCTATATTTATTTATTGTTCTATTATTATGTACTACAATATTTACAAATCTAAGTTATGAGATACTATCGGAAAGATACTGCAACATATATATCTTAGGTTAAGTTAAAAGTTAAAAAACTAAATTACATAGTTACAAATAGCAATAGATAAAGGAAAAAAGATAGTAAAAACCTCTGCGTGATATCATGGAAAATTCTTAGTACTCGTGAAACCGAGTCATTATAAATATATATTGGGGTCGAGGCCCATAAACCATATTTGTTCGTTTAAGATTATAACCTTGTAGTAACAAATTGTATAGTGAAAACATCCCTACTAATTTATTTTATTAAAGTTGGCAATACCTCTTTTAGCTGCATCCATGGTAGCGACTTTATGCCGAACTTTATTACTCGTAGTAAAAGTTATAATAATTATCGTAATATTAGATGAGAAGTGGTCCGCAGTTATAATACATGTAAGATTGTTTTTAGTAAACATAATATTTTTGATAACTATTATTTCAACCTAATCAGTGTTCCCTAGAAAAATGAATGTCAAATACACTGTGCAATATGTTATGTTTTGTTAATAAAGTAAGGTGGATGCATTCCAAACGTTTTTTGTGCACCTGTTCTTCGTACATATGCCAAGCTATCTACAATACAAGACATGTTCATACTCGGCATCAAATAATTTTGACTAATGTATCGGCCTGTGGTAACAGTCGCTTCTCCTCCAATATTGTGAAGATCAGCCCGGTTATAGTGCAACATGATTTACAAAACAAACGTTTTTTTTGTTGAAGTGGAGAATGTGGGATGTGCTTTTCTTGAGTATGAACGTGAAAATCAGTACATAAAACTAATGCACACAGAAGTTCCAGTAGTACTGGGTGGTCGAGGACTTGGACAAATCTTAGCGAAGGTCAGGTCATATTATTATATTAATAGTTTCTTATTAATATTTCAAAAAAAACAAGCAATTGTACTTTACACCAGACACTAACCACAATCTGAAAGATCTCAAAATAATATGAGAAGTATAAAGTCAATATATATTTGTTTTAATTTAAGCTTGAGATCTATACTACATCTTTAAATAAAAACTATTGTCGTATAGTTTATTTTATAAGGTAAATATAAAAAAATGTAAATTTCACAAAGCAGAAAAAAACAAAAATTTGTACACTTAAGAAATCTAAGCGTTTGAAGTTAATATATTTTTTTTTCGACTTTTTAGTGTTTTCCACTTTGGTATTTGAAATTTCTTACTGTTATAAATCTATTTGGTATCGAATGAACCAGATTTTTAGTCACTTCTATTGGTATTGTATTCCAAATTTTCTTCAGAACTTTTTGTGGTTTTTAGATTTTAATTCCGGATTTGGGAATGGTGGGGCTATACTTTTTTTTAGTGTTTTTTTTATCAACCATTCTTTCACAATTTGGGTTGAGTACTTAGAATCGTAGTATTGGACGAACACAAACACATCCTCAGACACATTTTTTAGGCCAATTGCACCAAGGTTTTTTTAGAGCGTTAAAATCAGCCGCTGTATTCATATTTCCTCCTTAAATACGAGGCTTCCAAATCCATTTGTACCCATTGCACAGTAAGAAATGTTTTTTATATTAAACTTATAAAATAAACAATATGATTACAGGTTTTATTTACAGTTATATTGTAGATCTGAAGCTTTAATTTGATTTATAACAAATATATATTAACTTTATACTTTTCATATTATATTTACATATTTCAGATTGTTGCTGTGGCACTGTGTGTATAGTTTTTAAAGTATTATTTTAATGACATTGCTCAGATTTTTACTCACAATATACTTGTAGGCTATTAGACTAAATAATTTTTTGATCCGTACAATTTTTTGTGGTTGAGTGGCGTGTCTAAAGTAGGCACTTGAAACTTAGTGGGCTAATGGTAGATTATTTGTGTATTCGCGGTTAAAATTAATTTCTTTCTTCACTGGAAACGTATTTTTTGGACATTTATTTCTTTAAAAAAATCAATTTGATCCCAAATTAAGTATCCCATTATGTAGTATCTAACGTAATATCATGGTAAGCATTGGCTTTTCTCGCTCTCTTGGATATCGGTGATCAACATGTAAAGTTTTAATAAAGAATTACATTTAATAATTAATCTCTGCGTTTTTGTTTTGAAAGATCCTGGTTCTGTTGGCCAATAATACATGGTGGCAGCGGTAAACATAAGAAAGAACAACTATTCTCTAAGTTATACCAAATTGAAAAAGCAAGTTCCTTAAGAATACAAAAAGCTCGGTAAAAGGAAAATTTAAACGATGACCAGAGAGAACTAGCCAGAAAAAATGGACAATACAGAACGTTTTAACTTCTCAATGCCACACAGTTGGTCCAAATGGCGGAAGAGGTTTGAGCGATACATAAACGTTTCTGGGCAATCGAAGACTCCAGCAGAACAAATCGACTTGTTCTACATCATGGGGGAATAAAGTGAAGAAGTTTTGCTACAATTTGGAGATGCACCAAAAACCTTAACATATGTTTTAAACAAGTTTGATACGTACTTCAACCCAAAGAAAAATGTTATATTCGAAAGATTTAAGTTCAACTCATGTGTTCACGAATCAGTTGACAGCTTTATAACTGAATTGCATGCACTCGACGAAAATTGTGAAAATGGAAATTTAAGAGAAGACTTAATTCGCGACCGAATTGTAGTTGGAATGCTGAATACAAAAGTAAGTGAACAGATGCTGTTCAAATCAGACCTGACGCTCAAAATAGCAATGGATACAGCCCATTACGCGGAGATTTAAATAAAATAAACCAAAATATTAAAAGATGACAAGCAGGTTTACTACGTTCAAAATGGAGCTCATTTAAGCGGTAGCGTTCAACATCGAGGTCATGGTGGTACACAACGATTCCCCCAAGGTTCCAGATATAATGGTTACAATAACTCTTATTATAATAATACGAATAACAAAAGTAGTTATTGTGGTTATAAGCCACATAATAGAAATGATTGTATCGCAAAGGATAACAATTGTAATATTTGTAATTTTCGGGGACATTTTTCAAATGTATGTAGAAAGAAAAACGATAAAGAGGGTAGATAAAGTAAAAATAAGAAAGTAAATTCGATTTTTTTTATATAAGCTTTATTTGAATTATTGAATCTGCAGCCTAACAATAAGTATACGAATCTTAAGTATAATTCAATAATGAATCCTAGAATGGATTTCTTGTAATGTGGATCTCTGCTAATTGGCAGGAATTTTAATTAATTTGGTCAAAATAGTATATAACTGGTATGGATCACATGTCTGAGAATTTTAAACCTGGTTTGGCTTAAACCTCGTGATAAAGGTCCAGAGGACCCTTACAGTCATTTACAAAGTGTTCGCGATATTATGTAGAGTGAAGAACTCTAGTTATGTAAGTATAACGGATAACTCTAGAATAGCAGAGTGGACGACGTAATTTGGGTTTTGTAGGTTTTTCGCGTTGACTGTTTTAAGGATCACGTATGAGAGCATCTAAGCCACGTGACGAAGAATAAAGGATTCTACACAGTCTTTTTTGAGTGTTCGTCCGCGATTGATATTGACTGTTTTAAAGATCACGTATAAGAGCGTTTAAGCCACGTGACGTAGAAAAAAGGATTCTACACAGTCTTTCGGGCGCGTGTGTTCGCGATTACTGTTACGGATGAAGATTAGAAAACTCGGCGTTCGTTTCTCCGAAGTCTTAAAGAGCTGGGACTGCACAATAATTGTCTAGCAAGTATGTTATCATGACGTTCGAGCTTCTCTTTGTGCTTTATATTGATTTTTTGAATTGCCTCTTTAACGAGAGGTATTTTCAAGTCTCGGTGGATATTTTCATTCCTCATATACCAAGGGGCACCGGTAATAAGCCGCAATGTCTTCGATTGGACTCTTTGGATTTTGTCGAGATTGCTCGAGCTTGCTTTGCCCCATAGCTGGGCACCGTATAACCAGATAGGTTTGATTCCACTGTTGTATAGCAGGACCTTATATTCAAGGCTTAGTTTTGAGTTCGCGTTTAGGAGCCAGTGAAGTTGATGGACCTTAAGTTTCAGTTGAGTTTTCTTCGCTTCGATATGACTTCTCCAGGTGAGTCGGCGATCCAGGTGGATTCCAAGGTATGAAACATGATCAGATTGAGAAAAAGGGATATTGTTTAATTTCAATGTCGGACAAGTGCTAAAATTCAGTGTGAAAGTTACCTGTGTGCATTTAGCCTCATTGACTTTTATTCTCCAGTCAGAGAGCCAAGATTCTACTCGTCTGAGATGTACACCTAGATTCATAGATGCAATATCCTGCTTTTTATGTGTGGCCATTATAGCGGTATCATCGGCAAAAGTGGATGTTAGCACGTTTAGGCTGGTAGGAATATCTGCGGTAAACAGAATGTAAAGGATAGGCCCCATGACGCTTCCCTGGGGAACACCTGCTAGTATTTCGCGGTCATCGGTGACGTGTTGTCCACATTTGACTCTGAATCTGCGGATTTCTAAGTAAGACTCAAGAATTCGATGCGTATTTGCCGGTAAGTATTTGCAAATTTTGTAGGTCAAGCCAAAGTGCCAGACTTTGTTAAATGCTTGAGCAACATCCAGGAATACTGCGCAGCAATATTCTTGCCGTTCAAATGATTTTTCAATTGCTTGGGTCAGACGGTTTACTTGTTCGATAGTGCTGTGACCTTCGCGAAAACCAAACTGATGGTCTGGTATTATGTTATTTGACACGAGAAACGGTTTTATTTTCGATAAAAGAACTTTTTCAAATAGTTTGGATAAGCAGGGAAGCAAACTGATCGGCCTGTATGAGGAAGGTATTGATTTGTCCTTTCCTGGCTTTAAAATCATTTGAATCAGAGAAATTTTCCACACTTTAGGAAAGTAACCATGTCTCAAAATAGAGTTAAATAATTTTGCCAGGAACTTCACAGCAATATAGGGAAGTTCCAAGATCATTTTAGGCGTGATAAGATCATATCCAGGTGCTTTACCTGGATTCACGGTTTCTTTAATGACATTCAGAACTTCATTTGCGTTAGTAAACAATGGAATTACGGCAGACATTTTATCAACAGGTGGAAGGATGTCGCTACTTGCAGGATTTGGGCGAAATACCTGTGACAGATGGTTTGCAAAAACATTGGCCTTTTCCTCTTCTGATATTGCCCACTTGCCATTTGCGTCGCGTATTGGAAATTGCGTTTCGGTGGGCATACTAGTATTTCTTAATGTTTTCCATAATGAGAATTTGGTTGAAGCAGTCGGAGTTAAACTTGCAATGAAACTAGCCTGCTGTCTACTGTCTTCTTTTCTAAGTGCGCTTTGCAACCTTTTAGTAGCTTCAGTCAGTCTTAGTCGTGCCGCTGGTGACCTATTTCGCTGCCATTCGCGACGGAACCTCCTTTTTTCACTTACAAGGTGCTCTATTTTCCGGTTAGTGTAAGTATTCAAACTATTTGTCGCTTTTATTTGTCTGGGTGTAGCGTGAATGGCCGCCTGTTCCAGGATTACGTTCAAGTTGGATACGTTGTTATCGATCTCATCCGCGTTAGAAAATAGATGATTCGAATCTAAATGACTACTAATGTACTTCCTGTATTTTAACCAGTTAGTTGTGTATGAAGTAAGCCTTAGTAGGTCATCTACAAGTACTGTCTTCCCGTGAAGAAGAAATATAACTGGCGAGTGGTCTGACGATAAGTCAGTACAGGTACTACCAGATAAGTTTGATTTACTAACTCCTCTTATTATACCGAAGTCTATCAAGTCAGGCTTTTTGTTAATATCAGAAGGCCAATATGTAGGTTGACTGGGAGATATAAAGTCCAATTTATTTTGACATTTATACAGCTGGTTTCCCCTAGGGTTTGCTAAACGGGATCCCCAGTGCGTATGTTTGGCATTGTAGTCACCAGCAGCAATAAAGTTGTGTCCGAGACCATTGAAGAAGTTCAGAAGTATATATTCTGATATCGCGAACCGCGGGGGGAAATATATTGCTGAAATGGTAAGAAAACTACCTTGAATCTGGATACGAATTGTTGTCGCTTGAAGGTAGTTTTGTGAGACTCCTTCAGCGACTTCATGTTTCATTCGTTTACGTATTAGGATACCAGTGCCCCCATGAGCCTTACCGTCGGGGTGGTGAGTACCATAAAATCTAAAATTAGGTATCTGAAAATTGTATTTGTCTGTGAGATGAGTTTCTGATAGTAGCATTATATCAATATTCTGCCGATCTAGGTACTCGGTCAGTTCGTGTCTATGTTGGTTCACACCGTTTGCGTTCCATGTACATATCTTAAGAGGGCCTATTTTTTGGTAAGTAGAGTTTGAATTAACTGATTCTGGTTTCGCATGAATTCTTGCATCATTGATTGCATAGTTGACATGAACATGTTTATACTCTGTACCAGTAGTTGAATCATTGATTCAGAGTTACCATGTTGTTGCACTGGGGCATTAGGTGTATGCGCCCTTAGAACATTCGCGTATGTTATACCGTTTGTAATACCGTTTCCGTTGCTAGAGTAAACTGGAGTCTGTTGGATGTCGATTATAGGATTCGGCGCGTTTCGGTTAGAAATGAGTTTACGCTTCTCTTCTAGTTTAAGCTTAAGTTCTTTGTAAACCCTACAACCTCTGTAATTTGCGGTATGTTGTTCCCCGCAATTACTGCACTTTTTCTGTTCCTGCGTTTTAACTTTGCAGACGGACGATTGGTGTAGATCACCACATACAACATAAACGGTTGGCAAAGTGCAGTATGATTTTGTGTGTCCATACTCTTGACAATTTTGGCATTGAACGGGACCATTTCTTTTGTGGGGTTCTTCGACCGTAATTCTTCTATATAACAAATATTGAAGTTTGTATATAGGATGAACTTCATTTTTCTTTAGTTTCCGCGAGTCAGGTTGAAGTTCGACCTTGAACATTGGTTGGGGAACCTTTTTATTGTTAAGAACGTTCACCACGGAGTGAACGTTAAAATTCTCTTTTTCCAGTGCTCGTTTTACTTCATCTGGTCCTACAAATGATTCAATGCCTTTTAAGATTACCGCGATACCCTTACTACTCTTAAGACGATACGTGTAAAAATTTTTATTTCTATCGTTAAAATAACTAGAAATAGCGCGAAAGCCGTTTTCGGTGTATGCCTGAATTTTTGTCTCGTTAATGTTCCCTTTATTTATTGGCACTATGTGAAAGCCACCACTACCAATAACTTGGGCAGTAATATTTACTAGCTCATTTGAGCTACTCTCACGTAGATATATTGGGGCGGCCTTGGAGTTGCGGCATTTGCCGAGGAAGAAGATTGAGGTTCTTCTTCGCTCAGCAATGCAAACCGGTTCTTACCCGTGACGGACGTTGTTGGTTCTTCACCGTTCACAGTTTTGCAACTTTTTTTGTTAGAGTTGCCTTTGGCTGGGCTGGATTTACGCTTTATAGTAATGTAGCGATCCATGCCTGTCTGTACCGCCTTTAATGGTTTGTCGTTGTTTTCGTGTGTTATTTCTGTGTTCGCTGTGTTTCCACCTTCTTTGTTATTACTGTTGTTGCTAGCACTGCCTGGTGAGAGAGTTTGTCTTAGTGGCGCTACCTCTCTCATTCCATTGTTTACATCTGCATTTATCGCGAAGTATGCATTCCGCGAACTTACACTGCAGAAAGAGTGTCTGCGTTGTTCCAACTCTTGAGTGAGACGATGGCTCATCAAGCTGTGGGTTTGTTTAGCTGTGTGTGTGCCTTTTTTAATTTTGGTTGTTTTGTTACACTTATTCTTACACAACTGGGTTTGTTGTTCAACTTAAAATTTTACTTTGTCAAAAAACTGTTTGAATTCCTTACAAGTTAATACTTATAATGAATTCAAACAATTTTAGATAATTATTTTCCCGACAATTGAGTTTATTTTTGCACTTTCCCTGCTTATTTTATTTTATTAGAATTAATTTCCGAGAGGAGTTCTTTTAACGACCGTTCTCTTCGAGCGCGGAGAGATCCAAAAAAGATTGAGGTGGAAAATTTAGAACACAATTCTGAGAATCATGAGGAGGTCGAGTACATGATTGGAACTATTAGCGAATTATTTGGTGAGAAGGTAGATGAATCGGCCGTTGATTTGTGGTATGTACACACAGAAAAAAGTATGGTTGTGGTGACAATATTCGAAGAGGATCATACTATTGTTGGGTACATGGTTGTGGCACAACAATATTATGGTCCTCACAACAATATTATTATTTAAACACAACCATACTATGATCTACACAACCATATTATGAGTCACACTCAACCATACTATTATCCCCAAAACCATATTTCGATGCTCACAACCATAGTATGATTCACGCGCAACCATGTTATGATCCCTACTACCATAATATGATTCCACTCAACTATAATATGATCCCCAAATTTATTTTATAGGATTGTGTTATCAATATTCAACGTAAGAGATTCGTATTAAGCATTTTTTTAAAATTAGTTCATAGCCAGATTTAAGATATTTCTATTTAACATTTTTATTAAAGAAATAACGATATATACAAAAGTAGTCGAAAAGAATTTTAGTTGCAAGAAGTGGTGACTGCAGGGAATGAATGCAATTAATGATGAACGTTATTAAACCATGATAAATGGCTATATACTTCAGTGCAGGCAGATTTTAAATAAGCGAGAACCAGTCCTCCGAACAAAGTAAATACAATAAAACTCCTTCACACTGTCTTTCGATTGTTGTTGTTTTTATTATGAACAACAACCATGCACAGTATATTGTGTGTGTTTTTTTGGTATAACAAAAAAATCCACGCACACGCAATCTTTAAAACCTGTTATGCTTTGTTCATAGTCTCAGCCATACTGTACGATTGCCGTAATTATATTATTGCTAACGTAAATCATTAACAACAATACTTTTGTTGCACAACAATATTTACATGGTTTACGCATTTTCATTTCTAAATTTAGCAATAATAGTATTGTTACATTTCAACAATATTAATATTGCCGCAATCATACTGTTGTCAAAATAAAATTCAGAAAACAATACTATGGTTGCGACAAACATGCTTTTATTGTAAATAACATATTATTGTTGCCGTGAACATATAGTAACCATATCTTTAATCTGCGTGTACAGTGTACAATAGCCGAGTTGAATGTCGAATTAAATTTTCTAAAAGATACGGGGGGACTGTGTTTGCATTCCGAAAACTTCTGTTTCAGAGAATCATGGATTTAACATTTCGCAGACAAGTACAAATATGAAAGGACCGGATGGAAATTTGTTGAAGGTTTGGGGTGTTGCTAAGGTAACATTGGTCTATGATGATAGACTGTTTCTGGATTACCTTTATATTGTTGAAGGAATCAGTACTCCCGAGAAATTACCCTCTGTAGAAAATGAATAGATTGTGGAGGTTGATTCATCGACGAGAGAAAACCCCACCTTCATTGGTGAATGACTACGTACGCATGTCAATAAGTTATGTGTTCCTATCGTATCATATAAGTTTAAGACCATTGAATTACTGAATTTAATTACATATATTTAAGTTCAAATAACTTTATAATACTAAAAAAAATCTATATATTTAAATGAAATTAATTATAAAAATTATTACCTAAGATATCTAAAAAAGGGGGATGTAGTGTTAGCTGCCTTTTATGAATACGCTTAATGTTAATGTTGGCTTTTGTAGTATCTAACGTAATATCATGGTTAGCATTGGCTTTTTTCTCTTTTCTCTTGGATATCGGCGATCAACATGTAAAGTTGTAATAAAGAATTACATTTAAGAATAAATAACTACGTTTTCGTTTCGAAAGATCCTGGCCCTCTTGGCCAATAATACAGAAAATATGCACGAGTAAGTTTTTTGGGGCCAATGTAGGATTTTGCTTAAATTTAAGAAAATCGGATCCGATTTAGATATTGCCTCTACAAATATGTTCATCCGACTTTATACATTAGCTTTAGAAGCCACATTCTTTTGCCTTAGTAGTATTTGAAATACTTTACTAAATACATTTTTGTACTAATTTATAAATAAATTGTTTTGTTTTTAGCTCTAGTTTACATTATTTCTTATGAAAGATACAGTCATTTGCTTAATCCGACTAGTACTTTCGTACTCTTTTACCTCAGATGTCATCCTGTTGTATAGTTGAAGCCCTTGTAGATTTCTGCATATCATTGGTTGTAACTCTTTCTAGTCTAAAATACCCTCTCCTATTTTTAGGTTTTAAATAAAACTTATAAAGTTCAAGTCGCTGCTTTGTATATAGTATATCTCTTGTATTTAGGATTGCCGGCATAGCTTCTATCATTACCTATATTTATTTATTGTTCTATTATTATGTACTACAATATTTACAAATCTAAGTTATGAGATACTATCGGAAAGATATTGCAACATATATATCTTAGGTTAAGTTAAAAGTTAAAAAACTAAATTACATAGTTACAAATAGCAATAGATAAAGGAAAAAAGATAGTAAAAACCTCTGCGTGATATCATGGAAAATTCTTAGTACTCGTGAAACCGAGTCATTATAAATATATATTGGGGTCGAGGCCCATAAACCATATTTGTTCGTTTAAGATTATAACCTTGTAGTAACAAATTGTATAGTGAAAACATCCCTACTAATTTATTTTATTAAAGTTGGCAATACCTCTTTTAGCTGCATCCATGGTAGCGACTTTATGCCGAACTTTATTACTCGTAGTAAAAGTTATAATAATTATCGTAATATTAGATGAGAAGTGGTCCGCAGTTATAATACATGTAAGATTGTTTTTAGTAAACATAATATTTTTGATAACTATTATTTCAACCTAATCAGTGTTCCCTAGGAAAATGAATGTCAAATACACTGTGCAATATGTTATGTTTTGTTAATAAAGTAAGGTGGATGCATTCCAAACGTTTTTTGTGCACCTGTTCTTCGTACATATGCCAAGCTATCTACAATACAAGACATGTTCATACTCGGCATCAAAAAATTTTGACTAATGTATCGGCCTGTGGTAACAGTCGCTTCTCCTCCAATATTGTGAAGATCAGCCCGGTTATAGTGCAACATGATTTACAAAACAAACGTTTTTTTGTTGAAGTGGAGAATGTGGGATGTGCTTTTCTTGAGTATGAACGTGAAAATCAGTACATAAAACTAATGCACACAGAAGTTCCAGTAGTACTGGGTGGTCGAGGACTTGGACAAATCTTAGCGAAGGTCAGGTCATATTATTATATTAATAGTTTCTTATTAATATTTCAAAAAAAACAAGCAATTGTACTTTACACCAGACACTAACCACAATCTGAAAGATCTCAAAATAATATGAGAAGTATAAAGTCAATATATATTTGTTTTAATTTAAGCTTGAGATCTATACTACATCTTTAAATAAAAACTATTGTCGTATAGTTTATTTTATAAGGTAAATATAAAAAAATGTAAATTTCACAAAGCAGAAAAAAACAAAAATTTGTACACTTAAGAAATCTAAGCGTTTGAAGTTAATATATTTTTTTTTCGACTTTTTAGTGTTTTCCACTTTGGTATTTGAAATTTCTTACTGTTATAAATCTATTTGGTATCGAATGAACCAGATTTTTAGTCACTTCTATTGGTATTGTATTCCAAATTTTCTTCAGAACTTTTTGTGGTTTTTAGATTTTAATTCCGGATTTGGGAATGGTGGGGCTATACTTTTTTTTAGTGTTTTTTTTATCAACCATTCTTTCACAATTTGGGTTGAGTACTTAGAATCGTAGTATTGGACGAACACAAACACATCCTCAGACACATTTTTTAGGCCAATTGCACCAAGGTTTTTTTAGAGCGTTAAAATCAGCCGCTGTATTCATATTTCCTCCTTAAATACGAGGCTTCCAAATCCATTTGTACCCATTGCACAGTAAGAAATGTTTTTTATATTAAACTTATAAAATAAACAATATGATTACAGGTTTTATTTACAGTTATATTGTAGATCTGAAGCTTTAATTTGATTTATAACAAATATATATTAACTTTATACTTTTCATATTATATTTACATATTTCAGATTGTTGCTGTGGCACTGTGTGTATAGTTTTTAAAGTATTATTTTAATGACATTGCTCAGATTTTTACTCACAATATACTTGTAGGCTATTAGACTAAAAAATTTTTTGATCCGTACAATTTTTTGTGGTTGAGTGGCGTGTCTAAAGTAGGCACTTGAAACTTAGTGGGCTAATGGTAGATTATTTGTGTATTCGCGGTTAAAATTAATTTCTTTCTTCACTGGAAACGTATTTTTTGGACATTTATTTCTTTAAAAAAATCAATTTGATCCCAAATTAAGTAGTTTACGATTAACATTTTTATAAAGACTATCGAAAAATATATTTGTGTTATTACTATACTGTCACAATCTACTCCAAAGATGTGCACAAAAAGTATAAAAAATGTAAAAAAAGAAATAAACAAGTTGAATCATTGTTTAGTTTAGCCAGGCCGAATCTTCTATGCCCCCGCCGTCCCTAGGTTACTCAAGCACAATACATGGTCAATGCGTCCGTCCTTAGTCTAACCCATATCTTCAAAATTACGTAACATTTGGATTTATTGCAAAATTTTCTTTTATATGGGTACCTACATGTTCATATTGATTATTGATCGCCCGTTTTGACCATGCGGGATTCCTTTTTTGAGGAATTAAGTGAGGCTGAGCTAACAGTCCCCATTTAAACTATTGTCCGTCTACAAATCATTATAAAAGCAAATACCTAAAAAATAGTACTTTAACCGAGTTTCATTTAGTCCCTTAAAGAGAAAAGTTTTCCCACTAGGCCGATTTCGCCCATTTACAATCTCGAACAGCTTGTGACATAGGATAATCCGTTTGACCGCTATCGTATTTTCAACTGACACAAGGACGGACTAGCTATTTCTTCTTACGACGATCAATAATATATATTTGTACTCTACATGGCCTTCGAACACCGTGGTTTTGCAAACGGCAGGACAAATTTTGTTCACCATTTGGTAGACGGTATTTCACATACAGCTGATGCAATGAACTAGTAGAAAGCTTCTACCGTTTGATCCGACTTACATATACCCTAACCCATATATGGGTGAAGCGAACCGATGAAGGGTCCTATGTGTGGAAGATACTAGAACGGGGCGTGGCATTTACTTTATTCTTAGGCGCACATCATTGCGAAAATCAATAATTAATAAGACAAGCTTGAGGCCAGAAGTGTTTTTTATAATATTTGTTTAATTTCGATATTTAGGTACCCGTCAGATATCAGCCACAGGAAATCTCTTTATTTTAAAAAGGAATCAAAAAAAATTGCACAAACATTTTTTCACGAACTTTGCGTTATACTTAAACATTTATGAAGAAATGTTTGCGTTTTATTTTTGTTTATTTTTAAAATAAAGATGTTTCCTAAAGATGATATCCGACGAACATCGATATGAAATAAAAACTAAAAAAACAATACTGACCTTAAGCTTATCTAATTTATTACTTAAAAAAAAGACAAACGAATATACGAGTATATTGCAGAAAACAAAACTCAAGCGAAATTCATGCATTAAGAAAAAAAATTATGTAGGCAGGTACAACAAATAGCGTGACTAAGACTCCAAATTTTCGTCAGCTCGTCTAGTTTAAAAATCATCCTGCCAGAATGCCACCCTGAGAACATCAACAGGGTGTCTCGATACAGGAGGGAGCCTTTAGATCGTCGAAACTATCAGGCAGGTGGGAAACACACTGAAAACACTTATCTCTGTGTGTTCCTTTAGTTGGTCGACCTTTCCAAAGAACCATTCAGTGTATGATAGATACAACTGAACATGCTGCCGAACTTAAAAAAATAATAATTTCTAATTACTCGTATATAAAAATAACTTAAAATACTCTTATCAGCGAAATCCTTATTAATCGTTATCCGATTTCCTTGGCTTCTGTTGTAGGATTTCGATTTTGGAACTGCGATGTTTCATCTCGCCTTCCATATGGGTTGAAGTGGAAGTTGGCCAGTCTACCGTACTATGGTTGCGTTTATTATTCCTGTCCATGCGACTCCTGTATACGTAACCATTCTCTTCTTGCAATACTCTGGCATTGAAATGTGTCCAGTTCCTTGGCAACGGGCGAATATATATTTTTCTTCTGGACAACTCTGGCGAGGAGTATACGTGTCTCATTTCCTATTTTGTTAAAATCTGGTGATTTTTTTTCCTTTGCTAGCCTCAGCATCTGTTTAGCACTATTCATTTTGGCTTCAATATTTTCAGCTCTGCTTGGTGGAGTACTTCTCTTTTCTTTAAAAGTTACACCATCTCATTAAGTTCTTCCTCCACTTCCACTTCTGGCTTTGAAGTGCGGAAGTTAATAGGTCTTCAATTGTTGACTTCTGACGTAAAATTATTTATTTCAGCTCCAGAAATTTGTCTTATCGCTGTTGTTTGATGTATTCATCCATCCAGTTGCTAGTTTCCAACGGATTAATTCTATATGCGTTGGTAACCTCGTTCCATCGCAGCCTTCTTAATTCTTCCTTCATCGCCTTATTTTCTTGGCGTTCGGATAGCATCGGATGCCAGATTGCGCTTGAATTCGTTAAATGAGGTTTGGCTTCTAACATCTACTTGAATTGTTGACCCTATTTTAGCAGATCTTCGAGCGGTTTACGGTTTTCCTCATGTTGTTCACATATTTGTGATTTATCGAACCAAGCAGAGATCTCACGTCTGTAGGATTTTTAAGTCTATTATTGCTCTTATCTTGCCTGGATCAGGTCAAATGCCGTTCTTATCGATAATTTCCACCTGAAGGTATGTGTCCGATAGATCCAAATGGTTGAAAATTGTGAATTTCTGGCAGTCTTCGAGAATCTCTTCCGGAGTGGGCAGAGGGTATCGATTTGGTTCAATTGAATTGATAAGACCAGTGGAGTAGTCACACAAATTAACAATGTTATATTACTAAGTACTTGATTTAAAATAAAAAAACACATATTTTTGTTTCAATACCGGCTAGTACTCTTGAAATATTTGATGGATTATATACTTTTCATAAGTATTAGGCGGAAGACCGAAAAGTATATCACGCATTTAAACCATGGTAGAGATATAAGATTTGGCCCAGCCAATTTTAAAGCCGTTTTTCTTGTTTTTCATTTTTTCACTCATTTTTAAAGCTGCGACAAATGTTTGGCGATACAATTTCTGCTGAAAGTATTTTTTTTGGAATCGGATCGTAGATCAGACAACCAAACACTTCAATGGTTTTGAAAGAAAATTAAATATATGTACATCCTGATGGAAAATGCATACATACAATAAATGCAAGTAGTCCATAAGCAAGCACATTTATCTAATGCACTCAAAATCCAAAGTACCCTACGGTTTATCTCCGTAGTCCCCAGCATAACTGCGTGCACCCTCACACAAGCTAATTCCTTTTTACTACATCTCGTTTTTGGGAAACACACTGAAAACACTTATCTCTGTGTGTACCTTTAGTTGGTCGACCTTTCCAAAGAACCATTCAGTGTATGATAAATACAACTGAACATGCTGCCGAACTTAAAAAATTTTAATATTTTAACATTAAAAAATAATAATTTCTAATTACTCGTATATAAAAATAACTTAAAATACTCTTATCAGCGAAATCCTTATTAATCGTTATCCGGTTTCCTTGGCTTCTGTTGTAGGATTTCGATTTTGGAACTGCGATGTTTCATCTCGCCTTCCATATCGGTTGTAGTGGAAGTTGGCCAGTCTACCGTACTATGGTTGCGTTTATTATTCCAGTCCATGCGACTCCTGTATACGTAACGATTCTCTTCTTGCAATACTCTGGCATTGAAATGTGTCCAGTACCTTGGCATTGGACAAATATAAATTTTTTGTCTGGACAACTCTGGCGAGGAGTATACATGTCTCATTTCCTATTTTGTTAGGATCTGGTTGGCAATACATTTTTTGTGGCCTTCTTTTCACCACTGCGTTATCGTTCTGTGTTATTTTATAATTTGTGCTGTTCAACTTCTAAACTATTGTTAACGTTTAAAAGACTACGAGCTAGTTCGGATTTGTTTTCCTTTGCTAGCCTCAGCATCTGTTTAGCACTATTCATTTTGGCTTTCAATATTTTCAGCTCTGCTTGGTGGAGTACTTCTCTTTTCTTTAAAAGTTACACCATCTCATCAAGTTTTTCCTTCCACTTCCACTTCTGGCTTTGAAGTGCGGAAGTTATTAGGTCTTCAATTGTTGACTTCTGACGTAAAATTATTTATTTCAGCTCCAGAAATTTGTCTTATCGCTGTTGTTTGATGTATTCATCCATCCAGTTGCTAGTTTCCAACGCATTAATTCTATATGCGTTGGTAATCTCGATCCATCGCAGCCTTCTTAATTCTTCCTTCATCGCCTTATTTTCTTGGCGTTCGGATAGCATCGGAAGGTGCTTAGGCAAATTGCTGTCCATTTGATTGTTTATGCTGTCCATTTGATTGTTTCAGCTCCAGAAATTTGTCTTATCGCTGTTGTTTGATGTATTCATCCATCCAGTTGCTAGTTTCCAACGCATTAATTCTATATGCGTTGGTAACCTCGTTCCATCGCAGCCTTGTTAATTCTTCCTTCATCGCCTTATTTTCTTGGCGTTCGGATAGCATCGGAAGGTGCTTAGGCAAATTGCTGTCCATTTGATTGTTTATGTCTTTTGTTCACTTCAAAGAACACTTCACAATCACCCCTTATGTACATTATTTTTTTTTTGACATGTGAAATTATTTCGTCACGTCGGGGTCACCAAAATGTTAGTATTTGCTAACACCGCATTTCATATCCACTCCACAAATGGAAACGAATCGGAGAAACACTTCAATGGTTTTGAAAGAACTTATTTTATTTACTACAAATTATCTTACTATACTTAAATTAAATATACATACTGGCGGAAAAGGAATACATACAATAAATGCAAATAGTACATAAGGCAAGCACATACATACATCTAATGCACTCAAAATCCAAAGTACCCTACGGTTTATCGCCGTAGTTCCCAGCATAACTGCGTGCACCCTCACACGGATTAATTCTGAAATACAGAGAAAAGGTTATAAATAGATTCCTTTTTACTGCATCTCATTTTTGGGAAACGTGCAGAAAACACTTATCTGTGTGTTGCTTTAATTGGTCGACCCTTCCAAAGAACTATTCAGTGTATGATAAATACAACTGAACAGTAATCCTCTGTCGTTATCCGAAGCTGAGTAAGAGACCAAATTAGATTTTCATTGAGAGGCGTAGATAACAAAACAATTACATTTTTTTTAATTAAAAATGTATATTCATCTGTTGATCGTACTGCCCACGGCAGTATGATTAGCTTTGTTGTATGAAAATGTTTTCTTGTGGTTTTGATCCACATGCACCTAAAAGCAAATTTGTTGTATTTGTTACCCAAATTATTTTTCTCCAAGATGAAATTTATTTTATTGGAGACCACGAATTAAGTTTAGTTGTTAATTCTCACCACAAATTTAGACTTCAGTCTTTCTTGGGTACAATTCTTCAATTTGTTATTTGCAAGGTCGGGGTTTTCCACCATGAATTGTGCAAGTATTTGATTTCCATTTACTTTGTTAGAATTTGGTCTCGAAATGTTTTTCATTAATATTTTTTGCTTTGTCCCTGAAAAAAAAATGTAAATGAAATGATTTATATTATTTCACAAATATAATTATAGAAAATACTTACATTTCTTCGTTTTCACGCTGTTGGTTTGGCGCTTTTAAATAATTTTGTTTGTTTGGTTTCGATAACGAGTGCCGTGATCCAAATCGATTCGATTTCTACATAAATGCGCACGATATCGAATGCGGTGATTAGCCCCCAAAATTATCGTGGGTTTCGTGTACGATTTGTAGAATCGTTGGCGTCATCTAGTAATTTAGCTAAGGTATGCGAATGTCATTATATTTACAGTATTTAAGACCTAAGACGTAAATTAGACAATTAAATTGGTCCACTTGAATTTCAATTAGTTTGAAAACTTCACACTGTAAGTTGACTCTGCCCGCGTGTTCTCTAAAGTCATCGCCTTAAAGTAGAGCTGAGAAACTTCAGCCCCCTTCTTATCAAATTACTTAAGCATAGCGGTTTACCACAACTGAAAAAGGAATGTGCCTGGGAATTAATCAAAGCTGCTTTTGAAGTACTGGAGCTTGTTTCTTGAACCATCAGGAGGTTGCTCAGAAGCTGTAGCAATTGCGCTGGTAGATCCATGGCTTTTTGTTGATCAGTCAGCAATTTTACAATTTTGTCGTCGGACATTTTTGTTGCGAGTGTTTGACAATAGTTAAATTTTTTTAATATACTATCCTCGTCGCCTGTTGTTCAGCTTTTATGTCTTTATAAAAGACGTTTTGTTAACACATATTACAAAGTAAAAGATTATTGGCCTGTTAACGGTGTTGGAACGAAAACCTAGTCGAATGAAACCTAGTCACTCGCTTTCGAGTAGAATTGGGTTCATGTTTCGCATGATCCGACTGGCATTAAGTTATAACGTAATCGCCTCCGCTAATGCAAATTAAAATTTTATGGTGACAGACGACAGTGTCAGCATTTATGTAACTGAATTTAGTAAACAGCTCCTTGATTGTAAACATCTGTTTGCCAACTACTTTTTTTTGCCATTTACTTCGATATAAAATGGAGAAAAGGGTGAAATAACGATAAGCAGCTATGCTGTTGGCAAAAACAACAATTTATCTGAAAGAAGGCTTAAATTATTTTTGCTGAAATTGGTCCACAATGTAAAAATTTTACATGCACTACCAACCAGGGATGATATCTTGGTACTTATTTGATTCTTTTTGACTTGGAAAAGTACCGCATCTCATTTGAAACCCGAAAAAGTAAATTTCGCGTGATTGAAATTGAAAGCACCTAAATAAAAGGCTACAGGGCTATTTCAAAAGATGGACCAATATGGTTGAGCTTCGGTAGGTTTGGTTTAAGTCGCTCATAACGCCCTATTCAAAATTTGAGAGAGATCAGATATAATATAGGACTTGTAGACCGGGACTCGGTATTTACCTATACATGGAGGCTACATGAACCTGTGTGCAGGGTTTTCCCAAAATATGGACTATTAGTGTCTCGTCGCGTTCTGTACAAAATTTGGTCAGAGTTGGTTGTAATATTTGGCTTTTTTTTTTGCAGGTTTTGAGCTGAAACCAGAAAGACCTTAGTAAGCTATCATAAAATGGCCCTACATTGACCGATTTTAATAGGGTTCGGTCAATGGAATCAGTGGTTCTGAATCGTTTCGGTTCTATCTCCTTGTATTTTGAGGTTAAAATCATCAGTACTATACCATTATACCCTAACACAGAGTTGTAGATGGTATACAAATGGTTTACCTTTCCGGCTTAAAAAGTACTTTTTATTCCTTTTGTTGGTTGTACCAATTCGCCAACCATCCCTGCTAACAACCATAAGCAGCAACCAACAGCTTCTCTGATAACAGTTGATTTGATTTTAATAATTGTGACACTGTTGCCAGATTGTAATACCCCAATGCAGTTTGATTTTGTTCATTTACGTCAGAGTTTATGCAGTTTGTGAGTTGTTAATGCACGAGTTAATACTGCATTTTCATTAGGCCATTTATTCTCGTTTTCACTCGAAACTTTTCAAAACGTCTCAAACAATTTTCACACAATTTGTGGTCGTTTTCATTCTCGTTTTGGTTTTTGTTTAACAGTTCATTATTGTTTACAAACAAAGAACAACGTGGTGACTATTAAAATACTGAAATAAATTTTTTCTTAAACAAATGTATAAATTAAATGAAGTTTTTTTTCTTTTAGCACGCTTATTTTTACTTTTACTTCATAAAATATCTACTTCACCAAATATGTTTGACGATTGATTAAAAATGTCTGCCTTGAGATCACAAACCAACGATAAAAAAACGTTGAGATGACACACTTTATTTAAGGTGGCATCGTACAAAAACAAGTCAAAGTGAGACGTTTTCATCACTTGAATTTGTATGGTAAAACGTCTCATTTTGACTTGTTTTGGCCAAACTTTTAAAAACACTTCAAAAGTGCCTAGTGAAAAAAGAGCATAACTTACATTAAGACTGTTAATGTACATTCACGCTGTCTGTCTAGGCTATAAAAACAGTCCAACTGCTTTGTTGCCAGATCAACAATTTTTGAAATTGCTTCCAAAAACCCTCATATTATTGTGAATATACTATAATAAATACAAATCTGCCTCTCTTTAATGACATCAGCTGATGTGAGAGAGTGAAAACAATTGACAATTCTCAATATATGTAAATAAACCACAATGTAAGCAAACAAATGATTCTCTGCAATCTTTTTTTTTTTTGGTGCGGTTCTTCAAATCTGCAAAGGAGTGGTGGAAAATTGGAAATGAATCGTTCATTTGCATTTTAAAAGCAAAGATATATTTTTCCACACACAAACCATACGCTTTGGGGGAACTAGGAAATTCAGCATTTGTGAAACACTCCACCATTGTTCCTCCAAGGATTGTTTTAAGAGACTATAAACCGGTGCTCCTCTGGAATTTTCCTCCATAAAATTCACTAGTGCCTGAATTTGTTGCACTCTCGACATCTTTGTAGTGAAATATACACAAATTTATAAAATACATTATTTGTTTTATTATATTTGCTTACCATTTACATTAGTATTCATTTAGCACTCGACAGTCGTTCGAGCAACGTAAACTGGCCATATATTTTATTTAGAAGGAAAAACGGCGTGTTGCAATTACAGTCGATGCAATAATGAATAAAAAAATTGCAATAAAAATTAAATTTGATTGTGGCACGCAGCGTCGCTTTCATAGCGATGCCACATTGTCTTTGATGTCAGGGCTACCCGAACACAATCCGTGCTGTAATTTACATTTAATCAAAATTACATTTAATGGCAGTTTATAATAAAGACTGGTTAAATTTAACTATATCGCTCCATATTTTATATAGCCTCATAAAAAGTTTCTGCCCTATTAGAGATTTTGCCATTTTACAAGCAACATCATACCTCCGATCTTGATCAAATTTAGTATATTGCATTATGGGAGATTTATAATTAATTCTGGTAATATTGGAAAATACCGTTTCACGTTTTTATAATGCACCCATATTAAGGTCATTCCATACTTCAGGTTCTGCCGCTCTAGAAGCACAAATTTAATACGATCGAGCTCATGTTTCACATGGTACGTTAAGTGCGACCACCAGACCACCACAATAAAAATAGACCATATTGGTTTATGTTTTCCTTAAGCCCCAATGCAAATCGATCTTGCTCAAAATCGTTAGAGTGAGTTGTAAGGCGGCTCCACTAAGAAACAGTCAGAGGCGGCTAAACGTCGACTGTGGGAAAAAAGCAGAAAACACATACATATAGGAGACTCGGCGATCGTTTTTATATTTGTTGGTACAAGGGGAAAACCAATAAGAGTTTTGTTGCAACAAAACGGCTCAACGACAGCTTTGGCTCAAACAGCAAGGTTTTCTATAATAATAATACTATTATTTCAACTATTTATTGCGTTAAACTTAACAGTTCCCATTGTAAAATAATTAACGCTCGAGAGTATATAGAGCAAGCGGATGAAACCTGATGATTCTGATTCGTCCGTAGTTTGACGTAAAATATTGAGCAAGCGGATGAAACCTGATGATTCTGATTCGTCCGTTTTCATTGACGTTAAATCATATGTCACAAATCGTTTTTCCATTCTGTGAGAAGTGGAGTTCGACAACACTGCCAGCTTCAGTAAAAATCTCTATAGCCAAAACAACATCTGGTTTCACAACTGGAGGCTTATTCGCTGAAGATCTTTTTTAAAATTAAAAGTGTGAATAGACATAAAATTAAATTGTATCTCACTTTTTGGTGTCTCTACACCCGGAAAAGAATAAAGAAGATGTCAAACACATCAGATATCTCGCTAGCCAAACAATTTCATGGGAAAAAGCCAAACAAAAAAGAAATAAAACCAATGTCGCAGGTGTCAGCATTGGTGACAAATAGCAATAAATTGGAACGCGAAGATCAAATGTGTTAAGTGTGAGCTGTGGCAAAAAGGTCACTCCGCAAACTAGAGAGGTTGCCAACCACACAAAAGTATCGTCAAAATTAAAGTAGAGCGTATTATGAAAGCCCGAAAAGGTGTTAAAAGTCGCGTTTAATGTTTGAAAAACAAGCAAAAAGTGAAAAAGTTGTATTCAGTAACAGAATAATATACAATAGCTTTCTTCGATGTAAGTTATAAAACTACGAACAAGTGTATTTGGACAAAGTTAAATCTTCATTTTAAACACCCCCACTAGATTGATCTCTGAGTCCAAGTAATTGGCAGCAGTGAACATGCTTTGAAGCAGTCAATCCTTTGGTCAATATGTTCGCCTCAAATGCACTTGTTATAATGTCGGAAATTTTGATTTTATCTTCTTCAACTAATTCTCTTAGGACATGATGGTGTATGTCAATATGTTTAAAGCGCGCGTGATACGTATTATGTCTCGCCAATTGAGTTGCGCTCTTATTATCACACTTGATGGCTACAGGGTAGTGTTCATATAGCTTCAAAAAGAGTGATTTCAACCATAGTGCTTCTTGTGCTGCAGAAGATAATGCCATATATTCACACCTAGAATTCCACGATATTGGTCTGTTCTGAAATTTAAAAACATACCCCGTACTGGACCTTCTTTCATCCACGTCGCCAGCCCAGTTAGCGTCAGAAAAACCATGGATCAGATTTATGTCATCCTTGAATTGTATTTTAAAATGGCTTGTACCCTTAGGATAGCGAAATATTCTCTTTACTGCCTGCCAGAGTGTCCTACCAGGATTTTTATTAAATCTTGAAAGCACCCACTGCATATGCTATGCCAGGTCTTGTAACTTACGCTGCGTACATGATGCCTATTAATATCGGATATTTTTCATTTTATCAATCTCATCCTCATTAACAGGACACATATCTTTAGATAATTTCTGGTTGATATCAAATGGACAAGAGACTGAGTTGCATTCCTCCATGTTATTCTTCTTTAAAAATGTATTCATGTACAGCCACAACTTGTCTTCTTTACTATTTCGACGCACCCTCATTCCTAAAATATAATGAGCTCGTCAGATGCCTTTCATTTTGAATTTTCGTTATAGGTTTTCTTTAATGCTTCGTTTACTTTCTTGACTGTTCGAGAATATTAAAATGTCATCGACGTAAATGCAATGTATGTCTTCTCTCCACTGTGTAGTTAATGGAAAATGCAAGGTTTTGGTTTGTACAGCGTGAGCCCGTATATTGATTTCCTTAAACGACAAACTTTATTTTAAGCCCCACAGTTATAACATCTATCTGATCAATGTCCAGATCATAACGTACTGCCACGGATTGAAGAATATCTGACTACGGGTGAAAATGTCTCACTAAAGTCAATCCCTTCTCTCTGGGAGTATCCTTTTACGCTAATCTTGCTTTGTATCGTTTAATATTACCTTTTGAATCCCTTTTTATTATAAATGTCCACTTGCTGCCAATTGGTTTCTTTCCTGTCGGTAAATCGACTTAATCCCAGGTGCCCTTTTCTACTAATGCATTGATCTCTCCTTGCGTAGCCTTACACCATTTTTCACTGGTAGCGCATTCAAGTGCATGCTTTACTGTCTTGGGTTCATTTTCCAGATGACTTAAGTTTGCGGACTAGATCAAGGGATGTGATTCTTTCTGCAGTATGATCTGTATACCTCATTTTCGGATGCCTCTTGAGATGTTGTTAGACCTGCGGAGTTTTGAAATTTTCACTTTTACACGGAGTGCGATTATTTAAAAACACGTCGGTATTCACTGCCTCAGTCTAAAATATTTTAGAAAGTCCAGCTTCTAGTAGTAGACATCTTGACTTTTTGATAATTGTGCAATTCGTCCTTTCTGAATTGCCGTTCTGCTGTGGGCTATAGGGAATTGTCGTCAGATGCTGAATTCCGCTTTTTGTAAAAATATCCTTCATCTTAGAATTACTTGCAGCTTTCATTTTCAACTTGGTTCTTAAATTCAAGAAACTTTTCCGAAACACCTTTCTTTTTATTGATGAAATACACGAAAACTTTTGATGAAAAATCGTTGATAAATATCAGCATGTACTTGGAGTCTGCGATAGACAAGGATTCCAAAGGGCCGCAGTTGCAAAATTTCACCTGATCGATTAATTAAGACATTTAATGGAAATCTCGAAAACTTGCCTTTGAAACACGTCACGCAACCAAAAGATCATACTTAAGACCATCGACAGCGCCAATTGCCATTTCCATTACTATTGCATTATTAAAATGGCCCACACGCTATGCCACGCTTTGATATTCTGAATTAGCTGATGAGCATATATACGCAGCTTGATTTGAGATGTTCAATTAAAACATTTCATTTATATGTTATCCAGTTGCAATGACTTATCTTTATTGAACACTTTGCTCCCCTTGTTACTTAACCTGACTTCCAAATTAATACATAATTGTGGCGAAAACAGCACACCATGAAGTGTAAGATCTTTGGACTTTGATAACACATTCATAGATAATTCTACATTTCCCATTCCTTGGACTTGCATTTTGGAGTTGTTAGCAATTGTCACATTTGCAGGAAATTCGTTCAACTTGGCTGAACAAAACCTCTGTATTTAACCAACCCTTCTTACCAAACCGAAATCTGCAAAGATTTCTTCCAAAGTTTTCCTTGGCACTCTTGTTCTCTCGAATATTAGGATACACACATTTGTCCATCAACAGTATTAGCTCCGCCTTCGCCTTGGTTTCGGTTCATCTTACTGATTCCCAGAGTTCCTTCATTAGAAAATAAGCCATTACAGCAAACTTCCAATCTTCGAAGTTTTCGCTGCCTCGTAGCTTCTATATAGTGCTGATATTTTTTTGCCATTATGAAACGTTTTCTCAAAATATTTTATCTCGCGTATAAAAAAATCAGGCCCATAACCAGTTAATAGTCGTGTTTAATGTTTGAAAAACAAGCAAAAAGTGAAAAAGTTTTATTCACTATCAGACTAATACACAAAAACATTCTTCGAATAGGGACATAACAATTTCGTATCTTTATGTCAACGCACACTCGAACATTTTTAATGATCTTTCACAGTCAATACGTTAGTCGATGTCAACATTTTCATCATGGTAAAGTTCACTTACGAGCAACGTTCGGAAATCATAAAAAATTACTACCGAAATTGGGAGTCGGTGGCTCTGGCTAAGTTTCACGAAAATCCAGAATGTCATAAAAGAATCATCTTCAGCGATGAACCTCATTTCTGGCTGAGTGGTTTTGTCAATAAACAAAATATGCGTTATTGGAATTGTGCAAGAGACACAATTGCATCCGCAAAAAATTGTGTTTTTCATGCCGGAGGTTTGATTGGACCATTGTTTTTCGTCGATAAAAACAATCGTGCCATGTTGGAAAATTATTTTTGGCCAAAATTGAATGACATTGCCGATAGTGGTTTCAACAAGACAGACGGTGCCACTGGCCTTACAGCACGCGTTGCAATCGATTTACTGAAAGGCAAATTCGGTGAATGTGTTATCTCGAGAAATAGTCCGGTCGAATGGCCATCTCGTTCATGCGATTTAACGCCATCGAATTTCTTTTTATGGGTCCACATCAAGTCATTGGTCTATGCCAACAACTTTAGACGAGCTCAGAGACAACATCCAACGCGAAATTGCCAACGTTCCTGTCGAAATGTGTGCAAGTGTGGTGGAAAATTGGGTCCAAAGAATAGATTGCTGAACACGGACTCGTGGTGGTCATATGACCAAAATCGAATTTCATTCTTTAAATGTAACATTTGCACTACACCTGGAATAAAATGAAGTCTATATCTTAAATATTCTGTATTTTATTAATGTATAAAATTGTTATGTCCTTAATGGAAAACCCTGTAAATTTTAAAACTACGAACAAGTGTATTTGGACAAAGTTAAATCTTTATTTTCAACAGAAGAAAGGGAAGTTGCGTACATTAATGTTAAATAGAATTTTATGTTGCATTTGGTAAGATATTTGCAAACCTTTTTCATCAACAAGAAATGTATCCACTGAAGATTAATTTTCATATCTCGCCACTTATCTCATGATGCCGGAAAAGTTGACAATTTAACAAGAAATCGAGAAATTTCTCAATAACTCCCGCAGTATGTCAAAGTCAGATGCTAAGGCAGAGCTCTTGCGACTTTATAATAAAATCAAAAAATGTTCCATAAATTAAATTTAATAACATTTAACATTAGGTCTTTGGTTGAATGAAGTCGTCAACTAGAATAACTTTATCCTAGAACCAGGTATACACGATTTCATACAGGAATGCCATTTAAGAGAATATAAATGTATTTTAATAAATAGACAAAACCTTTTTCACGATTTCATAAAAAAGCTTTCATGTGGACGGTATTCGTTTTCAAACCACATTTGTTCAGGTGGACATAAAATCTGTCCGTTTGTTCGTCAGCTATCCATCTAAAAATGTTATCCAATTACAGGTCTCAGAATCACTATCTGATTTGATGTAACGATGTCTGTCTGTTCGATTTCCGTCCGTCTGCTGCAGATCTAAAGCTTGTAATCAAACTACAGGTCGCAGTTGCTGTTCATGATATTTTTTTTCATTTTCCTTTTTTTTCTTGTATTGTTATTCAAAAAGTAACCGAGCCGTTAGGCCTTATATAGTTACAAAATTACTTCAGATTTGTTTAAAGTATACAAAAAAACTTAAAGTAAGATTAAACAATTTAATATAAATAAGTATTAAGTTAAGTATACATTTAAATAAAAAAAAGATTTTTGATATCCCAAATTACGCAAGAAAAAGGTATTCATGAAAGACTACTAGATAAGTTTCGTAGTGTAACAGCAGCATTAAAGTGAAACACACTAAGACTACTAGCCAATACTATTGTTTCAAATCAAAGACAAAGCAATACCCGTAGAAAACGCTTTTTTAGTTATTTACAAATCATTATGTTTCACATGTTGAAATATTTTTTTCTTATAAGTATGGCAGGAGTAATTAAATGATCAGAGCGAGACAGGCAAAATATTAAAAATGCGAGCAACTCTCACGTGAAATGATCGACCTAAATCAGAATTCAATCGGGGAATTATAAGCTGTGGATTTCTTCTGGACCTTCCAAACTGAAAAAACTCAACTGTTGTATTTGACAGAAGTAGGTTTTTTTGAACAAGGGACGGACGCTTTGAAATTTAAAGAAATTCGGTTCCGATTTAGATATGTCTCCCACACATATGTTTCCAATCCTGATTAAATTTGGCACACATTTTTTTGTATCATGGATTTGCTTTATTGAAATTGATGGAAATCGGTTCAGAATAAGATATAGATTCCATACATATGTACGTTCAACCGATTTTATGTCTTAGCTCTACATCAAATCTTGATGAAATTTGGCGATAAAGTTGGTATATAACGGTCCACATTTTGATATAGCCCAGTGAAATCGATTCCCATTTTACATACAACCGCTCTATAATTCCAATTTTAATTGCACCAGTTTGAAACTGGACCATTGACCCATATTTTAGGAGTTAGGGCCCCAAACATACAAATGGTTTTGGCTCCCGACAAAACGGCATCCACATGGAAATATGGGAATGACATTTTCGCACGAGGTCAGAAATAAACTTATTTTTTGCAGTTTGGCTTAATTTGGTGACGGAATATGCTGCCCATTTGAAAATGGCTAAATGCGTAAAAAATTCAAGTATGCAAAATAATAATGAAATTTTCTCGCAAATCCAACTGTGACATTGTTTTAAATCTGGGTAAATTTAGAATCCGTCATTCTGTTTGCAACACTACGAAATATTGAACTGGGGCCCAATGAAGGAATATGTAATTCCTGATCGGCGCAAAATGCTAAGACGATCTAGCTAAAACAGTGTGTTGTCTGTTGAAAGCACGAAAGCGGTCAAACAAATCTAGGATCCTGACATTTTGCATGATAATGGTTTATGGTCCTAAGCTATTTGGGATTGTAAATGGGCGAAATCGGCTTGTGGGAAAAACTGTCTCTATTTAAGGGACTGAAGGTACCTCGCTTTCAAGAAATATCTTAGGAAACAATAATTCTTTGTGGACGGACGCACTTACCTTATATACCTTAAAAATTGCTGGACTTTTTGGCTTATGTGGCTCAAAAGCGTACCGCATGGTCAAAACGGCCGATTAATACATTTTGCTACGAATCCAAATTTAGAGTAAATTTAAATGTCTGACTGAGGTAAGGGACGGACGCATGGGCTAAAGGGGCCTAAAACACGTACCATTTTTTTCGCTTTAGTTGTAAAGTGACGGTGGAGGGTATACAAGGTTCGGTCTGGCCGAACTTACCAACGTTTATACCTGTTGTATAATTTTTTAGTATATGTATAAATGAATTGTTTATGTGTGTATATGATGTATACATATATTTATTATTTTGGCATGGCAGAAACTTATATACACCAGCCGTTTCTTCGACACTAAAGCGCAACAAATTTTCTTTTTTTGGACCCCATTGACCCATGAGTCCAAGCATAATCTTAGCTAAAACTTCAAAAAAAACAATATTTATTTTGGTAGCAATATTTACTTTAAATTTTATACACATATATAAAGTAGGGGCATACTTTACTACTGACATACATATGTGTATTCATTTATTTTTGGGTCGCAAGATCCGAAACAGACCCCATTTTAACTATTGCCCGACCGCTAAAATTTTTGATTTGTACTTTAGTACCTTAAAAAGGAACTTTTCCCCCCTGGGCCGATTTCGCCTTTTTACAATCAGAAAGAGCTTCTGACAATCAGAAAGAGCTTCTGACGACATGCACATACATATGTAAGGTTCTTGCTTAATTCCTTTATTCGCTTTCGTGCTTTTAACAGACACATGGATGGACGGACAGGGCTAAATCATCTTAGAATCACCCATTCTGATATTTTATAGCGTATCCAGTCAATATTTCATGGTGTTGCAAACGAAACGACAAAAAGGGTGATCCCTTTTTGGTTAAAATGTTTTCCAGCTACTTTGGCAACCGGAGATTCTGTATAGATATTGGGTGGCGCAAAACTACCGTTTTGGTTTTAATGTTTAATAACTTTTTAAGTTTTTTTTATATTTTTATTTTAAAGTTTGTGTAGCAAACCTGGGGAATTAGAAATGGATGAAAGGGTATACGTAAATAAGCCAGCGACCATACCACAACTAAAACAAAACACTCGCTATGAAATTCAAGCCATAACACCGGAAATTTTACGAAAAGTTATGCAAAATGTACAGGAAAGAGCTCGAATGAGCGCAGCCGAAAATGGCCACCACTTGCGGGATATAATTTTTCATACTTAAGCCAAAAATATTCCACATTAATATACGAGTACTATATAACGAAAACAATAATTATAATTAACCAATAAATAAAAAAGTTATTAAACATTCAAACCACAACGGTAGTTTTGCGCTAACCTGTATAAACAGCATGTTGTCGGAAACTTGGAATGTGTTGTCCTCAAGGCAGTGTTCTGGCTCCCCTCCTTTTCAACATATTTCTTTACGACTTTTCGCTCGTTGAGGATGGATAGCAAGCTATTCGATATGCAGACGACAGCATGATCTACTCTCGCGACGAATTTCGCTTACAAGATTTTAACTATTGAATTCAGTAATTTTATTGAACTGAAATTAACTTCCGTGTACATATTTAAGTTCATTTTAATCGGAACTCGATTATATACGATCTATTACGTAGAGGAATGTTATCCAAAAAACAAGTAATAAAGTTTAAGCGACTACATAAATATTTTAAACGATTTTTTGCTAGAGGTTTTGTAATCATGTCTGCATCATACATGAAAAACTTGCAATTGACCCTCGTTGACTTTCTCTCTAATAAAAAAATGTTTAATTGCTATGTGATTAGTTCGTCTATGAAATTTCGGGTTTTGAGCTAGTCGTATAGCAGCAGTGTTGTTCATTTGTATGACAGGTATCTTATTTAGATTAATAACTTCGTTATAAAACCTTGTAAGCCATATAACTTATTTGGCTGCTACAATTTCTGCTTCAGCCGTAGATGTTGTAATCATTTGTTGTCGCGAAAAAGACGTAAGCGCCAAAAAGAAAATTTTACGGGAGAGGGTTTTTTGGAGGATTACGAAACAATTTGTAAATATAAAAATTTATTTTTTAATATGCAATTGAATTTGCTTTATCTCTGTAAACGTAAATATTAAATTTCTAATACTTATGCTTAAGAGGGTTGTACAAGTACATTTTCCTATTAAACTTCATTAAATAGCGAGTGGCGCTTACGTTTTGCGGTAAGGGCTCGATATAGCTCCTCTAGCATCACTAAAGCATTCTAAAGTTCCTGCAATGTATCTTAGAATTCGCTTTACTCTTTGTACATCATCTGAAGTAGGATTTTCCAAAGATCTTGACAAGAAACCAAGTGAAGAAGCCAGTTCTGATCTGGTTCCAAGCATTAAATAAATCAATCACCAACTGCTTGTCTGTACGGAATTCGGTTTCTAGTTTCCCTAATTTAATATTTTCACATACTTTATCCATTGGTGTTGCAATAGATTTACATTCGGAGAAATTGAATGTTTGAAGTATCTTTCTGACATACGCTCACTGGTTAATCTTGATACCGTCTTCCTTCTTTTAAATTTCAAAGCCAAGGAAATTTATTTATTTATTTATTGAAAACATATTTTATAAATAAATTTATAAAATACAGAGATGAGGCTCAGGGTAACATAGACCATATGCGCGAAAAAGTTGTACTATTCAGTATATTACTATACACAAATTTAACAATAAAGATAATGAAAAAAATTTATACAAAAGGTTTCCAAGTACAAAAAACTAATTTAATTTATGAATGTTTAAAATAAGATAAAGTTCCCTGTATGATAAATATTGGTTTAAACATCAGAAATCCCATGTTGGCCCGGGGCACGTATTAGTGCGCCAAGTTGACCAGGGATTGAACAATCCAAGACAATTGATAAGTGTTCATTCAATCTGGATATGGGACATTCCACTAGAATGTGACGGATATCCATATTGCAGCCACAGGTGTTACATTGCGGATGTCCAGAATTGTCATAGTAGTGTTTAGAGTTGAACAGCGCCTTTCCCATCCTGAGGCGCGCCAACAGGATGCACTGAAATCTACTTTTTTTCTGGTGATATCTTGGTCTACTATTGGTAGTGCTGTATGATCGAAAAAAAAAAACTTTGAGAGTTTTCCCATTGCATTTGCTGTTCTTTCCGCTGTATAGCACTACGAGATAGATATTAGTAATTATACGATGAAAGCATGGCATCTCGAATATCACTGACAGCGTAACGACCTCTTTAGCAGCCCTATCCGCGAACTCATTGCCTCCTATACCAATATGAGAAGGTACCCATAAAATTAGGATCGGTTGCTCGTTGGATGGGTTCTTTATAACGTTGTCATAGATTGCATTTTTGTTGTAAAGAATAGCGTTTACAACACAGGCTGTCAGTACAAACAACCGTCCGCGCCATACGCTGAGCAGCGAATTTTATGGCCCAGTCAACAGCGGCCAATTCAGCAACAAATATTCCCGAAAACTCTGGTAACATGCTTTGCTTTAATGTATTATGTTCAATACATGACGTTTGCTTATAACCGCATATCCTGTTACTCCATTCTGGTAGGATCCATTAGTGAAGAGTACCATCTCCGGTGAAAAGATTGAGATTTTCTCAACAACCAGAGACTTGAGAAATTCCGAATTAGTTGTGAGTTTGTCATATATAGCTAGACTTTTGTCAATTTTTACCATGTTGTCGGATATTATCCCTATTTCAGGTCTTTCTGGTAAAGGTATATTATTTTTTCTCGCAAGAACTCTTTGATGTAGTTTTATCGATCATTTGCCAGAATAGCCGAGCCAAGGAAATGATCCGCATCTTTCATTACTGTTTTAAAAGATTTCAAATCATTTTAAAATGAATGCAGTTCTTCATAATTAGTGGCAGCCACTAATCCGTCATCTCCGTAAAGGGCTACTAGTAACTTTTTCCTTCTCTTTCCCTCGTCTAAAGACAAGGGTCAGCAGTACTAGCTCTTAGACAAGAAATTTTCCTATTTTCGTGTTTTTGTGTAAAAACTTCTTGGGACATCATTAAAAACTCTTTATACCATCGATTATGCAATAATGTTCGATCTCTAAGACGTTTAGAAATAGATTGATCTTATTCAAAATCTTATCTGGGAGGTTTATCACTTTTTTCTTCTACTATACCTTCGGCGCCTTCGTGGGAAAATTCTTCTTCATTTTCTTTAAAGATCGCGCTGTTTGTTCAAACTCTTCTAAGTTCTCACTGTTTTTTGGATCTAAAGTGTCATTATTTCTTCTATTATATTTCAATTTGATCAGTATATCTTTATCCGCTTTGTCAGCTGTTTGCTTAGAATCCTTGAAATTTCACATCTCGGGAAAACTCTACTTTGTTCTGTTCTTTTATGTACTTTATATTCTTTACCTCTCATCTGCATCGTAACCTACAAGGCAACCCTTTACAGCTTTACTGTCCATTTTTCTGCGTTTCTGATATGGTACGTGTATATAACATGTTAATCCAATAATACGCAAGTGCCGAATTCTTGGCTCTTTTCCCACCATAATTTAAATGGACTTTAATCGGGAACTGATTACTTACCTATCTTATTTAATATAGTATAAATAGCCGACTTAATAAATATCGCCGATAAGGATTGTGAAAGTTCAACCTCAGGTTTGGAAAATTTAAATGTCCTCGTCATTTCTTCTATAGTACTGTTCTCTTTTTCCGTACCTCCATATTGTTGACGAGTATATGGGGAGGTAAACTTCTGGTTAATACCATTATCACTTATCCAAAGTTTGGACTCTATGTCCTAATTGTCTGGCATGTACCAGCATTTCCGCTAACGCAATATTTATTTCTAACAATATTGCCAACCTGTACTTTGTAGGGACATAAATACTGTTACACACGTTTTATGCTGTAAAATAAAAAGTACTGAATGTTTTTGGACCAAATATTTTTTAATATGTTTATTGATGTATATTGTATCCAAAAAGAATATACTTATTCGAAATGTCCGCCTTTTGCCACACGCCTTAAGTCGCACTGGCCAATCGTCAATAGCTGCACGAACCTCGTCCATTGGAAAATTGGCAACAGCTCGAACCAAAGCAGTCTTAAGAGATCCAATGTTGGTGTATCTTTTGTGTCAAACCTTGTCCTCTAAAACCGTCCACAATTTGTAATCCAATAGGTTCAAATCTGGACTGCCTGAGGGCCATTCTTCAGAGGAAATGAACGCTGGCAAATTGTTTCGAAGCCAGGCCTGCTGGAAAATCCATGGCTGGTTTTGGAACAGGGAATTGTTAGGAGGCTGCACAACAGCTTCCAAAACGATTTCTTGGTAAACTTTGGCCGATGTTTTGACTCTTGTTTGCAGAAATGCAGGCCAGTGTCCCCCCACCAAACCATGACTGAAGCTGGGTGATGACCCTTTTCCACCCTTGGTATCAGTTCAGATGCATCCTTAGATGACCGCGCATACCAGTATCATTTTGCTTGTTAAATTTTTCCTGAACGGTAAAAATTTTTTCTTCGTGAACAAAATTTTTCTGTGCAAGTTATCAGCGTGCTTCACCAAAAGACCTTTACATTTTTTAATCCTATTTTTTTAAAGCTGCAGTCAATAAATGTCCTGTACGTCGTTTGAAAGCCCCTTTTTTAATGTTTCGACTCAAGGACTTTTGCGTGATATTCATCTCACGGGCCATGATTTGCTGTTTTCGGAGCGGAATTTTGTGAATTCTTGATTTAACGGCTTTGATGACATACGGTGTTCGAACAGAGCGTGGGCGGCCCGACCGGTGGCGGTCTTTTACATCTCCAGTCTCCTCAAACAGTTTTATGCATCAATAGATGAACATGCGGCTAATATCGTTTTTTTTTCATTTCACACTTGAAAAGCGCTATTACAGCGATACGGTTCTCATTATCTGACCAATCCATGATGAAAGTTGAAACAATTTTAAAATCCCGTTATAGACTAACGCTATTGAGGTTAGCTTTCAAAACCCATATGACATTAACGGGGTATGTTCAGTTCTACTATTGAAATGGGTGTGTTCAATGTTGTAACAGTATTTATGTCCCTACTAAGTATAAGTATAGTCATCCTTAAATACAATAAGGTATTTAAACCTTGACACGAGTAGGGAAAGGTGCCGCATACGTCGCACGATATTAATTCACCAGTAACTGTTGAACGCAATCTGTCTTAGTTATCCAACAGCATGAGACAGGCCGCAAAGTAAGCGTAAGAAGAAAATAATTTCACGACGTCATAAGTAAACTAGACTTGATAATATAATGGGGCAAATCGCTAATGAACAGTTAAAATAGAATAGGTCCAAGGGAGATGCCTTGTGGGACACCAGGGGGTATATGAATTAATTAATCTTACATCTTTTGACATCTCGTTTTATCACTGCAATCAATGTCAAGGAATGTGAAATTCTGTTTTTGTATAGTTTTAAGTGCTACATAGTTATACGATTTTCGCTTTGTCAGTCTGTCGCACTGTATGTCACGGTAAATGGCGACAGCATGCATGGTTTTGTACCCATCATATTTTGTATGTTAATTTCTCATCATCAAATTTTCGCATGTAGCTTACACAATTAGCGTGCATTAGAATAAGACGAATAGACGCTCTTTTTGTCATTCTTAACCTTTCGATTTTGTATAAAGAAAAGTCTTATTAAAATTACAACTACAATTGTTACACATTGATTATGGCTCCGTCAGCGCTTTGCGTCTTGGTATTAAAGATTTATATCCAAGACGATTCATGTACACGCAGAAAAAATGTATGGTTGGGGTGACAATATTCGATGAGTATCATACTATTGTTGGGTATATGGTTATGGCACAGGAATATTATGATCATAACAACAATATTATGATTCACACACAACCATACTATGATCCCCACCAGCATATTAATAGTCACACTCAACCATAGTATCTTTCACATACAATCATAGTATAATCTTCACAACCATAGTATGATTCATACGCAACCATGTTATGATCCCTAAAACCATAGTAGGATTCAACTCAGCCAAACGATGATCTCCAAAATTATTTCTTAGGCTTAGGTTATGTTGTTATTAAACAAGAGAGATTTTTATTAAGCAATTTATTTAAATTAAATTACAATTAGTTCATAGCCAGATTTGAGACCATGTTTCCATTAAACATTTCATTAGAGAAAGAAAAATATATTCAAAAGGCAGTCGAAACGAATGCCAGCAGGGGTGAATGCAGAGTGTGAATACTACTACACTCCAAGTAACGATAGTGATTAAACCATGATCAATGATTATATACTTATGTGCAGGCACATCATAAAAGTAAACGATAACCAGTCGGCAGCAGAGTATTCCACCGAACAAAGTAAACACAATTAAAATCCCTCGAACTGCCTTTCTATTGTTGCTGTTTTTTTTTATAAGGAACAACAACCAAGCACTGTATAGTGTAACACACAAACATGTATACAACCTGATTTGTTTTGTTAATAGTCACAACCAAACGGTATGATTGCCGTAATCATATTATTGTTAACGTAAATCTTAAATAACAATACTATTGTTGCATCAACCATATTTATATGGTTGCTTTAACCATATTTTCATTTCTAAATTTGGCAATATAACTATTGTTACTTTTCAACAATATTAATATTGCCGCAATCATACTATTATTAAATTTATTATGAAATTCAAGAAACAATACTATAGTAACAACGAACATGGTTTTATCGTAGAGAACATATTATTGTTGCCGTGGCCATATATTATGTGGTTCTGTGTGGTTCTCTGCGTATTGTTGGCAGGATTTGCAATAATTTGTTGTAAATAGTATTTTATATTATTTATATTAACTTTAATAAATCACATGTCTGTGGACCTTTACAGTCATTTACAAACGTGTTTGCGATATGTTGTGTGTAGAGTGCAGGACTTTAGTCAATCTAGAGACATTTCTTCAAAATAAAAAAAAACAATAATGCAAACCATTGTGAGGGTCCAATTTTGAATGACTCGTTCGAGCTTTTCGAACGGTATGGCGTTACTTACACGCGTAATGTTGACTTCCAAAACCTGAATCATAGCTAGTTTGTCAGCATAGACTTTGGACTTTACGAAGCCCCAAAGAAAAAAGCCTATAGGCGTGTTAACACACGATCTAGGCGGCCAACTCACCTGTCCAAAATGTGAAATTAGCTGCACTTCGGAATGACCACTCAATAGATCCATTGTTTGAGCAGCTGTTTGGCAAGTGGCACCGTCCTGTTAAAACCAAATGTCGGCAAGAGTACGGGCTTCAATTTCAAGTAGCAAAAAGTCCGATATCATGGCGCGATAACGAGCACTATTCATTGTTACGTTCCGGTCATCATCATTTTTTAAGAAATATGGACCTATGATAAACCGCACCAAACTGTGGTTTTCTCTGGGTATAATGGCACCTCTTGAACCTATTCTGGTTGTCGTTGAGCCAGAAATGGGCCTCATCACTGAACAAAATTTTTATCAAAAACACAATTTTGGTCGTTTCTTTCCGATCGCCCATTTCCATAATACAGTTGCACAATTTGGAGACGTTGTTGCAGTGTAAGTCAAAGGGGCATGACACCGGCCTCTTTTCTATAAGAGTGTGTTTTTGCCATAGCAACTTCATATACTTATATACAAACTACTTCCGCCATATTGAATTCATTGTTTAAATTTCAAAATCATTAATCTGACCATGTTTGATCCATGCCAATATATGTTCTTAATTTATCTTCATATCTCTTAGTTTATGAGATATTTTTACTTAAGTTCAGGTTTGTATGGGCGGTGCCACACCCCTTTATCCTCCCCTATTTATAAATATCGGTCTATTAGTTAAGCCATAAATTCGATGTTTTTAAAGGGGCTTGTTATGTGTTTCGATCCATTCCAACATTGTGTTGCTAATTTTATTATACCTCTATTAGTTCAAGAGATATTGTCGTTTTAAGTTTAGGGTTGTGAGGGCGGTGCCATGTCCCCTTATATAATCACCTGCTGATTTTATTTAACGATGTCTGTCTGTCTGTCCGTCCATCAAAGCTTGTAATCAAACAACAGGTCGCAATTGCTGTCCGATTTTTATTTGGACCAAGGACGAACGTTATAACTGCCACACACATATATGTTCATCTCTAGAAGCCACATCTTACTCCCATCTTTGATAAAACTTAGCACGACAAATTTCTTTGGGCCACTAAAAATTGTTATTGGAATTGAAGAAAATCAGTTCCGATTTAAATACATTTCAGTTAAAATTTTATGATTTAGCTATAAAAGTCGAATATTATGTGATTTTGGCACACGTTAATTTTATGGACCACGAAAGGAGGTTAATAAACTTTATAAAAACCGGTTCAGATTTAGATATAGCTCCTACATATACAGTCACGGGCATAAAAAAGGGTCCTTAAAATTTACAAACAACTATCAAAATTTTAAACGAATTTTTAATGCTGTTTTAATATGCCAGCAATAACGCGCCGAATATTCTCTTCCTAGGCGGCAATCGTGTCGGGCTTATCTGCGTAGACAAGCGACTTCACATAACCCCGCCGAAAATAGTCCAGCGGTGTTAAATCGCACGCCAATGGCCCACGACGGGACACATGCGCTAAACCAAAAGTTTCCTTCAATAAATTGACTGTTTTGTTGGCTGTATGGCATGTAGCGCCGTCTTGTTAGAACAAAATGTCGTCGAGATTACAAGCTTCAATTTCAGGTAGCAAAAAGTCCGCTATCATGGCGCGATAGCGAGCACCATTCACGGTAACGATCCGGCCATCATCATTTTTAAAAAAAATATGAACCGATACCATCAGCCCATAAACCGCACCAAACCGTGGTTTTCTCTGGGTATAATGGCACCTCTTGAACATCTTTTAATTGCTCTTTAGCCCAAATACTGCAATTTTGTTTATTGATGTTGCCGTTGAGCCAGAAATGGACCTCATCACTGAACAAAATTTTGGTCGAAAAAGGCGGATCTTCCCGTTTCTCACCGAACGCTCATTTCCATAACACAGTTGCCAACATTAAATTATATTCACTGAATAAATGGCATAAAATGTCCTTTCGAATAAACAATGTCCGGAAGAGTGTTCACAGCTATATAGAGCAATGTGCCTAAAAGATTTTGGTATTCGGTGTTTCTCATACGATGGATTTAATGTATAAGTATATTTACAACATTTTACAAACCAAATTTATGCAATATTTTTCAAAATTTGTCTTCTGGCTAATCTTAAACACAGAGTCATTTGGTTAACTGACTTCTATACCAAGAAAACCCATCGCCAATAAGGATATCCTTTAGTGTCCTGTTCCAAACATTCGCGGTATGCTTGAGACCGAAAATACATAAATATAGTTTCCTTAAGATAACCATTCAAAAAAGCACACTTAACGTCCATGTGTTCGATATGCATTTACTTCTCCCCAACAAGATACGGAATGTAGCTTGACGTACAATTGGAGCAAACATCCCATCATAATCACGGCCATACTTTTAATTAAAGCATTGTGCGACCAACCGTGCCAACTGCCTCTTTAAATGATCCTGATCCGATGATACTGGCTGCTTCAAATAGTTTTATAGAATACCTTTTGGGAGGAACGCTTTTGTTAGTTCTGGAAGATCTTCGCAAAGCATTTTCAGATAATTCAGGTTCGCTTACAACGGGATTATCGTCAAAATATTCAGGGTCAGTGTTTAAACTACAAAATGATCCTCCGTCAGAATCGTCTTTATTTGGCTTCTTATGACGTGTATAAGTATATGGTTTAGAATAATTGGAAGGAATATTGATTTCCACTTTATTATCTTGAAGAGGGCATTTGTCAATCTTCGAGTTTAACACTTCGTTGGAATTTACAAACTTTATATCTGCTAATGGTAACTTTATTGGTAGTTGTATCAACGAACCGCAAACTTTATATTTTCCTCGCATCCCATAAAAGTAAATAAAGTTGATCTTTTATCTAACTTTCTTCGATTTACAGGAGAATTAAACCGTATGCTTTGGAAACAAATATTTCCAAGTTTTCAATGCTAGGTTTTGCACCTTCACATTTTTGTAAACGGAGTATTCGTAATTGATGCTAATGTCAGCCGGTTTTGCAATTAATTTGCACACATGATGGCCTCACCCCAATAAATCTTTGACAAACCAGCCTCCTCGAGTAGACATCGTGCCATTCCTACCTACCAAGTATCTACTTTTTCTTTCAGCTATGCCATTTTGCTGAGGACAATGAGTTGAGTTTTGATGCAATACCCGCATAAGAAATCTGATATTTTCTTAGATTAGTATTCTGCACCATTATCGGTTCTAAAACATTTTGTAGGCCTTCCAAATTTGTGTCTTACCATTTCTCAAATACTTCTGACTAATCGTTTAGTAGAAATACAAGAAAGTAAAAAAATATGTTTTTTTTCAGGCGTAAGAGTCTGCATGGGCCTGCATACGTCGGTGTGAATAAGTTTCAAAACATCACAAGTTGCAGACATAGATTTTTTCGGAAATGGTTTCTGTTTCAATTTACATTTAGAACATACCTCGTAACAACATCGAACACCACAGTCAATTATTTTCTTCCAGCTTTCTAGACCGCATAGCCTCTCACCGTTTTTATGTCCCTGTGACCAAATAATTTGTAATAGTAGTGTTGACAATGGTCCAAATAACAAACAGCGACGTTGACCTCTTCAGTTCGTCTGCATCGTAGTTGATATAGATTATTTTTCACATCTAGTATTTTGCAACTTGTTTTGCACAATATAACTGTGTATCCTTTGGTAGACAATTTCGTCACGAAGAGTACAGTACGCTTGAACGATGGAATGAATGTATTAAACATCAGTAACTATTAAAGTTTTTACGGCCTTCGCTATTTAACAGGCATTTCTTGCATACACCTTTGCAGGATGAATAAACAATGTCACCATTCGCCACTGTCACCTTTTCTTTCCAATATGTTTCAAGCTGAATGAATTCTTCTTTGTATTTGCATATGTGGTTCGTCGCTCTAGAATCTACGACCCATTCGTATTAGATACCATTTAAAACAAAACAAGCATTTTTGTCTCTGTATATTTCTTGACAATTCTTGCATTTCTTTGCATATTCTGCATTTTTTAATTTCCAGCAATCCTTGCATATGTGTCCAACGTCTTGGATGACAGATATTTTTTTTTTTTTGATTTTACCTTATGCATTGTTTTTGGGGCAGAGTTTTCGCTTGATTGCCTCTTCTTTATATAAGTATTATCGTATTCCTCTAATAATTTGTTTTCAACGAGAGTCATAGTAAGGTCCTTTTCATCTCGAACTTTAGTGTATCATATGAACTCGGTAAGCTATTTAACAATGACGTAATTGTCCAAGACTTAGATAAGGACTCTTCCAATGATTGCAATCTTGAAAGTATTACTTTTATTTTAGAAATATTAGAATCCATGTCCTCTCCAGTTAGTAATTTGAGATACGGTAGACTTCGCTTTCTTCAACTGCTAATCCAATCAATATTATATCACGTTCTTTCCATCTGGAGTTTCAGAAATTCCGCCGCTTATAATACCCCAACCTTTTTTTTCTCTTCAGAAGCAACGGCATTCTGAATTTCCACAACTGATAATTGTCGTGATTTAGATTCGTGAACAAGAACTTCGTTTCCGCAATGATTTTCACTATATAAAACAAGCCCAAAGATATCAGAATAAGGAAAATCCATGAAATTGTTAAGATCAGTAAGTTATTTTAAACTCTGTAATATATTTCTCTTTTGCACTGGGCGCATAACCTACGAGTATTAAAAATCCATGCATAAAAGGTTTGTATAAAATTTATTTTTATGACCGTACAATGCAATGGTTTAAAACTTTTAGCCGCAAAGTGTTTTGTAATTGTCCGTCGGGAAGGTATACTACTTTGTTTGTTTATAATTTTTGATTTAATGAGAGAGAATGGATCTTATATTGATAAATGTTTTATTTAATGTCGGCAATTATGTATGGAATACAATATCAGATAAATGTGCGCATCTGTTAGCCTCACAAATGCGAGCCCTTTTGAGCACATTTTTCATTACATTCTCACACATTTCACGCGGTATTTCATTAATTTCATCACGAATATTTTGTTTGAGTTGATCAAGCGTTTCTGGTTTGTTTGCATAAACCTTGCTTTTCAGATATCCCTACAAAAAGAAGTCCGGAACAGTGAAATCAGGCGACCGTGGAGGCCAATCAACATTACCATTTTTTTGAAATAACTTGTTGTGGAAAGAGGTCTTGCAGTAATTCCATTGTAAATTTGACACGTCTCTACTTCACGACTGCCAAATATAAACTGTCAAGACTAATGTTTACAAAAATGTCTACAAAACAAAGTAGTATACCTTCCCGGCGGACACAAAACATGTAGTACCAAAAATATGGTCGAACTAGGTACAGCAGGACAACATGCGAAATCTAAATTATTAATCTGAAATAAATTTTGACAAATCTAAAAAAAAATTGAATTAATAGCGATAAAAACGTGTGCTAGACAGCCTTAAAATAAAACAATAAGCATGAAAGAAGTAATATCATAGTTTAGATGTGCTTTTCTAGGCATTAAGTAAGTCCCATATAAGGCTGATGGCAGAGTGCGCGCTCAAAGCGGAGCCGAGCCGAACTTATTTCATGCTTATATGAAATTTGGGGATGGCAGAGTGAACGCTGAAATCGGCGCTAAATCTGCACTATTGTTGCTGTGCGTTTTGTGTTTTTTATTTTTTATATTTATGAATGTTGTCAATAATGTTGTTAATTAATTAATCTAATAATGGAAATTTCTGATTAAACTGAATTATGAGTAATCTGTTAATCATTGTTCAAAATTTAAATAATTTTGTTCAATATTCGAAAAATTTGTCAAACAAAACACAGAGAATTATTTCACCAGAATCGAAACGTCAAGAACCGTTTACAAATTACAAACAACTTTAATCTTTACACATACAATCAAATATCAGCACCAATCGGCACGAAAAAACGCTTCAAAACAGTTTTGTTCCATTCAATCAGCTTTCAGCTCGGCGCGCACTCTGCCATCCCGACGCCGATTTCTACTAATTTGTATGTACACAGATTTAAGAATTTAAAACAGCTGTATTTGACCAGTATTTGGTGGACCTAACGTCAATAAGATGCAAACTATTTTTCAAAATAAAGATGTAAAACTAAATTTTTTTTGTTTTTTTTTTATAGATGGTACAGATAAATTTGTATGTGTTTTACTTTTTTAAGTGAACTATTTCGAGCTTTTGTTGTATATAACGGGTGTTTTGTTTAGACGTGTGGTTTTCAATCTGGCTATACTTGTTTCGGAGTTTGTCTTTTTGACAGCTGTCACTTGATTTATGCTAAGTTTGGTTTGCCATTTAATTATGAATAGACTTACTCCGGAACACTGTTTGCAAATCGTGGAAATTTATTAGCAAAATAATGGTTCGGTTCGAGCGACGTACGCACGCTGCGTCCAATATTCGGTCGACATAATCGCCCAGCAGAGTCGGAAATTCGAGCAACCATGGATCGGATTGGCATCACGATTACTCTAGTGGATAATGCGCATCCTCAGAAACGCCGTACAGTGCGCACAGAAGGAGCTATTGCTGCTGTGGAGCAGAGTATCGAAGAAGAGAAGAAGAGAAGTCCACCCGCCATCGTGCGCATCAATTGGAACTGTGCTCATCCACTTTTTGGAAGATTTTGCGGAATGATCTTGGTTTGTGGACTTCCAAAATCCAACTTGTGCAAAAATTGAAGCCGAACGAGTCGCACGTGCGGTGAATGGCCAAAACAAGATGGCCACTGATGCTGATTTTTACAAGAAAATTCTGTTCAGCGATGAAGCTCACTTTTCATTTCATTTCTTTATTGACATGTAATTCGAAGCCCATTGGGGACCCATTGGTTGAATGGGTACGCTAATAACCAAAATTGTCGCATTTGGAATGAAAATCCGCAGCCATTGTTGAGACGCCGTTACATCCTCCAAAAAATATACTGTTTGGTGTGCTCTATGGGTAGAGGAAATCATTAGTCCATATTTCTTCAACAATGAAGCCGGCAATAATGTTCCAGTCAAGCCATGACTTTTTCGTGCCAGAATTGGAGGATGTTGACGTGAACGGCCTTTGGTTCCCACAAGACGGCGCGACATGCCATACAGCCAACGAAAAAATCAATTTATTTAAGGAAACTTTTGGTGGGCGCATTATTTCGTGTCGTGGACCTGTGGCGTGGCCTCCAAAATCGTCCGATTTAACACAGCTGGCCTATTTTTTTTAGGGTTATGTGCAGTGGCTTGTCTTCGCAGATAAGCCCGACACGATTGACGCCTTGGAAGAGAATATTCAGCGCATAACTACTGGTTTTAAGTCCTGCAATCGCATCATACATTCCGAGGTAAGAATAAGGGATAAGTTTTCTTTTTCGACATTGCCTTTTTTTTGCTCAAGCGAGACTGACTGCATTCGTTTGTTTTCGTTCAATGTGTGAGAGAACCGCACATGGGCGACCTTTTGTCGACGACTGTTCTAAAGTGTCGGAACAAAATATAGTGCAAATGAATTGTACTTACCTCAATCAGCTAAAAAGTCACAACTTTATTCAAAATTCAACTCCAATAAAGATTTATTGCGTCAAAACTCTCACAATTTAAATTACGACTGTTTTACACTAAGAACCACTGATCTAATAACATTACACTCCACGACACAACTAAAAATATTTTGAATTGCAAAAAATATTTATTTCTCAAAGTTTTTACTATTTTAGTTCTTCACTATTTATTTAAGAACTCACGAGGAAGTTTACATTTTGAAATCGCTTAACCGACAAGAAGAGATCGCCACAACGACAACCATAACGAAAGGGACACGACAATCGATTCTATGAACCGAAAGAATCCGAAGCAGCTATTACACACGAGGCTACAGTTGCAGCCATGTTGAAGCAAACGTTGCTTCGTGTGTAGCTGCGTTGTCATGTGTTTTGCGACATTAACATTTTCTACAACACGTTGCTCTCAAAGGATGCCTCTTGTGGGCCTAGCAATGAACTAAACATCTGCATGAAATCATTTGTACAATGAATACCCACCACATTCATGTTACTCATTGTGCAATGTGCCCATTGAATGAATACAAATGAAAGCATCCGCTGAAGTTGTGTTGTGCTTCGTTTTGGCGTTTTGGCAAATTCGAACTCAAACCATTCCATGACAGAAAATGTTGTGTAATTAGTTTTTGTTCATTCATCGAGGCAAAAAGTCGATTTTGGTCTTTTTTTTTTAAAAAAATATATTAAAAGCCGACTCCCAACATTTAAGGTAAAACGTCGGTAAGTCGACTTTTTGAGTAACTACACAATTTTTATACCACCAACAATGGGTGGATGGCAAATTGAAGATGTCATTCCTTTAATAACTGTAAAAATATTAAAAAATATTATTAATGGTCGTAATTCTATTTTCGTCCGTCCGTGTGTCTCTTGAAAGCACGAAAGCGGTCAGAGGAATTAATCAAAGACCCTTAAAATTTGCATGATAACGTCAAAATCTGTTTATGATTGTAAGTAGGCGAAATCGGACCAGGGGGGAATAGTTCCTCTTTAAGAGACTAAAGTACAAAACATAAATTTTTGTGGACGGGCAATGGTTAAAAAGGGGTCTGTTAATACCGCAAAAAGGGCATAGTTGCTGGACGTTTCCGTTTTTATGACCCAAAAATAATTGAATACACATCAGTAGTTAATACGGACATAAATATGAGTATAAAATTTAAAGTAATCATTACTACCAAAATTAATTTTTTTATTTTGAGGAATCTAAAAAACAGAAATTTTTTGAGCTTTTGTTTCGAAGTAACGCTTGGTGTATATGAGGCTCTGCTATGGCAAACTTAACGACGTTTTTACTTTTCTGGTTTAATTTTTTTATTAATAAATATACGATAGCATATATAAAAATGGAAAAAATGAATTACGAGAGCTCTTTTAACATTAGTTTTTGCGGAAAAACTCGTCAATCAAACCAAGGAAAAGCTTAAGAAACACTATAGGGACTATGCACCAGCGATTTCAATGGTAAAAAACTATTTACTGATTTTCGTTGTATGTAGTCGCAAAGTACAAATGACGCTGAACGTTCTGGAGGGCCAGTTGGAGTCAATACATCCGGAAATGTCAAAAAAATCCACGATATGGTGTTCGCCGATCGAAGAGTAAAAGTGCGTGAGATTGTTGATGCCATACGCATTTCATATGGCAGTGTGGTTTCTACGATTGTTGATATTTATATTTCGGGTTCGGCAAAATTTTTCAAAATATTCTCCTTTAAGATCAATACACTTTTGCATGCGCACAAACCAATTTACGAAGCACTTTTTCCACTCCGATTGAGACACATCCAAAACATGATTTTTGAACGATGCTTCGGGCGATGAAAAACTTTGACCGCGCATTTTTTTCTTGATGCTAGGGAATAAGAAGAAGTCATTGGGTTCCAATTCAGGGATGTACGGTGGAGGCCCATCAATTCGACATCTAGAGTGGTCAAGTAGCTCATCGTTTCAGCTGATGTGTGAGAGTTCACATTGTCGTGATGCAAAATGATCCGTTTTTTTCTTATAATCTTTGCTCATTTCTTCGAACACTGTTGGCAAACAGATGGTTGTATACCACTCAGAATTGACCGGCCTACGTTCCACTTAAGGCACTGCGGCAACATGGCCGGTTATACCAAAAAAGGCAATCATTTACTTCGATGTACTTCTTCCACGAACAAATTTTGTTGGATTTAGCTCGTCTTGAAAGACCCATACGGTCGAATGCTGTTTTGTTTCGGGTTCATATGCATAGATCCACGATTCGCCACCTGTGACAATGTTATACACTGCCTTTAAGCTACCGCAGTTATACTTTTTCAACACCTCTTTGCACCAATCCGTACGAGCCTTTTTTGACCATTCGTCCAATTATGTGGGATCCAACGAGAACAATTTTTTTTTCACGACCAAATGAACATGCAATATCTTATTGATGTTTGTCATACTAATGCCCAAGGATGCCTCAATCTTTGTCACATGTCAGTCTTGCTTAATCAGTGCACGCACAGCATCGATGGTTTCTGGCAAAGCGACCGAAGTTGGACGTCTTCACGAAATTCATCCTGGATCGAACGGCGTCCGAGACTGAACTCTTGGTACCAGCGATTAACAGTGGTTTTTGATGGTGCTTAATCGCCAAAAGTCGAAACAAGTAGATTTTAACACTTGTCTCGATAACCCACGCCGAAAGTCGTAAAAAATCATCGCACGAAAATGTTCACGGGATAATTCCATTTTTGACTGGGATGAATTTTTCAAAACACTATAAACAAAACAATTCGCCCTCAAATGACATAACGTTCTGAGTGAAGTTATGCTAAAAAATGTCAAAGTTTCCAATGGAAGCTCCAGTTTGCATCTGAAAACACTAGTATTGTCGGGACCCGAAATATAAATAGCAACCCTCGTATTTTACATGATAAGTTGGGTTTAAGAAAGCTGTCTGCAAGATGTCTGCCGCGTATTCTCTCAAATGACCATAAACGTAATCATGTGACAACCTCAAAGGAGTTGTTTAACCGCAATTCGATTGAGTTTCTGCGGCGTATTGTAACTGTGGATGAAACATGGATCCATTACAACACTCCTGAGACCAAGAAGCATTCTAAACAATGGGTTTTTCCGGGTGAACCGGCTCCGAAGAAGGACAAGGTGACTTTGTCGGCCAATAAGGTTTTTTTGGGTTGCACGCGGGATAATCCACATCGAATTAACGAGGATTTAAAAAAACGACTCTTATGGCCAAGAAAAAAGTTTTTAATCGAGAAAATGCACTGGCGCACAAGTGTGCAGTCTCAATTGCATGAAATAGGATACGAATTGGTACCTCATCCGCCATATTCTCCGGATTTAGCCCCCAGTTTCCTATTTCCAAACCTAAAGGAAATGACTTGGAGGTAATGTAGCTGCGGATTCTCGGAGTTTTTAATTAATCAAATCGGACAAACTGTTCTTGAGTTATGCTAAAATGTGTGGTGAAACCTCCATCATTTTTAAAATAGCGGTTTATATACTAAAAAAACGTTTAGGTAGAGGAAAGAACACTCATTATATTATATTTATGACCTAATTCATTAGATAAAAGCAAAAAATTCACTTAAACAAACAAAAAGATTTTTTTTGTTACGTAGTGTAATTCATGTTATATTCTTTAACCACTTGAAAAAGGAATTGTTTCTCCTCTTCATTGTGGGTTAATTGATTATTATAATCTGTAATGAATTTGGCGCCTCTTTCAGCTGCATCATTCAAGTTTTTACAAATTTGTGATCCCTGAGCGTAGTCAAAACATTCCTTCCAATCCGACGGATCGACTTGCAAAAATTCTTTTGAAATTTCTAAGCGATCAAAGAGTGCGTGTGTATTGGTATTTACAAAATCGCTTAAATATTTTGCGCAAATGTGTCGATATTTGTTGGATTAGTTATTACTCGCTTGCATTTTTCTGTATTTGCTTTAACATTAATTGCCTGAACTTTTTTTTTAATTGCAACAGTTACATTAGGATCGAAGAATGAAAGACCGACTGCTTCTTCCGACAAATACTGCTTCTTCCGATAATATTTTTAATTAAGTTTAGGTCTTGATTTGGTGCTTCAATTGCTTTAGTGCATCAAAACCTGGCTTTTACATAAATACGAACTATAAACAGACAGACACTACGTATACCGTTTAGCTCTTGTTTGGTCATATTGAATTCATTGCGAAACAAATATGTACATTTTAAGTGCATAAATAGATTTTGACATCCATCGAGCATGAGAAGTTGCACCAGGTATACGAAAGATGTTAAAATTCGACACCGTACCACCAAGAAAACTGACAACTAATATTTCTTTGTAGTCGCGTCTGCTATGAGCTTGTTTTAAGTTATCTAGACAGCAATTTAAAATTGTTCCACGTTCTTCAGCAGTCAATACTGTAATAATGTGTTCATCTTCTAAACAACTTTTATAATTTAATTTGTCAATATTAATCCAGTATTTGCTAAAGCGATTAAAAATTAGCACTTCTGGATCGGCTGTAGTATCCACTCTAATTTTAAACACTTTACGGATCAACAACTCGTAAATATAGTGTCTGCAGGGAAAATATAATAAATCGCGACCTAGTTTCCCTTCAATCAGTGCAGCAGCACCGTTTTGTACTCCTGTATTATGAGCAGTTGTGTCGAAGCAGATAATTTCAACTAGATCAAGCATTTCATATGCTTTTATTGAATTAAACACGTCATCTGATATTTCTTTTCCACTCCAAGATTTTAACTTTGGAATGCCAAGTAGTTTATCGATACCTTGAGATGAGACTATGATTGGCAAGCGATCAACTTTTTCCCTGCCACTAATTTCTGGTAACATTCTACCATCCCAATGCAAAACAAAACTAGGTGGAATCTTGAAATAAAAACTCAAGTTTCTTAATTTATACTTAAAACATAAAAAAGAAGCATCATTACTACCAAAATTAATTTTTTTATTTTGAGGAATCCAAAAAAACAGAAATTTTTTGAGCTTTTGTTTCGAAGTAACGCTTGGTGTATATGAGGCTCTGCTATGGCAAACTTAACGACGTTTTTACTTTTCTGGTTTAATTTTTTTATTAATAAATATACGATAGCATATATAAAAATGGAAAAAATGAATTACGAGAGCTCTTTTAACATTAGTTTTTGCGGAAAAACTCGTCAATCAAACCAAGGAAAAGCTTAAGAAACACTATAGGGACTATGCACCAGCGATTTCAATGGTAAAAAATTATTTACTGATTTTCGTTGTATGTAGTCGCAAAGTACAAATGACGCTGAACGTTCTGGAGGGCCAGTTGGAGTCAATACATCCGGAAATGTCAAAAAAATCCACGATATGGTGTTCGCCGATCGAAGAGTAAAAGTGCGTGAGATTGTTGATGCCATACGCATTTCATATGGCAGTGTGGTTTCTACGATTGTTGATATTTATATTTCGGGTTCGGCAAAATTTTTCAAAATATTCTCCTTTAAGATCAATACACTTTTGCATGCGCACAAACCAATTTACGAAGCACTTTTTCCACTCCGATTGAGACACATCCAAAACATGATTTTTGAACGATGCTTCGGGCGATGAAAAACTTTGACCGCGCATTTTTTTCTTGATGCTAGGGAATAAGAAGAAGTCATTGGGTTCCAATTCAGGGATGTACGGTGGAGGCCCATCAATTCGACATCTAGAGTGGTCAAGTAGCTCATCGTTTCAGCTGATGTGTGAGAGCTCACATTGTCGTGATGCAAAATGATCCGTTTTTTTCTTATAATCTTTGCTCATTTCTTCGAACACTGTTGGCAAACAGATGGTTGTATACCACTCAGAATTGACCGGCCTACGTTCCACTTAAGGCACTGCGGCAACATGGCCGGTTATACCAAAAAAGGCAATCATTTGCTTCGATGTACTTCTTCCACGAACAAATTTTGTTGGATTTAGCTCGTCTTGAAAGACCCATACGGTCGAATGCTGTTTTGTTTCGGGTTCATATGCATAGATCCACGATTCGCCACCTGTGACAATGTTATACACTGCCTTTAAGCTACCGCAGTTATACTTTTTCAACACCTCTTTGCACCAATCCGTACGAGCCTTTTTTGACCATTCGTCCAATTATGTGGGATCCAACGAGAACAATTTTTTTTTCACGACCAAATGAACATGCAATATCTTATTGATGTTTGTCATACTAATTCCCAAGGATGCCTCAATCTTTGTCACATGTCAGTCTTGCTTAATCAGTGCACGCACAGCATCGATGGTTTCTGGCAAAGCGACCGAAGTTGGACGTCTTTCACGAAATTCATCCTGGATCGAACGGCGTCCGAGACTGAACTCTTGGTACCAGCGATTAACAGTGGTTTTTGATGGTGCTTAATCGCCAAAAGTCGAAACAAGTAGATTTTAACACTTGTCTCGATAACCCACGCCGAAAGTCGTAAAAAATCATCGCACGAAAATGTTCACGGGATAATTCCATTTTTGACTGGGATGAATTTTTCAAAACACTATAAACAAAACAATTCGCCCTCAAATGACATAACGTTCTGAGTGAAGTTATGCTAAAAAATGTCAAAGTTTCCAATGGAAGTTCCAGTTTGCATCTGAAAACACTAGTATTGTCGAGACCCGAAATATAAATAGCAACCCTCGTATTTTACATGATAAGTTGGGTTTAAGAAAGCTGTCTGCAAGATGTCTGCCGCGTATTCTCTCAAATGACCATAAACGTAATCATGTGACAACCTCAAAGGAGTTGTTTAACCGCAATTCGATTGAGTTTCTGCGGCGTATTGTAACTGTGGATGAAACATGGATCCATTACAACACTCCTGAGACCAAGAAGCATTCTAAACAATGGGTTTTTCCGGGTGAACCGGTTCCGAAGAAGGACAAGGTGACTTTGTCGGCCAATAAGGTTTTTTTGGGTTGCACGCGGGATAATCCACATCGAATTAACGAGGATTTAAAAAAACGACTCTTATGGCCAAGAAAAAAGTTTTTAATCGAGAAAATGCACTGGCGCACAAGTGTGCAGTCTCAATTGCATGAAATAGGATACGAATTGGTACCTCATCCGCCATATTCTCCGGATTTAGCCCCCAGTTTCCTATTTCCAAACCTAAAGGAAATGACTTGGAGGTAATGTAGCTGCGGATTCTCGGAGTTTTTACTTAATCAAATCGGACAAACTGTTCTTGAGTTATGCTAAAATGTGTGGTGAAACCTCCATCATTTTTAAAATAGCGGTTTATATACTAAAAAAACGTTTAGGTAGAGGAAAGAACACTCATTATATTATATTTATGACCTAATTCATTAGATAAAAGCAAAAAATTCACTTAAACAAACAAAAAGATTTTTTTTGTTACGAGTGTAATTCATGTTATATTCTTTAACCACTTGAAAAAGGAATTGTTTCTCCTCTTCATTGTGGGTTAATTGATTATTATAATCTGTAATGAATTTGGCGCCTCTTTCAGCTGCATCATTCACTACAGATAAGTTTTTACAAATTTGTGATCCCTGAGCGTAGTCAAAACATTCATTCCAATCCGACGGATCGACTTGCAAAAATTCTTTTGAAATTTCTAAGCGATCAAAGAGTGCGTGTGTATTGGTATTTACAAAATCGCTTAAATATTTTGCGCAAATGTGTCGATATTTGTTGGATTAGTTATTACTCGCTTGCATTTTTCTGTATTTGCTTTAACATTAATTGCCTGAACTTTTTTTTAATTGCAACAGTTACATTAGGATCGAAGAATGAAAGACCGACTGCTTCTTCCGACAAATACTGCTTCTTCCGATAATATTTTTAATTAAGTTTAGGTCTTGATTTGGTGCTTCAATTGCTTTAGTGCATCAAAACCTGGCTTTTACATAAATACGAACTATAAACAGACAGACACTACGTATACCGTTTAGCTCTTGTTTGGTCATATTGAATTCATTGCGAAACAAATATGTACATTTTAAGTGCATAAATAGATTTTGACATCCACCGAGCATGAGAAGTTGCACCAGGTATACGAAAGATGTTAAAATTCGACACCGTACCACTAAGAAAACTGACAACTAATATTTGTTTGTAGTCGCGTCTGCTATGAGCTTGTTTTAAGTTATCTAGACAGCAATTTAAAATTGTTCCACGTTCTTCAGCAGTCAATACTGTAATAATGTGTTCATCTTCTAAACAACTTTTATAATTTAATTTGTCAATATCAATCCAGTATTTGCTAAAGCGATTAAAAATTAGCACTTCTGGATCGGCTGTAGTATCCACTCTAATTTTAAACACTTTACGGATCAACAACTCGTAAATATGGTGTCTGCAGGGAAAATATAATAAATCGCGACCTAGTTTCCCTTCAAGCAGTGCAGCAGCACCGTTTTGTACTCCTGTATTATGAGCAGTTGTGTCGAAGCAGATAATTTCAACTAGATCAAGCATTTCATATGCTTTTATTGAATTAAACACGTCATCTGATATTTCTTTTCCACTCCAAGATTTTAACTTTGGAATGCCAAGTAGTTTATCGATACCTTGAGATGAGACTATGATTGGCAAGCGATCAACTTTTTCCCTGCCACTAATTTCTGGTAACATTCTACCATCCCAATGCAAAACAAAACTAGGTGGAATCTTGAAATAAAAACTCAAGTTTCTTAATTTATACTTAAAACATAAAAAAGAAGCATCATTACTACCAAAATTAATTTTTTTATTTTGAGGAATCCAAAAAAACAGAAATTTTTTGAGCTTTTGTTTCGAAGTAACGCTTGGTGTATATGAGGCTCTGCTATGGCAAACTTAACGACGTTTTTACTTTTCTGGTTTAATTTTTTTATTAATAAATATACGATAGCATATATAAAAATGGAAAAAATGAATTACGAGAGCTCTTTTAACATTAGTTTTTGCGGAAAAACTCGTCAATCAAACCAAGGAAAAGCTTAAGAAACACTATAGGGACTATGCACCAGCGATTTCAATGGTAAAAAAATATTTACTGATTTTCGTTGTATGTAGTCGCAAAGTACAAATGACGCTGAACGTTCTGGAGGGCCAGTTGGAGTCAATACATCCGGAAATGTCAAAAAAATCCACGATATGGTGTTCGCCGATCGAAGAGTAAAAGTGCGTGAGATTGTTGATGCCATACGCATTTCATATGGCAGTGTGGTTTCTACGATTGTTGATATTTATATTTCGGGTTCGGCAAAATTTTTCAAAATATTCTCCTTTAAGATCAATACACTTTTGCATGCGCACAAACCAATTTACGAAGCACTTTTTCCACTCCGATTGAGACACATTCAAAACATGATTTTTGAACGATGCTTCGGGCTATGAAAAACTTTGACCGCGCATTTTTTTCTTGATGCTAGGGAATAAGAAGAAGTCATTGGGTTCCAATTCAGGGATGTACGGTGGAGGCCCATCAATTCGACATCTAGAGTGGTCAAGTAGCTCATCGTTTCAGCTGATGTGTGAGAGCTCACATTGTCGTGATGCAAAATGATCCGTTTTTTTCTTATAATCTTTGCTCATTTCTTCGAACACTGTTGGCAAACAGATGGTTGTATACCACTCAGAATTGACCGGCCTACGTTCCACTTAAGGCACTGCGGCAACATGGCCGGTTATACCAAAAAAGGCAATCATTTGCTTCGATGTACTTCTTCCACGAACAAATTTTGTTGGATTGAGCTCGTCTTGAAAGACCCATACGGTCGAATGCTGTTTTGTTTCGGGTTCATATGCATAGATCCACGATTCGCCACCTGTGACAATGTTATACACTGCCTTTAAGCTACCGCAGTTATACTTTTTCAACACCTCTTTGCACCAATCCGTACGAGCCTTTTTTGACCATTCGTCCAATTATGTGGGATCCAACGAGAACAATTCTTTTTTCACGACCAAATGAACATGCAATATCTTATTGATGTTTGTCATACTAATGCCCAAGGATGCCTCAATCTTTGTCACATGTCAGTCTTGCTTAATCAGTGCACGCACAGCATCGATGGTTTCTGGCAAAGCGACCGAAGTTGGACGTCTTTCACGAAATTCATCCTGGATCGAACGGCGTCCGAGACTGAACTCTTGGTACCAGCGATTAACAGTGGTTTTTGATGGTGCTTAATCGCCAAAAGTCGAAACAAGTAGATTTTAACACTTGTCTCGATAACCCACGCCGAAAGTCGTAAAAAATCATCGCACGAAAATGTTCACGGGATAATTCCATTTTTGACTGGGATGAATTTTTCAAAACACTATAAACAAAACAATTCGCCCTCAAATGACATAACGTTCTGAGTGAAGTTATGCTAAAAAATGTCAAAGTTTCCAATGGAAGTTCCAGTTTGCATCTGAAAACACTAGTATTGTCGGGACCCGAAATATAAATAGCAACCCTCGTATTTTACATGATAAGTTGGGTTTAAGAAAGCTGTCTGCAAGATGTCTGCCGCGTATTCTCTCAAATGACCATAAACGTAATCATGTGACAACCTCAAAGGAGTTGTTTAACCGCAATTCGATTGAGTTTCTGCGGCGTATTGTAACTGTGGATGAAACATGGATCCATTACAACACTCCTGAGACCAAGAAGCATTCTAAACAATGGGTTTTTCCGGGTGAACCGGTTCCGAAGAAGGACAAGGTGACTTTGTCGGCCAATAAGGTTTTTTTGGGTTGCACGCGGGATAATCCACATGGAATTAACGAGGATTTAAAAAAACGACTCTTATGGCCAAGAAAAAAGTTTTTAATCGAGAAAATGCACTGGCGCACAAGTGTGCAGTCTCAATTGCATGAAATAGGATACGAATTGGTACCTCATCCGCCATATTCTCCGGATTTAGCCCCCAGTTTCCTATTTCCAAACCTAAAGAAATGGCTCGGTGGAAAGAGATTCAGCTCCTACGTAAAATTATTGGTCAAACAAATGCCTATTTTATGGACCTCGAAAAACCCTATTTTTGGAAGGAGTATAAAATGGGAGAATGGTTTTACCAAATGTATTAAGCTTAAAGGAGACTATATTGAAAAATATTTTTTTTTTTCCAAAAAAAACCGTGTTTTATTCGAAAGGTGACGGAATTATTGATATACCTTCGTATGTAAACATCATATATATATTAGTCCGATCCTAATTTATACGAACAAATTTATTTTCTCGAATATATGTTACGGCAAGCGCTATAATTATTCGTTTTAGTCTCAAAAAGAATATAAAACAATTTGACAACGATTAGATAATTTTTAGCCGTGCCCCAAGCACCTTTTTGTTTTTATTATGAGAAATAAGGCAAAAAAAATATATTTTTTATTTTATTTAAATTTATTTGAAAATAAAGAATAAACTGAAATATTTTTATTAATTACATACTCATAGTAACATTAATATTATTTTAATGTAATAGTGAAGTCTTTTTAAAAATGGATAACACTATGTAACAAAATTTTGTTTAAGTGAATTTTTTTACTGTTTCTCATTGGTTATGTCTCTAAACTGAAGAAAAACTTTAACTGATGTCTGGCTAATCGTTTTTTAATTTTTTATTTTTCATGGTACAGATAGATAAGAGTGTGCATAAAAGATTGTTAAACAGCTTAATTTTAATGAAGGTACCATCACTTAGTTGAGAATTAAACCAAAACTTGTTAATCGATTTTATTGAAATGTGGCTAGTTTTATTTGTAACATATTTATGTTTATAACTAAAGATCAAAAAAGAGCATTTGTGACTTTTTTGGTTTTTTATGAATTTTAAGACAAAATTTTTTTTCCAATTTTGCATGAAAAAAAAAATTTTTTGGAAAAAGTTTCTGAATATTTTCAAAACTATTCACTTTATCAAAAAACAGTGTAAGAGTAACTTGGAGGTAATGTAGCTGCGGATTCTCGGAGTTTTTACTTAATCAAATCTGTTCTTGAGTTAAATGTGTGGTGAAACCTCCATCATTTTTAAAATAGCGGTTTATATACTAAAAAACGTTTAGGTAGAGGAAAGAACACTCATTATATTATATTTATGACCTAATTCATTAGATAAAAGCAAAAAATTCACTTAAACGAACAAAAAGATTTTTTTTGTTACGTAGTGTAATTCATGTTATATTCTTTAACCACTTGAAAAAGGAATTGTTTCTCCTCTTCATTGTGGGTTAATTGATTATTATAATCTGTAATGAATTTGGCGCCTCTTTCAGCTGCATCATTCACTACAGATAAGTTTTTACAAATTTGTGATCCCTGACCGTAGTCAAAACATTCATTCCAATCCGACGGATCGACTTGCAAAAATTCTTTTGAAATTTCTAAGCGATCAAAGAGTGCGTGTGTATTGGTATTTACAAAATCGCTTAAATATTTTGCGCAAATGTGTCGATATTTGTTGGATTAGTTATTACTCGCTTGCATTTTTCTGTATTTGCTTTAACATTAATTGCCTGAACTTTTTTTTTAATTGCAACAGTTACATTAGGACCGAAGAATGAAAGACCGACTGCTTCTTCCGACAAATACTGCTTCTTCCGATAATATTTTTAATTAAGTTTAGGTCTTGATTTGGTGCTTCAATTGCTTTAGTGCATCAAAACCTGGCTTTTACATAAATACGAACTATAAACAGACAGACACTACGTATACCGTTTAGCTCTTGTTTGGTCATATTGAATTCATTGCGAAACAAATATGTACATTTTAAGTGCATAAATAGATTTTGACATCCATCGAGCATGAGAAGTTGCACCAGGTATACGAAAGATGTTAAAATTCGACACCGTACCACCAAAAAAACTGACAACTAATATTTCTTTGTAGTCGCGTCTGCTATGAGCTTGTTTTAAGTTATCTAGACAGCAATTTAAAATTGTTCCACGTTCTTCAGCAGTCAATACTGTAATAATGTGTTCATCTTCTAAACAACTTTTATAATTTAATTTGTCAATATTAATCCAGTATTTGCTAAAGCGATTAAAAATTAGCACTTCTGGATCGGCTGTAGTATCCACTCTAATTTTAAACACTTTACGGATCAACAACTCGTAAATATGGTGTCTGCAGGGAAAATAAAATAAATCGCGACCTAGTTTCCCTTCAAGCAGTGCAGCAGCACCGTTTTGTACTCCTGTATTATGAGCAGTTATGTCGAAGCAGATAATTTCAACTAGATCAAGCATTTCATATGCTTTTATTGAATTAAACACGTCATCTGATATTTTTTTTCCACTCCAAGATTTTAACTTTGGAATGCCAAGTATTTTATCGATACCTTGAGATGAGACTATGATTGGCAAGCGATCAACTTTTTCCCTGCCACTAATTTCTGGTAACATTCTACCATCCCAATGCAAAACAAAGCTAGGTGGAATCTTGAAATAAAAACTCAAGTTTCTTAATTTATACTTAAAACATAAAAAAGAAGCATAGGAAAAAACACAAGCACTTTAAAGTACTTACTTAAAAGTTTGCTGCAATGTTTTGTGCTGTTGTTGCACGATGTTTCTGACACATTCGACGAATTGATGAACGATTTAGTATAAGATCTTCGATATCATAGCCCAACGCGTCAGCAGTTGCACTTAGGATATGAACTACAGCATCATCAGTGCCTTTCCACTTATCCAAAGTTGAAAGCAATCTTGGTGTAAAAAAAATTGTTTTACCTCTGGATATACCTGGATATGCATTTCCTGCCGATGTTGATGCTACAACTTCAATATCGTATATATATATATATATATATATATATATATATATATATATATATATATATATATATATATATATATATATATATATATATATATATATATATATATATATATATATATATATATATATATATATATATATATATATATATACTAACATTAGGGTGCCACATTATAGTGGTAGGAAATGAGATTTGGGGGGTAACTACCAGAACGGTACACTTGAGGTTAATGGACCTCAGAGCAAAAATATTGGCCTCCCCGAGACAAAAAAATTCGCTATATCAAACTTTAAGATCGGACTGTAAATACCGAAGATATAACGAAAAACTAAAAAGGCGACCCCTACGTTCGGTCAAAAAAAAAAATATTTTTTTGAAATGTCCTTGGAACAATACTTTATATTCGCTGGTGTACGGTGCACTTTTTTTTGTCCATGTAAGGTGATACGGTCTAATATCCAGAGGAAAAACAATTTTTTTACACCAAGATTGCTTTCAACTTTGGATAAGTGGAAAAGCACTGATGATGCTGTAGTTCATATCCTAAGTGCAACTGCTGACGCGTTGGGCTATGATATCGAAGATCTTATACTAAATCGTTCATCAATTCGTCGAATGTGTCAGAAACATCGTGCAACAACAGCACAAAACATTGCAGCAAACTTTTTAGTAAGTACTTTAAAGTGCTTGTGTTTTTCCCTATGCTTCTTTTTTATGTTTTAAGTATAAATTAAGAAACTTGAGTTTTTATTTCAAGATTCCACCTAGTTTTGTTTTGCATTGGGATGGTAGAATGTTACCAGAAATTAGTGGCAGGGAAAAAGTTGATCGCTTGCCAATCATAGTCTCATCTCAAGGTATCGATAAACTACTTGGCATTCCAAAGTTAAAATCTTGCAGTGGAAAAGAAATATCAGATGACGTGTTTAATTCAATAAAAGCATATGAAATGCTTGATCTAGTTGAAATTATCTGCTCATAATACAGGAGTACAAAACGGTACTGCTGCACTGCTTGAAGGGAAACTAGGTCGCGATTTATTATATTTTCCCTGCAGACACCATATTTACGAGTTGTTGATCCGTAAAGTGTTTAAAATTAGAGTGGATACTACAGCCGATCCAGAAGTGCTAATTTTTAATCGCTTTAGCAAATACTGGATTAATATTGACAAATTAAATTATAAAAGTTGTTTAGAAGATGAACACATTATTACAGTATTGACTGCTGAAGAACGTGGAACAATTTTAAATTGCTGTCTAGATAACTTAAAACAAGCTCATAGCAGACGCGACTACAAAGAAATATTAGTTGTCAGTTTTCTTGGTGGTACGGTGTCGAATTTTAACATCTTTCGTATACCTGGTGCAACTTCTCATGCTCGATGGATGTCAAAATCTATTTATGCACTTAAAATGTACATATTTGTTTCGCAATGAATTCAATATGACCAAACAAGAGCTAAACGGTATACGTAGTGTCTGTCTGTTTATAGTTCGTATTTATGTAAAAGCCAGGTTTTGATGCACTAAAGCAATTGAAGCACCAAATCAAGACCTAAACTTAATTAAAAATATTATCGGAAGAAGCAGTATTTGTCGGAAGAAGCAGTCGGTCTTTCATTCTTCGATCATAATGTAACTGTTGCAAATAAAAAAAAAGTTCAGGCAATTAATGTTAAAGCAAATACAGAAAAATGCAAGCGAGTAATAACTAATCCAACAAATATCGACACATTTGCGCAAAATATTTAAACGATTTTGTAAATACCAATACACACGCACTCTTTGATCGCTTAGAAATTTCAAAAGAATTTTTGCAAGTCGATCCGTCGGATTGGAATGAATGTTTTGACTACGCTCAGGGATCACAAATTTGTAAAAACTTATCTGTAGTGAATGATGCAGCTGAAAGAGGCGCCAAATTCATTACAGATTTGATTAGTATATGAAGAGGAGAAACAATTCCTTTTTCAAGTGGTTAAAGAATATAACATGAATTATCCATTTTTAAAAAGACTTCACTATTACATTAAAATAATATTAATGTTACTATGAGTATGTAATTAATAAAAATATTTCAGTTTATTCTTTATTTTCAAATAAATGTAAATAAAATAAAAAATATATTTTTTTGCCTTATTTCTCATAATATATATATATATATATATATATATATATATATATATATATATATATATATATATATATATATATATATATATATATATATATATATATATATATATATACTAAAGATTTAAACAACGAGTACAAACGTAAAAAAGTAAAAAAATGGTACGTGCTTTAGGCACCTTCGGCCCATGCGTCCGTCCCTAATCTGAGTCAGACTTTTAAAATTACTCTATATTTGGATTCGTACCACGATGTATTAATCGACCATTTTGACTGTGCGGTACGTTTTTAAGCCACATAAGCCAAAAAGTCAAGCAACAATGCCATTTTTTTCAAGTATGAAGTGCGTCTACAGCTAACAGTACCAATTCATACTATTGCCCGTCCACAAAGAATTATTATTTGGCAAGCAAATACTTGAAAACAAAACTTTTAATCGAGGTGCCTTCGGCCCCTTAAAGGGAAACTGTTTTCCGCCCTAAGCTTATTTAGACCATTTTTAATTCCAAACTGCTTATGACCATAAACCAGTATCAGGATCCTACGTTGATTCGTTTGACCGCTATCGTGCTTTTAACAGACAAACGGGCTAGATCTTAGAACTTTACGCTGATCAGGAATGTATATACTTCATTGGGCTCAAGATCAATTGTTCGTAGTGTTGCAAACAGAATTACAAATTTAACATACCATCCACCTTCGGTGAAGTGCATAAAGAAAATCATGTAGCTTTATAAACTGGTAAAAAGCTAAATTTGGGCGTAGCGACTATAAATTCTAAATGAACTGTGCCAATTTCAACAAGATTTGATGTAATATGTGGATTGTAGAGCTAAAGAAATTAAATCGGTTGAAAGTACATATGTGTGGAGGCTATATCTAAATCTGAACAAATTTCCTTTAATTTCAATAAAGCAAATTCTTGGTCCAAAATACCACTTGTGCCACTTTTTATCAGGATTAGATGGAATGTGTGGTTTCTAGAGCTAAAAACATAGAACCGGCTAAACGTATGTGTGAAAGCTATATCGAATCGGAAACGAATTTCTTCAAAATCCAAAGCGTCCGTTCTTGCTTCAAAAAACCTACTTCCGCCAAATTTCATGAATAACATTTGCGACCTATAGTTAGATCTACAGCAAACCAACGGACAGTCGCAAAGACAGACTTCGTTAAATTGTACCAGCTAGTATTCGACTAATCGATAATCGACCTTTAGAACCATACTCTATCGGTGTAACTGATTCGAGTTAATCAATATAATTCGAGTTAAATGTTATGAAGGAAAAATATTTTTTTTCTTTTTATACCGTACAACACTCTGTGTAACAGGGTATAAACCATGAAATTAACTGCAGGATGGACGATTTAACATTTAAATTTTTAATCGGCTGTAAAAACAGTACTTATTATTTTTTAACATTTCACCTTTTATTGGAAAGGTTGAATTTTGTCATTTAATAATAGAACACAATATTTTTCATACTAATACCACAACTGGCTCAGCAGTTTTCATCCTATCAACCCAATTTTTTAGTACATTATCGATTGTTTCGGGTAGAATCTCTTTGATGGCAACTTTGATTTTATGTTTCAATGCTTCAATTGTCTCTGGATGGTTTGCGTAACATTTGTCTTTATTGGCTTTCCACAGAAAATAATTCAAAGGGCTGAAATCACAGCTCCGATGCGGCCAATTCACATCACAATTTCGGCTGATTATTCGATTTTAAAAAACAGTGCGTAAAACATCGATGGTTGCGTTGGTTGTGTGACATGTGGCACCATCTTGTTGAAACAAAATATCGCCCATGTCATTCTCTTGAATTTTTGAAAACAAAAATGCGTTAAGCAATTTTTCTTATGGACATAGCCACCGAGATGATAATGAGCTTCATTTGACGATTTTTCGGTAAAATTCTTCATTTTCTGCCAAACATCTTCAGCCCATTGGGCGAAGCGAAAACGCATCGGTGGTCTTCCAGTATTAAATGACAAAGTTCAACTTTTCCAATAAAACCAGAAATTTGAGAAAATTATCTGTACTTTATTTTACAGCCGATTCAAATTTAAAATTTTAAATAGTCCACCCTTTAATAATACCCTGTTCCACAGAGTAATACAGGGTATAAAAAGAATAAATGTTTTTTTCTTTCTAACATTGACCTTAAGTAACTCGAATTAAGTCGATTAACTCAAATACTATTGTATAACTTCGCAAACGTACTTGTCCCATTCATACGGAAGCTAGCACATTCAATGTACAGGGTTTTCCATTAAAGACATAAGTAAATTACATTAAAGACACAATTTTATATATTAATTAAACAAAGAATATTTAGGATATAGAGTTCAAATTAAGTCCAGGTGTAGTGAAAATGTTACATTTTAAGAATGATATTCGATTTCGGTCATATAAACACTACGAGCCAGTGTTGTTTTTTTAAATTATTCCTAATTTAAAGTTGCGACCACCGTCTCAGAATTTCGGTAGTAATTTTTTATGATTGCCAAACGTTGACCGTAAGTAAAGTGACTTAGACTAACGTTTTGATACTGAAAGATCAGTAAAAATGTTTGAGAGTGCGTTAACATAAAGATACGAAATTGTAATGTCCCTGTTGGAAAACCCGTTATAACGAATTGTGCCGAGTGTGAATTGAGGTTTGTGTGAATGCTACGAGTTCAACGCATTCTCTATTCAATTCATGTCTCTAAGCACTCACTCATTTCTTGATAGTGAAATAAATGAATGCGGTCTATGGACTTTTATAAGTGTCCATGGGTGGTTTTTTAGCATTCATGCCGATGTTAAATTAAAAAACGTGCATACTTATGAAACACAGTGCACTTCGTCTACGTCTTTGCCTTTCATATTTTTTTTCCCAACGCCTCTCGCATCCGCCCCTGCCGACCTAGGGGGTCACGTCCCACTGGCGTTGGGACAACGTACACATACCAATTTATTATGAAGAGATGACAAAAAACGTCATATATGTAAATTAGCTACAGATATTTATCAACAGCTAATCGGTACAAAAATTATAATAATCACTAGAAAATATACACAAACTTATTTTAACCGCCACATTTTTTATTAGTAAATATTATAAACCAAAATCAATGAAAAATTGAAAAAAACCATAAGTATACAATACAAACATTAAATAGTACCACCGCCTTTGCTTAATACAATATTAACAATAATAACCAACACCAATTTAAAATATTAAAATAACTATAAGTATACAATTTGGAATCTAGTACATTGCAAGTAGTTTGAGTTGTTATAAAGACAAAGAATTTAAATAACAAATAATTATAGTTTTTAATGCATCAAAGTCTACGAAGAAGTCAATTATATTATATAACGAGTTAAAATCATAAATAATTGTAGAAATCCAAAATTTAAGACCTGATAGTAAATATTTGGGATATTAAATATTCAGAAGCAACAACCCCACGGATAATTTTATAAACCATCATCGCATTCATCATAGTTCGTCTTCAATGAGGGCAATTTAATAAGATTCAACCTGCTGTTGTATGAATGGTGTTCATAGCCATTTTTTTTCTTAAGCAAAATAGTAAAAATTGTTTTTGTACCTCAATTTTGTTAACATAGTAATAATACTGGGGATCCCAAACCACTGATCCATATTCAGAAATTGGCCTAACCAGAGATAAAGCTGTTTCTTAGTATATGGATCAGTAAACTATTTTGCCCAACGTTTCATAAAATAAGAGACACCATACGCTTTATTTTAAAATTTAACTTTCTGTTTATCACAAAACCTAGATCAATAAATGAATCAACAGATGTCAATTCAGAGCCACATTATTTAAATTTAGTAGCCAACAATCTACTTCTAGAAAAGCACATATGCTTAGACATTTTTATGGTCAATTCCATAAAATTAAATTAAACCTGGAACTAAATCTGTCCAAATCCGCAAAGTTAGCAAAGGAAGAAAATAATTCACGTCGTCTGAAAACATAAGTAAGTTAGAGTTGATAATAGCATGGAGCAAGTCGTTAATGAATAGTAAAACAGATTGGGTCCAAGATAGTTACCCTGTTGGACACCAGAGGTTATACGAATTAATCTAGAGACTTTTCTCAAAAAAAAACTACTTATTTCCTCCCAATTAGGTAAGAGGAAAGCAAGTTTATGAAATTATTGGTAAATCCAGTTTTATTTAACTTGAATAGTAAGAGTCTTTGATTTACTTTATCAAAAGCCTTACTAAAATCAGTATATATTACTCTGTTTGCGACACTCAAAAGCATTTATAACTTCAGGGGAAACTGGTGTAGATTGGTAATAGTAGAAAAAATAAAGAATGACCCTTACAAAATCCGTGTTGACATGGATTTTTGTTATAATTTTCCAAGTAACTTAGGGATTGCGCTTATTTTAGCAATCCCTCTGCAGTTCGATGCATCCACTACCCGATTTATGAAGTGGATAGAAGTAAGACTTTTTCCATAAAACAGGAAAGTATCCTAAGTTCAATAATGAATAAAATAATAAAGATAAGAGTAAGACAAGAGATTCAGAGCAGCCTTTCAATAATATATTCGAAATACCATCCGAAATCCAGAAGTACTAGTGGGTTTGAGACGATGTAAATTTAAATCAGTCGGTGAAACATCTAGGATAGGAGGAACTATCTGATTTACTGAAGAAATTCTGTAAGGGTACGGAATTGCAGGGTTAAACGATAGTAAGGAATATGTATTTTCGAAAAAGTCAGCAAAACAGTTTGCAATTGACTGATCGCTTCAAAACCATTAAATCTTATTCTCGATGGCTTAGAAGAGGTTCGACGTTTCAAATTAACAAATTTATAAAACGATTTAGGGTCCTTTTTAAATTATTCCTAATTTTTCACAAGTACGACCTATATCATCGACGTGACTCGATATTGTACCGTTTTCTCGCCAAGGAATATCTACACGCAGAAAAAAGGATGTTTGGGGTGACAATATTGCAAGAGGACCATACTATTGTTGGGTATATGGTTGTGGCACAACAATATTATGATCATCACAACAATAGTATGGTTCCGACACAACCAAACTATGATCCACACAACAATATTATGGTTCTCACAACAATACAATTATTCACACACAACTTTACTATCGTCCCAACAACCATATTATTATGCACACTCAACCATACTATGATCCACACAACCATACTATGATCCACTCAACCATATTATGATTCTCATAACCATAGCATGTTCAACAGATACCCATAGTATGATCCTCACAACCATAGTATGATTCACACACAACCATATAATGATCGCCAATTTTTTTTTTGTAAGGTTGGGTTAAGTTACTTTTCAACAATAGAGAATTTGATTAGGTAAATTATGTAAAAATACATTAAACTCTTAATAATAGGAGTGACTTATTTAACGGTCAAAAAATTTACTTATTAAATATATATCAGTTATACGAGTACTAATCCAAAGTAGTTGACTTGAAAAAATTTAATTTACATATAAAAGTACTATTCTTGCGTATGATTCGTAACAATAACATTGTCAAATTAAAAAAATACGATTTTGCTGGTATTATTGCCGTAATCATATTATTGTTAACAAGAATCCCAATAAAAACAATACTTTTGTCGCACCAACCATATTTATATTGTTGCTACAACCATACTATTGTTGCGGTGACCATGTAGTAACCATATCTTTTCTCTGCGTGTACTATAATCAGCAGTTAGACCTGATTTACTCTTCATGTTTTTTTAATCTACATAACTCCACTGAAGTCCAAGGCATACTTTTTGCTACTACAATGGATACCATAGGCACTGTTTAAGATACAAATCCATTTAATGTATCATAAAATTTCTTAACTGCAAAAACAAATTCCGTAATAGTATTACAATTGCAAATAGCCTTCCAATCGACAGATAATAAAAGGGAATTAAGTCTACTGCTTTTATTTACAATTAAGTGAAGTTACTTAATTTTGAATAAAAGCAGAACGCGTTAATCGATTTCTATGATCTATGTCGCATTTTGTTTATAGGTTATGTGACTTCACGTGAAAGTTATAAGACTCTACACGTTTTTTCGTTTGGGATTTATATGTTTTTAAAAAAAAAAAATTTTTTTTTGGCAAAATTTTCTTCATAAATTCAAAAAAACTGGCACATACGAACGCAAAACCCTTTGAGGGTTTTAATATACTGACCTAGTACCATCACCCTGACTTGGAATTTCTCACCCCCCAGATTGGCTGTTGTACTGTGTTATTAGATAATAATTGAATTAAAACACGTATGTACATTAGAGCGTGCCACCATACAGGTAAACAAAAAAATTGACCGTACACCTTCGAATATGAAGTATTATTGCAAGGTAGTTTCGAATTTTTTTTTGCCGAACGCAGGGATCGCGCTTTTACATTTATTTTTTCATCTTCTGCATTTACATCCGGATCTTAAAGTGTGATACAGCGATGTTTTTGTCTCGAAAGACTAATTATTCTGTTTTTAAAGTCATTGACCAATTATTTATACTTACCCATCATATCTCAACTTTACGAGCACAACAATAATTAACAAAATTAAGGTAAAATAAAATAATGAACATTTTAATCAACGATATTTCGACGTGATTTAAGTTGGCTTCTTTTTTGGCGGCTCTCAAGTTTAGCAAAAATGTGGTCCATGCGTTGTTTATCGGTGACCGCCATGGCAGATTCTTTAGGATCTTGAGGTCAATGACTTTAAAAACTGAAAAATTAGTTTCTTGAAGACAAAAACATTTGACTGCAAACACCGATGATACAAAGAACAACATAAAAATGCAACCCCTACATTCGGCAAAAACATTTTTACAAATTGTTCTGCTGGGATTATCGACATACTTCCTGAAGGGGGTACTTTTGAGGTCAGTGACTTCAAAAACAGAAAAATTGGCCACTTCGAGGCAAATACATCGATGTATTACACTTTATGATTCGGTGATTTTCCTTAGGTGATTCCAAGAGCTTCGCTGCATGATTTAAAGAGATAGGTGAAGCCCGCACAGCTGAACCTTAAATTGGCTTTTACAGTTTATATGGAGGAGCATTGGTAGTCGTTTTATAGCTTATCCTAGTGCTTTGGTGCACCATGGTACGGGCCATGATGGTGATAATTACTTAAAACTGACATTTATCTGCATATGTGTATGATGTCCTATATCATCCACTTTAGCGTAAGATACAATTTTAACGCCGTTTGCTGGTGCAGAAGTTTTAGAGAGGTATAGGTTGATTTCCCCGAGTATGTCATCCACTTAAGGTCCAGACGCCAGAACTGTATAGTCATCCGCGACCTACACAATTTCAGCGCCATCTGGTGGGGCATGAATTTTAGAGAGGTAGAGGTTAAACAGTGCCTAGGTAGCGTTTCTCCTCTGGTGGACCCGGAGTATGTTTCCCTACTGGCGCTGCGGACCGACCTAGTTGAAGAAAGCAAAGTCTAACGTATTTCAAATTGTTAACATGCTCAAGCGCTTAAAACATTCTGTAATTATATCATGAAAAATCGTCGCTAAGTAATAATTAGAGGAAATACGATAAGATAAAGAAGAGGCAATCTATGTCACCCCGGCACTATGTGTGCCGCTACAACAACAACATGTGCAATTATACTTGTCCTGTTTCTAATAACTGTCTTGTTCTGTTTGCAATTTTGTTTATGAAAAGAAAAAATATTTTTTATCATTTTTAAATGACAGGGTGATTTGAATGTTTAAATTGTCCTAAATTGTCTGGATTTTACATGTCCCCATGTACTGCCGGCGAATGACTACTTTTGTTGTATTAGTTGGTAGTCGGGATGTTAACGTTATCGGCTTTCACATTAGCTGTTTAAGTTAAGTATTTGCATATTCCTCGCAGTATAGAAGCGTGCTAAATCTGCGATGTCCTCGAATAGTGGCATGATTGACTGTGTGAATTTTTTGATGAGTTCAAGAGCCAGAAGAACCGTCCTATAGTGATGGCGTGTAAAGCAGTTTTTGTACTGTGCTACTTGTAGAACCCATGCTAATGATCAGGACATGGAAGGTGTTCGATCAAACTGGGTGGAGCAGCGCTTCAAATACAATTATCTTTTTGCCTGCGTCTTTGCCTGGGTTCAGTAGCGGCACCGCTCTGCCTATTTTCATATACTCTTGCTGTCTTGGTTTCCAAGAACTTCAAAATCAGCATTGAGATTCCGTCTGGACCTTCGATGTCTTTGCGCTGCGGCATTAGGAACTTCGCAAACGGTAAATTGTGGTGCTGCCTCTTCGACTTAGAGCGTGGATACGACGCAATACTTTCTTATTATAGCGGTCAACCTTTCTTCCAGGTTTAGAGAGCGACTAAACCGTTTTCCACAATTTACCAATTCCGAAACATAAGTCGCTCTGCTTTAAGTGATCCAGCCATTTGTCCGCTTGTATTCGTTGACCAACCTACTAATCTCGGGGTTGAAATCTCTTATTCTTGGGTCAGTGAGATTGGAGCGACAAATGTCATCAAGGTCATCTGGAGTCGCGCTGCCCTTTGCCCAGAAATTTGGACGTATATTGGGTATTCGAACAGCGGGAATATGGCGAGCTGCTGCTGTGTTGATAACGGCCCGCAAATTTTTCTCGGCTCCCTGAACATTCGAGAGAATCGGTATATCACTAAAGCTGCGGTTGATATTTGAGCTGCTGCTGTGTTGATGACGGCCCGGAAATTTTTCTCGGCTCCCCGGACATCCGAGAGAATCGGATGAAGACATTCCAATTAGCCTTCTTTTGATTCAGATACGTACGGCGTTCAGTGATTATAAAGTCGGTTGGTCTGTTGGTGGAGATGATTATGAGAAGGTGGTCCGATCCTGAAGTGTCCTTTTTACAGATTTATAATTATATATGGGAAGACCCAGACAATGTTTATTGGGATTATATCAATAAATATACCTAATTTGTATTAATTTATCGATCAAGATTTGATCGAAATAGGAAATAATATGCGCGTTTTAAATCGGTGCTATGTAAAATATGGTCGGACCATTGTACTGGGGCTATATCAAAATATGGGCCGATATGACCCATTTTCATCTATTCAATTAAAAAGGGGTTTAAAATGGGTAACGGTGTTTTAGTGATAACGGTAGCCAAACATATTTACGAGTGGCCGTTATCTGGGACCCTTCGGCCCATTATACTCTAAGCCAAAACAACAAAATAATTCCAAAATAGGATTCATAACAAAATTTTCTTTAATTTGAGTGCACAGATAAGTTAGTACAAATTTTACCCCCTTCCCCCTTGTACATGAAACCAATAATGTTCACGTTGCAAATTCTTCGAATGCAGTATATGTGAGTAGCGCCACATGTCACGCCACTTGCGAATCATAATCATCATATAATCAACAATTGTAAATCAGGCCACTTGCAGAAACTGGAAACCTTTAGCGTTGGGCTAGGGAATAACATAAGAAGTATTTATTTGTAAATTCAGTTAATAACTCAATTTAATCAATAAAGACGTTAAATCGGCATAGCCGAACAAATAAATTATATTTCTTTAATTTCCTGAAAAAGTTTAATTGGCGCCCGAGCAGTGACACGTCTTCGCAAACGGATATTGGTAAAAAGGATCTTAGAAGCCCTTTTTACTCGGTAAAAGTGAATCTGAAAAGATCATCCGTTATTCGTGCGTTAACAGTTCTGGAAAAAAGATGTAAGCAGCCATTTAAAAGTTATTCAACAAACGCAAATCTAAAAAGTTCGCCCGGTCTCGAAAAATCACGTGTTCGCGAAAAATTACGGACCTTAGCAGGCGCAGAGGTTTTTTTTATAGTATAGTGTCAGATTTTTAATAAGAATTAATACAGTGAAAAAAGCATAAAACAAACATTTAAATATTAAAAAATACGTTATTAAGTGAAAAATAATTTAGTAACTTAAGATCAAAATTAAAAACAAAAAATAATAATAAAGTAAATTATGTTTTAAATGAAAATTAATTATTAAGTGAATTAAGTAAATTAAGTTCCAAATTTAAAAAATTTAAATAATTAAAAAAATAATCCCAAAGTTAAGTAATAATTGCAAAAAGAAATAATATCCAAATTTAATAAGTCCCCCGGTTTAAATTAACCTCAGAACCAGAATCCATCACAAGCCAATTTTCTGATAGTTCCACAGGAAATGGAACAGTTCCGCCAAAGAATCACAACTCAAATTGTAAACGAATAATGTCCTTATTCAGAATTTTATGAGCGAGGAACATGGGTTCCTCAATCGGACTGAAGAACCTTACTCGGTAAGACCCGAGGATAATTTGGGGAATGTATTGGATTTGACAAATTCTATCAGGTAATTTTCTGGAAATCCAGGCAAGTTTAGTTCCTGGAAGAATAGTGTGGACAGATTGTTTTCCTTTTCTTCAAATATGCGAGGAACGCCAATATTTGGGTAGTTCACAAAAAACTGGATGCATCGGGACAGAAAAAATATCGACTTGCAATTGATTACCGGAAATTAAATTCAATAACAATACCGGACAGATATCCGATTCCAGAGCTAAATGAAGTTATTTCTCAGTTGGGAAGAATATGTTTTTTTTTGTTGATCTCAAGAGTGGTTTTCACCAAATTCCACTAAAGGAATCAGACATTGAGACAGACTTCTCTATTAATAATGAGAAGTATGAAATGACGCGACTTCCTTTCGGACTGAAAAATGCTCCTTCGATATTCCAGAGAACATTAGAGATATCCTTCGTGAACATATTGGGAAAATTTGCTATGTTTACATAGAAGACATTCTAATATGTATTTAGTTAGTAAAGATGAGAAGTCCCATTTGGAAAATATTAAGAAAATATTTCCACGCTAAAAAAAGCTAATTTGAAGGTACAGATAGATACATGTAAATTGTACAAGAAGGAACTCGACTATTTAGGCTTCGTAATAACTGGTGATTGTGTGAGGACAAATCCATCGAAAGTCGAAACAATTCGGAATTTTCCTGCACCAAAGACGAGGAAAGAACTTAGGCTTTTCCTTGGAATATCATGTTTTAGCAGAGATTTATAAAGGATTATGCGAAGTTGGCAAAACCATTACCGTCTTATTTGAGAGGTGAAAATGCACGTTCACCTAAACACGATTCAAGTACGAAGAAGATCAATCTGAATAAGGAGGCATTAGATGCATTTGACGGACTCAATCTTGCTAAGAAATTTCACATTACTATAGACGCTTCCAATTACGCACTTGGCGCTGTTTTAGAACAATCCGAAAGGCCCATAACATTCTTATCGAGAGTATCAAGTAAGACGGAAGAAAGTTATGCGGCTAATGAAAAGGAGATTTTAGCAATCATTTTGTCATTAGAGTCATTAAGACTCTATCTTTATCGAACTTCAAAAGTAATAACTTTTACTGACTACCAACCTCTTACATTTGCTTTGAGTAACAAAAATAGTAATCCAAGATTACGAAAGTGAAAATGTAGACTTCAGGAATACAACTATGAGCTTCGTTATAAGCCAGGAAAGACGAATGTTGTTGCAGACGCATTGTCTAGGATGCCTACACAGAACCTATTATGGCAAAAACTCAGGAAATTTATCCTTCTCATTTTACTAATGTAAGAATCTATCACGCAGACGAAAATAACATGAGAATATTCAAGACGAATTAATTTTGAAGGAACACAAGAGAGCTCGTGAAACAAAGGCACAGCTCTTAAGGAAATACTATTTCCCTAGAATGCAATCCAGGATTGAAAGGGTAATAAAACTTTGTTCAATTTGTATAGAGCAGAAATACGATAGACACCCGCATAAAACTCCCATTCTAGAGTATCCTGAACAAATGGTCCACATTGACATTTTTTCGACCGAAAAGAAATTGGTACTTACATCATTGGATAAGTTTTCTAAGTATGCACAGGTAGGAATAATACCTCCACGTGCAATGGAACATATTAGGGGACCGTTAACGGAATTGATGATTTCATACGCTGTACCAAAGCTGGTTATTGATAACGAAAATTCCTTGAATTCAGCTTCTATTAGCTTCCTTTTGAAGGATCAGTTGGGTATTGATGTTTTTACAACACCTCTGTATTGAAGAACTGTCAACGGGCAGGTGGAACGGTTTCATTCCGCCCTTTACGAAATAATGCGTTGTCTAAAGTCAGATTTCACCCACGCTTCCTTTGAAGAACTTTTGTATAGATCAGCAAAGGAGTATTACTCCACAATACATTCAAATATAGGGAAAAATCCAATAGAGACGTTTTTCGGAAGTAGGGTACTTTCGGATCCTCGGGAGTTAAAACGAAAACATTACCTATTTGAACTAACATAATAGAAAAAAGATATACAAGGGAGTATTCTCCAGGTAATATTATATTTGTTAAAATTAGCAGAAGATTAGGTTCCAAGTTAAACCCGAAATTAAGAATGGAAATAGTTGAAATAAACTTTGACACAACAGTTATGACTAAATCAGGAAAGACAGTAGATAAAAATAACATAAAGATTTGATTTTTCTTTACAGATTGCAGGCAGCTCTCTGTCTAGCTGACATTCAAATTCAAAACTAGTCACACTTAGAGATGGGTTTAGACATATACAGGACGGAGCGTATAAGATCGTACATGTAATTAACTTGGATAATTACATGAAATTGACTCACAGAATAGAAAAGACAATTGTAAGGAATGTTACGAAGAAGAATCCTCTATATCCATATCGTGAATGCGAAATATACCAAATTCACACTTTGTTTGATAAATTACATCCTAGGACTATCAAGAAAAGGTCCTTGGATTTCATAGGAACAACATTTAAATATATTGCTGGTACACCGGATTATCGTGACCTTGAAATAATTAATGAGAATATCGGGAATCTAATTGTTAGTAATAACAAACAAGCGGTTATAAATAGACAGATTGCTGTTAAAATTAATGACATTGTAAAGAGAAATAATAAAAAAAAAGTTTACATATCAAAGCGACATGAAATTAAAATATTGCTGTTGCACTTAAATTTAAATTGGAATTAAGAAAAAAATTATGAAACATTATGAAATTCCATATGTGACGCGCAAAATAGAAAGGGACCTAAGGTTAAAAACCAGTTTTGTTCAGGAGAGCCATTTTAAAGATTATGTCCATTTCTATTTGCGCTTAGAATCGTCGACTTCACTTTCATAAAACGCGCATATCTCTGGAAGGCAACACTTTTGGGGCATGGGATCGGTCTCATTCGATGCTCCGATGTTGTCCACATCAAAAAAAAAGTGAAAAGTAGATGAAAATTTTTGTTCAGGAGATCCATTTTAAAGATTAGGTCCCTTTCTATTTGCACTTAGAATCGTCGACTTCACTTTCATAAAACGCGCATATCTATGGGAGGGAACACTTTTGGGGCATGGTATCGGTCTCATTCGATGCTCAGATGTTGTCCACATCAAAAAAAGAAAAAAATGAAAATTGATTTTTTTTACCCTTAGGTCCCTTTCTCTATGCGCTGTCACATATAGAAACGTTGAAGAGGAATTATAGTTCAGTAATGTTCGAGTAGCTAGTAATGGAATGACTATTGTTTATATTTTAAACTTGCCTTTTACGAAAAACAATACATGTGAATTGATAAAAATAAGACCAAGAAAGAAATAAAATGTAATAAATAAAATAAAATTTAAAAATATTCTTATGTGTGAAACAGAAATGTGCGGAATCTTTTATAAATGTAACCAATTAAATAAAAAAAAAAAACAATTTGTAAACAAGCAAATTTAGTTAAGAAATGAAAACTGTATTAAAAATTTACTAAGAAACATCGAGCCCAACTGTACATGAATCAATGCTAGTTACATACCTGCTAAATGATTTCAGTTGCAATATAACTAGATGATAATCAAATACAATGAATGGATCATTTCTGTTAAAATTCCTAAATTCGACAATAAAACTCGGAAGTCGGACATTCACTGCAAATGAGGTCTCTCATTTAAGCCCGCTTCCCACATTATTACAAACATGGGGATCCAAAAGTGATGATGAAGAATTTCTTTCCCTGAATATGATAAAAGATCTGCATATAAACAATACCAATTTTATTGATATGATTAAAAGCGAAACCACAATTAGAATAATCTTCTTGGCAACATTGTGGAAAATAAGGACTAAAATAAAAGCGGAAATAACTACCAGAATGGGGAGTTAGCAACAAACACCCATTATCTGAAATTCAAGGGAATAATTTGCAAAAGATGGCTTTTGATTTAAAGGAGGGAGGAGTTAATACAAATCTTTACCCCCTTCCACAGCTACATAAAACCAAGAATCTTCATGTGGCAAGTTCTTCGAATGCAGTATATGTCAGTAACGCCACATCTTACTCCACTTATCAACAATTGTAAATCAGGCCACTTGCAGAAACTGGACACCTTGTATTTGTAAATTCAGTTAATATACTCAATTTAATCAATAAATACGTAAAATCGGCATAGCCGAAAAAATAAATTATATTATTTTAAAGGAAAAGTAAAGGTTTAATTTTTATCCATATTGACTACTGATTGCCAATTTTGAACGTATGGGCCGTTTTGTGGGGGACATAAAAAGAAACGCCTAGCAACCAAGACCTTTTTCATTATTCGTTTATTAAAAAATAAGATTTGTTAAGCAAATACTAAAAAGTGTAGTTATTATAAGGAAACCATTTTTTTTGACCGCTACGTGCTTTCAACAGGCACATAGATGACCTCTTAGAATTTTACAACGATCAATTGATAGATTGAGGTTTTAGAAACGGATTGACAAATTAAGTTACATCTATCCTTCGGTAAAGGGCATAATAGTTGACGTTTACAAGCTTGAAGAAAAGTGTCTATGTGTGTTGGGGAAATTAATGAAGATTTGTATGCCAAGAATGCAAGTAGAAAAAAGCGGGGGCTTTTTGTCTGTAAAATATTGTCGTTAATATATATTTCTTGGCCCTGTTTTAAAGTCCTAAACTCGATAAAGAAATAACGAATAAAGGGCATTGTCATTTAAATTAAATTGATCTATTTTTTTCAATTTGCATGTTATTTAAATTTTTTAATATAAATTAACTTTTCTTTCAGGAATCTCTCGAGTACGTGGCTAAAAATGACTTTCTTTTAGAAATACATTGTTCTTTCGTTCGTAACTATGTATCAAAGTATAATCCCAAGTACATAAAACATCTTAAACAATAAATTTGTATACCAACAATTGATCGCGTTTCATCCAATTTCGCTTATAATTGTCTTTGAAGTTAACAGAAGTAAGTATGATCGACAGCCAAGATTTCGAAGGTCTGTTGCTGTATTATGGCCGGTCGGAGTTATTTCATACTATGCAGAAGACGGCATTGGATGGGTTGGCTAAGTATCCAACTCATTTTGTATTTCGACTATACAATGGTTTCGCATTGGTATTAGGAAATAGAATACAGGAAGGAATACGCGAGTTAAACCCCTTAAAAGGCGATTCAGAGCTTGGGATTGGTGCAACCGTTGCACTAATTTATGCACATAACGCATGTAGCGCAGTGGACAGGGACGCCGTTGCTGGTCTGAATGACCGTCTCGGAGAACAACTTACGATTGCAAATGCAAATGCATTTTACAATGCAGCTGTGTTTCTATTTTTATCAAAACAAATCGACGAAGCTCGTGAATATATTGAAAAAGCCTTAAAAGTAAATAACCAACATGAAGCAGTTGCAGTACTTAAATCATGGACGGAGATGTATAAATCCAATGTTGGCGAAAGCGGCAACATTTTGAAAAAGCTTGAACAAATACTGAGTCGTCATCAAAGCATTGATACAACCTTAGCAGTAGTTCGCTATTTTCAAATGTGTGGTCAATTCGAAAATGCCATTAGCTCTCTGAGTAAGATTTCCGTAAGACATCCTGAGCTAAATGTGCCTCTTATTGTCCTTATGGAGACCCAGTTGGCTGCTTTAGACTGGGATCGAGCATACGAAACTGCTTTACGTATTATCAATTTAGATCCCACAAACATAGCGGCACTTCGAGTCAAAGCACTTTTGCTTATAGTGCGTGATGGTAATACGAAGGGAGGAATCTCAACTGTACAGCAGCTTTTGGTTGCAACGGAGCGTATGGAAACGGGAAATTCAAAACTCTTACTGCAAATTTGTCAACTATTTGCACGCATTAGTTCGCGAAATACTGAAATGCTCACGTTAACGTTGCGATTTATCGACAAGATTATACAATTAAATCCAACGGGAGTTGAATCTATAATTGAACTGGGAAATCAACGTTTGCTCCTTGGGAATATTAAAGAGTCATCTCTATGTTACCGATCAGCGACAAAAGTTGACAAAAGTAACTTTTTTGCTTTATGTGGCCTTACCCTGTGCCAATTGCTAGAAGATGGGTCCACGGAGCAGACAGTTCAGCAGGTTCAATTCTTAAGTGATCTAGCACTTGGTGACGCTCATCCATTACTTCTTTTGATAAAAGCTAAAGTTGCAGCTAATAGTGAGGAGTCTATCGTCTACCTCTCTAAGGCTATCGAAATACACATGTGTAAATTAGAAGGCTATTTATTTGGAGCAGAATATTTTCTTCATTTAGATCCTGATTTTTTGATTCACATTACTGCTGAACTTTTGCGCCATTCGCCATTGCAGACGTATAATAATCAAGGAATAAATCACATAAGAGATACAGTTCATGTAAGCCTAAAACATTGTATAACGATTTTGGATGCAGTTCTAAAATGTTGCCCGGCTCACTTGCACGCTATTTATATGAGAGCTAAAGTTTATTTTTTGTGCGGAGAAATGGCGTCGGCGCAATGTTTTTTGAATCGTATCATTACCGACATTGATTGCTCTTATAACGATGCGTATCTGCTTTTGGCCCAGATCCAAATGCAGCAGCATCAATACTTAAAGGCCCTACAATACTTGGAAATGGCATTATCCATTAATTTTGCTATTCGAGAGAATCCAAAATATTACCTTTTACTAGGAATTGGACAACGTAATCAACAGCAATACATTGAAGCGCAAAAGAGTTTTATGGCTGCTATGCATCTACTAGGAAATGAGACAACACCGCTCGAATGTAAAACATCGGCAAATAGCCGATGCCACACTGACATGCTGAACCACTTTTCAGTTCCCGACAAGGTCACATTGTACTTGGAACTTATAAGCACATACAAGGATATCGGCGATTCTCAAGGTGTTTATGAAAGCGAACGTTTATTACAATGTGCTATGGAGGAATTTAAACACACTGCAGAAGAAGGTCGTCTTGTGATTGCACACGCTGAATTTATGCTACAGAACGCCAATGTCAACAGGGCTATTGAGCTGTTGTCAGCCATACAACCTCGTCAACCATATTACATTCAGGTGGTCACATAACCGTATGCATAAGTATAATTAATATGACATATTTTTTTTAAAGGCCAAAACCCATTTAGCTAACATCTATTTGCATAACCGCAAGGATCGCGTTGCTTTTGCAAGGTGTTTCAAAGAACTAGTTGAGACATGCCCCGAGTCTGAAAGCTTTTTAATGCTAGGAGAGGCTTACATGTCGATCCAAGGTAATATATAAATACGTGATACTTATTTTTCTTATAACATCTATATACATATATATTTTAAAATCTTCATGTAGAACCCGATTTGGCTGTGGAAGCCTACGAAAAAGCATTTCGCATGAATTCACAAGATTCACAGTTAGCTAGTAAATTGGGACGTGCTTATGTAAAAACACATCAATATGCAAAAGCCATTACGTTTTATCAACACGCTGTGAAATCATATTCCGGTTTGAATTTGAACTTGGCGGAATTATATTTAAAACTACGACAATACAAAAATGCAGAAGAAGTTTTGACAGAAGATGATAATACCAATGAAACGTAAATATAATTTTAGAAATTTATGACGGCTCTACCTATTAAGAATGCGCGTTACTCCACTGTTTTCTATATATCCTACCGAAAAACGCAAAAGTAAAAGTCCGGCAAATAACACAAAATTTAAAAGAAAAGATATGATTATCATTGTTTTGTTTGCTTATTATCGAATTTGGTTTTATTTTCTTTGTAGTAAACTTCTATTTTTCATTGAATTGTATTCATTATTATTGAGAAAGCCTAAAAGTACTTTATGTCAACGCCGAATTGTTTCAACCTTTGATTTGTTTTGTCGTGGGGCGTATTTTGAAAGTATTGATAAAAAAAACACGTAACCAACATTTTGTTATACGTCACCCATTTTGGTGGGTAGAGCCGCCAAGCACCTTTATGACGCACTCGCCGCACTCATTATTAAAATTAAAGATGTTATAAGGTCGTACAAATGAAACGGATGCAATTAATACTGATCGATTGGGGCTTGAATGTCAATTCGCTAATTTTTCCTGTAAAAAAATAGGGATTGTGGACACTCGATATTTCTAAGACTAATTAAGTTGCAGTGTGTTAAGGATAACGCCGCCTCTGGTATTGAGGTACAAGCCAAATCAATCACGTGAAATATACAACCCTAGAATACCAAATACTCGTCGCACCGCCTCTAAATATAGTTGGGGTATTGGAAGTAACAAAAATAAAATGGCCTGGTAGGGAAGTGATAACTGTTGAGGGGATAAAAAAATAATTTTTTTTTTCTGTTGCGATTGGCAGCATAAATGAGGTCCGAACAACTACAGCTGTTTCAAAATTTTATTTAAAATCATGGATTCATACATACATAAACCAGAAAGAACATTCTAAAACGAAAAAAGAAAAGCCGAACTTACAGTAATACTTGCACTTAAAACTGGGATAAAGAAATACAGTATATAACGGGTAAAAGAAAGTCAATAAATACCAAAAATTTGTTTCTTATATGCGTTTTTTCTTATAGGCAATTATTGTTTATAAGAAATTAATTTGCCTTGATAGTACATTATGGCTGAGTTGAAAGTCAATTAATCCCTTTTCAATTTGCACATTTAACAGCATTCTGTTTACATTCGCCTGTGTATTAGTTACTTGTATAATTTTCTCAAAACGTCCTGACTCTGAAGCGACTGGAGCCATGGCCATAGATTTGGCAATTATAACACTGTGTAATGCGTGTTTTTTGGATGTCTGAAAATCCTATTTGACTTTAATATAGGCAATAACTAAATGATTTTGTCTCAGTTTTCTCATCGTGGCAGTCTAACGAATGAAATATACAACGTATATTACAAAAGTGGAATATTTTGTGGTTTTTCTTACAATCTTCACGTCGATGCATTGAAGTAAGTCCCTTAGAGATTTATTTATTTTTTATAATGGTTGGGTCTTGCGTTTCTAGGCCAGAAAGCAGTTCTTTATAAGGTTTTTCTTTCTTATTTGCGTTGACACATATCATTGTAATCAAGCTTCAAGTTGCAAAACAATTTATGGCCGATTGAAACTTTTTGAAAAGCGTAGTCTTTGATTAGAGAAAATTTTTAAAATTTCATGTAATTCTTCGACTTTACATTTAAGAATTGTTATTGGTGATATATATGGTTTAACTGCACTAGTAAATTGGTCGTCATCATACACCGTTTGTAATGGAGCAAAATTGTTATTCGCATTAGACGTGTTGTTATTATTTTTCTATTTTCCCCCTTTATTGTAAATAGATGAACATTCACATACTGAGAATATTATTAATCTGAAACAAATTAACTTTTGTTAATAGTCCAGCAACATGATAGTTAGATAAGGTAGAGCTTCTGAATCAGCCAACATATGCCATGATACATAAGATAAGCTAATGTCACTCAATTTTAAGATATCAGAATCAAATGTTCATTAGAAACATTCTGCAATAAATTCCAAATTATGAAATTCATCAGAGAAAAATCATTCAGACGGCAGAAAACAGGAAACCTTACTTTGGACACCACCACCGATTCTCTCAATTCTATCTTCCATATAAATCCTGCAACTATTACACAGAACCTCGGAGATCAGAAAATAATTTTTTAACTATATTTCCCGAAAAAACAACAATATCAAATTCAAAGCCGTCAACAAATAAGCGGCTTGATTGAGTATCAATACTTTTACGTTTTGATAAATTATAGTATAAACCTCATCTAGTTCTTTGAAGAGATTTGTGACTTAAGGCTGGTACTAAGTGTGCCCACGAAAAAATGTTAAGGAAAACCGGGTAACCGGGTAACTTCACACCATTGAAGTTTTAATATGATCAAGAATATAAAAATTATTTTGTTTACAGAAACTGTAGACAATTTGCATTAAAACCAGTTTATTTTAAATAACTAAAATTTTTGGAGACATGTATTCAAGAATAATCATTAGGGAGTTTAAGCGAGCTTGTTATCATTCCTTAATAGTATTTTTTTAATAACCTTTTTTTTCTCAATATTACAAATTTAAGAATCAAACGGCTTACGATGCATCAAGCCAACAGTCCGATATACAAAGAAATTTTAAAAATCACTCGTGAGTGTTGATGTTATCGCCTAAGCGACCATCATGCGCGGCATGTCACGCATCAGTTTAAAAGAAAACCCGAAAAGTGAAGTTTGTATTAATAACGTCGCGCGAGTTGGTTGCATCTTTGGTAATAAACGAATAAATAGAATAAAAAAAAATAAAATTAAAGAAAACGAATTTGGATAAAGAAGTGGGTTGCTAATAAACAAAAACGTTCTCGCATTCTATAATTGAAAGAATTGAAAACGCCATCCTAACACTTCGAATGTTAACTTCAAATGAAATGTTGTAATGTGCATGACAACAGAGCTATTACACGAGCATGATGGCGTGCCAAATATCAAAATATTTTGATAGCCATCATGTCGTGCTGTCAGTTATACATTTTTGGCTAATTCACGAGCATAATGACATGCCGTGCTGTAATGCCGCGCAGGACCGTCTAATAGACGCTTTACGCGTTGAATAAGCGAGCACCAATCGAACACGCCTATAAATAGAGTAGTGCGGTCGACTACATTTTCTTTGGTTTTTTTTTTGGCATGTTTAAGGCCAATTTACATGAAAGTATGATACAGTTATCATCAGTGAAACCCACTTCATTTTTTATTACGAAAACTAGAGTAGTTCAGTAATAGTAGAAAGACCTTTACGAAATCCGTGTTCTTAACCCTTTGATGTCAGAATTAACATGAGCGTGGTTAAAAATATTTTGAATATATAGTGTGATCGATTTATTTTTTTCAAAATAAAAAAAATACTAAAATTCAACTCAAGTGTGGAATCTTTATTGTTCATACGAAAGGAACAATTAATTTATTTTTTGAATATAATTTCCTTCAAATGTTCGGCGAAATACTAGAAGATCCGCTGTTTTCGACTAAAATTGTGTTCAGTGATAAGGCCCATTTCTGGCGCAACGGCAACGTCAATAAACAGAATTGCCGCATTTGGGCTGAAGAGGTTTAAGAGGTGCCGTTATATCCAGAGAAAACCACGGTTTGGTGCGGTTTATGGGCTGGTGGAATTATCGGTCCATATTTTCTCAAAAGTGATGATGGTCGAAACGTAACTTTCAATGGTGCTCGCTATTGCTCTTTCATATCGGACTTTTTACAACCTGAAATTGAAGCCCGTATTCTTGATGACATTTTGTTTCAACAGGACGGTGCCACTTGCCATGCAGCAAGTGAGAGGTAATTTCGAAGAGCAGGTAATTTCACATTTTGGACCGGTGAATTGGCCGCCTAGATCGTGTGATATCACACCTTTAGACCTTTTTCTTTGGAGCTACGGAAAGTCCAAAGTCTATGGTGCCACCATTACGCGTGTCATTCACGCCATACCGGTCGAAATGCTTGAATGAGTCACCCGAAATTGGCCAACATTTGAAGGAAATTATATTCAAAAAATAAATGGCATTAAATTTTCTTCGAACGAATAAAAAAGATTCCCCACTTGATTTGAATTTTAGTATTTTTGTTTTTATTTTGAAAAAATACCCCTTGATGGATCACCTCACCCTATACTATGTTATTAGTTGAGCCTTGAAAATGAACTGATATCAATTTCAAGCCTCTACCACCTCTGGTTTTAGAGTTATGTGCTTGTGGCGGAGTGGGTTGGGTTGCTGAAAAGATTTGGCAACTCTATAACGAGGCACACTTTTGACGTTCTTTGCGCGTCTACAAATGCCCCCATTCGACGAGACAAATGTCGAAAATTGGTTTTATTTGTTAGACTTTTATTTTCGAGCAGTTGGCATTTCACAAGACGATAGAAAATTTGATACCGTGTGCTTTCAGCTGCCACCATTGCGCATAACAGAATTTCGTCCAATTCTCGATAGTGCTCCAGCTGACGATAAGTACAATTACTTAAAGGCACAGTTGACCAAATTAATAGGAGCATCACAACAAAAACGTCTACGCCAGCTAGTACACGAAATGCAACTTGGGGATAGACGCCCTGGTCAATTGTACTATGAGATGCTTTTGAAGTCGAATGGTATCTTGACCGAGACAGTATTACTTGACCTCTGGACGTAATAATGTGCATGGGCACAGCGAATGAAAAAATTATGATTGCTGATGCTATATTTGAAAATTAAAAATTTAGCTTTCGAATGTTAATTTGGTATCTTCGGCCACGACCGAGCCCAATTTTGAGCAGTTGTACGCTACATCAACAATTTATCTACTCAAGTACAGCGATTATCTTTAGCAACCCCCGGACAAGGTTCTTCTAATAGCAGAAAGTCGAAAGTCGCAAACCAATCCGTGAACCCCAGCAGTGAGACAATACTGAAAACTCTCAGTTCGATACTTGCTGGTACCATCATCGATTTGGAGATCGTGCAACTGGTTGAATTTACTGGTTAATGTCAACGGCAGGCGACTTATTTGTGCCGACACAAACATCACACGCAAAAAATTGTGTGCCATCGATAGTACACAATCATCAACACATCTCATTGCTAAGTCTGCGCCTTTCGCCAGTATAATTAGAGCTTTTCCTCACATCTTAATGCTTGCGCCGCCGGGGGTATAGGCAAATTCAAAGGTGGTGCACTATATTGAGACTGCAGATCCACCCTGCTCAGCAAGAGTTCGTCGTTTGCCACCTGAAAAGTTAGCTGCTGCCAAAAAAGAGTTTGATGTTTTATTACAACCAAGAATTTGTCGTCCGTCAAAATCAAACTGGCTACATATGGTGAAAAAGCCTAATGGCTCGTGCCGTCCATGTGGGGACTACAGGTCATTCAAAGGATTGACAACTCCGGATAGATATCCTTTGCCATTTCTTCACGATTTTGCAGGAATACTTTATGGCAAAAATATATTTTCAAAGGTAGACCTCAGCTCCTCATTAATCCGGACGATATACCAAAAACTACGCCATTTGGACTGTTCGAGTTTACCCGGATGATTTTTGGTCTGAGGAATGCTGCACAAACTTTTCAGCGTCTAATTTACGAAGTCCTTCGTGGCCTGATTTTGCATTTCCCTGTATGGATGACATATGTATAGCGTCAGACAATGTTGAACAACACGAAAGACATTTGAAAGAAGTTTTTAGTTGGCTTCAGCAGCACAATCTTTCGATTTATATATCAAAGTGTGTATTTGGCAAAACGGAGATAGATTTCCTTGGGCACAGAGTTACATCACGGGGAATTTCCCCTAATAACTCACGCACAGAAGCTTTTTTGAAATGCAAACGCCCCGAAACAGTGAAGGAACTGAAAGGATTCCTTGCGATGATTAACTTTTATAGAATGTTCCTTCTGCACGCGGCCGAAATTCAAATGAAATGACGGCAGGAAATAAGCGTAATGATAAAACTCCACTTTCATGGTCAGACACAGCTTTGATGGCATTTGAAAGATGTCGGAAGTTGCTGAAGAAAGCTGTAGCATTAGCACATCCTAAAATGACCGCTCCTTGTTTTGGTGGCCGCAGGTGTCACTTTACACCAGATAATAAATGGCAAAGCAGAACCACTCGGATTTTTTTCAAAGAAGTTTAACGAAATTCAACACCGATACTCGACATATGATTGCGAGCTCACTGCAATGTATCTTGCCGTTGATCATTTTCGAGACTTATTGGAAGGAAGAAGTTTTCACATTGAGACTGACCACAAGCCGCTCATATTTGCTTTCAGACAAAGGTCAGAAGAAGCTTCGCCCAGCCAAATAAACTACTTGTCATTCATCAGTCAGTTTACGACCGACATCAGATATATATGTGGAGAAAAAAATGAAATAGCGGATCACCTGCCCCGAATCGATGCGATATCTGCGGATTCTTTATACGGGCGTCTAATGGACTCGCAAAGAAATTATGAGGAGCTTATCAAGTTGCTGACGAGTATAGACTCACATTCTCTCGCTCTCCACCCAATATCGTTTCCCGGATTATCTGGTCCTATATATTGTGACACGTCACGCAACGGCATACGCCCTTTTATTACAAAGGATTTACGAAAACAATTTTTTGCTGCAACATATGGCTTATCCCATCCAGGAAGGAGAGCGTCTGTACGTTTAATGGTGGATCGCTTTGTGTGGCCAAGTATTCGACGCGATTGTGCAAATTTTGCTAAAACATGTACAGCATGTGAAAGAAGTAAGGTTCATCGTCATTCTAAAGCCGAACTTCAGAAATACTTGCCACCTGATGAGCGATTCGCACATATTAGAGGAGGTTTTAAGTATTTGTTAACCATAATCGATTGATACACCAGATAGACCGAAGCGATTCCAATGGAAGAAATGACAGCACCGGCATGTGCAAAGGCGTTAATCACAGGATGTTTATTTCGATTTGGTGTGCCGCTACGGATTACGTCCGATCAGGGTAGGCAATTTACATCCGCCTTATTTTCGGAACTTTGCAAAATTTAAGTGTGAATCATTGTATGACTACTTCCTATCATCCTCAAACGAACGGCATAATAGAAAGATTTCACCGAACGCTGAAGGCAGCTATGAAATGCAGCGACATGACGAATTGGGTTGATCGACTTCCAATCATTCTGCTCGGGTTACCTTCCACCTTAAAAGAGGATAGTGGAAGATCGCCTGCAGAACTTGTATACGACTCGAATCTACGTTTGCATGCCGATATGCTGGTATTGTACAAACAACCGATATCATTTTCTGAATTTGTGGAAAATCAACGGCGCATTATGCATGATATGGCTCCCTCTCAAACGGCCTGGCACGTAAAGGAAAAACCTTGTATACACAGGGACTTGAACACATCATCTCACGTTTTCATTCGTAACGATTCGGTGAAGGCTACTTGTGTTGCACCTTGTGAAGGGCCGTTTGAAGTAAAGGAACGGTATGATAAATATTTCTTAATTAATGTACGCGGAAGGCCCGTTAATATATCAGTAGATCGTATGAAGCCTGCTTATTTGGAAGCGTCAGAGATGCAACCATCTAGAGTGGAGGTATCTCCGCAATCGTCACAGACACAGCATGAGGATTCTTTTGCTCAGACCACTCCGACCGACGGAACGCATATTCCAGAAACTCACATCATGAATATCAGGCTCAACGCACAAGAACTGGTCGGACCATCAAATGCCCTTCCAGATTAAGGGAATGGGCTTGACCCTTCTTGGGGGCCACTGTGGCAGAGTGTGTTGGTTTGCTGCAAAGATCTGGCAACTCTATAACGAGGCACACTTTTGACTTTCGCATTAGCATCGTGACTGAATTTTTTCTCAATAAAAGTATTTTGTTTAAAGTAAAGTTTTATATTAACTTGGAATTAAATAAATAAATCATTTAATAACCAAATGCTTATAAGCAACATTAAGCCGTGGTAGTACATTTAAAAATAACGAATATTGATATTTCATATTTTTTATTAATTTTTGATACTTTTATATGTGATATGAAACAAAACTATTTTGTTGTGGGTTGCAACATAAGTGTACATTACATCTTGATTTTGGAATACCTGTGCGGCATAATCTACAACTTCCTTTTGTTCTCCATTCAACCCAATGACCGGTTTGATCAAGACGCATAGATTTTGGAGGTTCTAATATGTATAACCGTTTTGTTGACTACGATGAGCTTTGTAACGTAATGCTTGAAATGTCTCGTTTTACCGTTTTGATTTTTAGGTCTCTTATATACAACAACTATTGACTACTGCTGTGTTGAGGCAACAGTATACAATACGCATATACCATTTCTTAGAAAGATGGTTGATTTTATACAACTCTAGCAACATGTCAGCCATGTCTTTTCCACCCATATGCTTGTTGTAACATTCGACAATAGTAGGTCTAGGTAAATTCATTATAATTTGAGACTAGTTTAACACTCCTGTTGTCGTACCAGCGACAGGCGACTAAATTTTGTGCTGCCTCAAATTAAAAATCATACGATCCACGACCTTTTCTCATGAGCTCCTTTTCATTCATAAGGGCACGGTGTTTCATTCGATTACCTGTACAGGGTTTCCATAGAATAACTTACTAAAGTACTAACTAACTAAATAAATTACTAACTAAAATGTAATAACACTTACTTGATAACACTTACCCTCCAAATTGGAATCATATAACTCTTTTTCTTCTTCGCCTTCTCCATCAGAAATATTCCAGTCGAAATAGACCGTTTGCTTTATTTCTGATTGGACCCATTTCTAAAAAACCAAAGCAAAATTTATTGCTACTATGAATAAATGTCGCCTATAAGCAACATTGTTTTTATGAAATTCCTGACATAACAATAAAAACTTTTTTTATGTTTTGCAAACTTAATCTCATTTTCTTACCTGTTATTTATAATAAAATTCACTTTTTATAAAAAAAAATCTTTCGTATTTAGTTTTTATTTGAATTTTGGTACAACAACTTTTTTCACTTTTTTTGCACACCTCTGAACAACACTTCAACTAGCTCACAAATAAAAACTTGTAAAGGCTTTAAAATTGTAACTTCGTAATCGAATAGCCACATATATTAATTTCACTTGAAAAAACCCGTTAGCAAAAATTACAAAAGTTATAGGAACTGTGGCCAAAAATATACAATGTTGCCTATAAGCAACATTTGACATCAAAGGGTTAAAGAGAATTCGTTAAAAATGTTTTCAAATAACAGGAACTGCGCTTATTTTAATAATCCCTCTGTAGTTCGATACATCCAACAATAGCAGGCATTGTTTAGACAACAGTAAATTGTGTCTGCGCACAGTAAGGACCTTCGTCTCCTCATGTAGATGGTCCTCAGAAGACACATTCGCCGACCACATCGGTGATGCGTAGTTCACTTCAGACCGACCTATCGCTTTGTAAGAGGTCAACAAGGTTTCTTTGTTGTTTTTTCTACGTTTGAGCTTATCGCATTGACATTGAGTGACAACTGCACGTCTGCGGTCCATAAGGTAGAAGCAGTGTGGCTAATGATTTTGAGGCGGTTGTTTTAATACACCTCGAAGTGAAAAAGCGTGCTAAGTCAGGGAGGTAACAGTTGATTTTCTCGTATATGTTATCTACTTTAGGACCTGACGCCAGAATAGTGCAATCAACCCTTGGGAACTCCTTATTAACGCGGCTTCGACTTCCTGTCCCTAAATCCTACATATGACTGGTATGCTGGAAGTTTACGATCCAACGTTTCAAACTGCCATAGTGCCATAAGGACTGTCCTGTCGTTGAGCTTGTTCTGGTAATCAGGCTGGAGAGGAGCATTGCCTTATGCGTCTTTCATACTGGCGGAAGCACGAAGATCGGCCTGTACGATTCTCCTTTGCTTGCGCTTATGACTTGCTATAGTAGCTCTGCTAGGAAATTTGGTCGTATTTCGGGTATTTGATTAGCAGGAATATGGCGAGCGGCTGCTGGGTTAATGATGCCCGAAACTTTTTCTCGGCTGTCTGGTCGTTGTCTAGGAGAGAATGCCACAGTTTTTGGGCAATGAAGTCTCCTAGGACCAAGCGGTTATTGCCTTGTAGCAGATTGCTTATGTCTGGAAAATAACGTGGGGCAGCTCTATCTTGCCACTTCCAGACTTTCCGCTACCCCATACATTTCATGTATGACAGAATGGGGTAACAGGAAAGAAAGTCCCCCACCTCCACTTCTAGTGCCATTCTTACGTAGCACGTTGTATCAGTCACAACTGTGCAGGCTGCAGGTGGAAGTGTTACCGTTGACAATTTTTAAAAAGTATCGCAAAACGGGGATTTATTCAAAAAGAGGGGCACATTTTGGATCGAAAAGTGGCACTTATTTCAGTTTTTTCAAGAGACACCAATAAAAAAACAACAAAAAGGTATCAAATATAACTATTCATTATTATAAACTAAAATAAAAACATAAGTAAAATGACTTGTATTTATTTTTAGTTACTTTTTTGTATCTTTTTACTTTTGAATGAAATCTTCGTTTGGAATCCACTTTCCAGTTCTGCTTTAATTAAATTGAGAGCTTAGAGCATAGAGTGACAATTTTTAAATTTCATCCTGTTAGTTAACTTTTTTTTAATGTTTACTTCGGAAAAACGCTCTTTCAAATAGTATCTAGAATTTTTTGCCTCTTGTCTCGTTGTCAGAAGTTTTTGCGGTCTCTGGTTCAAGGCTAACTGCCGAGTCAAACCCCTTCTCAACCGCCAGTTCTGTGGCAATGTGTTTCAGAACAATATTGTGTTTGTTTTCTCTATATAAGCCTGTGCATTTTAGAACAGATCTGAACTCCTTTATTTATTAATAACCTTAAAGTAATTGTACTTACTGATCTATTTCTAAGGAATAACATTGGAGAAATAGGTAGCCTGCGATATATTTTTTAACTTTGATTCACGCCTTTAAATGTAAAGGGACCTAAGGTTAAAAACCAGTTTTGTTCAGGAGAGCCATTTTAAAGATTAGGTCCCTTTCTATTTGCGCTTAGAATCGTCGACTTCACTTTCATAAACCGCGCATATCTCTGGGAAGGAACACTTTTAGGGCATGGGATCGGTCTCATTTGATGCTCAGATGTTGTCCACAGCAATAAAAGAAAAAAAAATGAAAATTGATTTTTTTTACCCTTAGGTCCCTTTCTCTATGCGCTGTCACATATGTTAATGGGAAGCCTCATAGTTGGATGATGACGACGACGAAAGTGTAGACGGCAATGATAACACCAAATCCACAGACCAACTGCGAACTACGTTGATACTGCACGAGGCAACAAAGTCCATTTCGCTATACTTACTGATGTGGTTCAGACCTGAATTATAAGTACATACCATTACTGAACAAAATTTTGGTCGAAAACAGCGGATCTTCCCGATTCTCACCAAACGCTCATTTCCATAATCAGTTGCCAAAATTTGAAGGAAATTATATTTAAAAAGTAAATGCCATAAAATGTCCTTTTAAATGACCAAAGAAGATTCCACAATTGATTTGAATTTTTATATTTTTTTGTTCTGAAAAAATATCTCTAGGTGTATCACCCTATATTTACTTCGTCACAGGGAGTAAACAAATATAACTCCATTTCATAACTCAGACATAACAGATGATGGTAGTTTTAATAAAGAAAAATTGTTGTACCATAAAATAGAGGAAGTATAAAATCGACCAAATTTTGTTTGGTCAGAACATCCCACCAACTTTAACGTTAAACCAACTTTAACGTTATATATAAAAATAACTTTCCTTCGCCAAATTATTTTTAGGAGAACTATATTTTTTACATTCTGCATGTGATTTAAAAAATGATATATTAAAACATGTAAAAACGTTGTTACATGCCTTTCACCGTCATTCTGCTACTAACCTTCACCCCATGCGCCAGATCCTTATCTTATTTAAAAATATTATATATTTGGAATTTGCTTTAATTTGAGTACTCATATGTCCATGTTTATACCATGCGCACCGTTTTTGAGATGTAAGAACATATTTTATAAGAAAAAACTGCATATAAGAATTTGTTTCATATCACCGTGTTTATTTTTTTTTTAATTGTTACAATTACCAATAAGAAGAAAACGCATATAAGAAAGAAACTTGTGGTATTTCTTGACTCTCTTCTATGCGTTATCTACTGTTTTAACCAATGTTCGTCCACAAAAATTACTTAGTCTCGTTCCATAACATATTGTTGGTATGGGTCTGTTCAATAAGTGATTAATAATTACTTCGGTCTAAGGCGTGTTTCCAATCCCAATCATTCTACACTTGGTCTCTCTACAGTCTCGGTCTTCCCTGTCTGGGCATTCGTCTAACTTCCTTCTGGTTGGCGCCAGGTGGTTTTAATGTATTGTAAAGTATAACAATGTTTTGGGAGAAGGCTTTGTTCTTACGCTGCTTACCGAGCCTATTATAACACTTAATTACCAACACGATTCTTCGTTTTATTTCAGTGCTGCCATCATTCTTTTGTTTCAAGAAGTTCTTCTGCTACTTCGACTTTGGAACTGCCGGCTGTAATGATCTTTTTTTGTTGTCATCAGATCCATTTCATTTGCCATCAAAATCATAACGGACGACTCTTATTCAATCAATGTATATGTCGCCTGAATACGCGAAATGAATGTGGCCCGTGATGTAGTCGGTGTACAAGTTTTGATGGTATACCGAGACTGTGTTTTAAAAATGTATCTTTTATCGGAGTACAGAATGAAGCCTTAGTTCGCTGCTTCTGGGGTTTTTCCTGGATGTGGCGCAGTGTATAAATTTGGTCGATTGTTGACTTCTTCTGCCTTAAACCACATTGATACGGTTAGATCAGGTCGGTGAGTAAAGTATTCAATCTTTCACGCTTTAGGTTGCGCAAGCGGCCTTGTCTACACTTTTGTGAATTGGATGCTAAGGTTCCAACCACCACAAAAATTTATGTAAGTAAAGCAATTTCTCCAAAAGTGTCCTTTTCCCTTTATCTTTAGTTCCAGAAACCGATTTTGCCTATTTACAATCCAAAACAGCTTGTGACCATTATTCATCTTCATGCAAAATTACATCCTAGGTTAATATGGCCAGACGGACATAGCTAGAACGTTTTAGAATTTAACGACGATCAAAATCTTTCAATATTTGTGGTGTTAATTAACCTTGTGGGGCGAGATTGAAGGGTGGTCCGTAAAATTAACCCGACGGTTAAAACAACTTGAACCATATAATTATTTGTTCGCGTAAATAATTGTTATTAAGTTCCTGTAAATTAAAGAAAACAAACATTACTTAGAACATTTTGGCAACGAAGGAACATTTATAATGAATTCAGAATTTAATTGAACAATGATCGCATTGAGCTAGCGATATTAGGCCAAAATATTCGAATTCGAGGCTTGCGGCAAATTCAAGCTCATGTTCATGGGATGGGGTTTTCGTTAAAATTAGACGTAAAATCATTGACTGGAAATAAAATACTAAACAAATGTAAATGCCTTATTCGCATATACAATTGAAATCCATTCTCATTGCATTTTGGATAAAAATCTATTACAATTTGTTAGAAATTTACAGCCGAAATCCGATGATATTTAAATCCGGTGGGTTTCGCCTGTATATCCGAATGCCGTATAATTCAATACATCTGCATTGGAAAATTTTGAAAAATGTCTAAAATATCTGTTTTGATTTAAATATTGACGTTTCCCCATCTTGTGCACATGAGCCTCAAAACCCTCTACGAAATTTAAGCTTTTTCATGGAGGCATCTACACTGACGGTCTTCGACAGATATTCACCACTTTAATTTCTGTAAAAAATTTATGGATTTCGGTATTCCTAGAAGAATACTAATACCAATAACATAGTTTTAAGTTGCTGTGTGGTAAGGATATCGCCCCCTCTAGTTTTGAGGTACACGCCAAATTAATCACTTGAAAATACAACCCTAGAGTACTAAATACTCCTAGCACCGCCTGTAAATATATTTGGGATATTGGAAGTAAAAAAAGAAAATGGCCAGGTAGGGAAGTTTCAACGGTTGAGGGGAAGAAAAAGTTTTTTTTTTCTGATGCGATTGGCATGAGGTCCGAACAACTAAAACCATACATACTTACATTAATACAAAGAAGAACACTCTAAAGCGAAAAAATTAAAGCCAAACTTACAGTAAAACTTGCACTGAAACAAAAAGAATACACCGCAGGACCAAACCTTAAAACTGGAATAAAGAAATACAGTTTATAACGGGTAAAAGAAAGTTAATAAATACCACAAATTTCTTTCTTATATGCGTTTTTTTTCCTATAGGCAATTATTGAAATTAATTTTTTACGAGTATAAGCATGTATTTGGCTAAACGAATTTTGTTGCTTATAGAAATATATCAAATAAAAATCTTATTTCAGTAAAAAAGGTAAAAATCATTTTTATATGTTCAACATTTTTATTTCAAAAGAAAAAAAAAATAAAACATAAAATAAGGAAATTAAAATAATCAATCAAAAAGGTAGTTAGTTCCATTGCTTCAACAAGATTGATAATAATATTTTATTTTATTTTGTGGACAAGCGATTCATTTAGCTAATTGTATAATATTGTTTTAATATTAATGAAATTATTATTGTTATTATACTCCATATACTCTTTTAAAACAAACAAGGCATTAATAAAAGCATCTTCTCTGCTTTGCTTTGATGTTGTTTCAGATACCTCTACTTCATATTTTTCTGAATATTGTTATTTTATTTCACTTAATATTTCTTCATCCCAAAATATTCGAAAGCAGTCAAGATTTTTCTAAATGAGCAATTTCTTCGAAAAAGGAACTGTATTCATCGTCTACCATATCTTCAGAAATGTCAATGTCGTTGGTTTCATTCTTTTTGAAAATACCCGGCTTTTCGAAACAATTTTCTATGGTTTTAGAGTTATAAGATACAAGGAACGCTTTGCGATATATAATGCTCTTAAAACTGTCATGAGTTTTATAAGTTTGTCCATAAATTCACCTTCAATCGCTAGTAGCTAACTCTCGAACGAATGATACCTTAAAATAAATATAAGCAACATAAGTCAATAAAAGAAAAATTTAAATTGCATTGTCATCATACATACCCAGTAAAAAATAGGATCATCCAAAGATAAATCTTGGTTCGCTCTTTGCGAGCAATGGCTTGCTCCATAAAACTCCGAGCCTCTGTACGACAATCGGCAAAATGTTCCGATTTCGGGTCAGAATTTTTACCGAGTTCGTAACGACAAACATATGCTAGGGTTGACACGAATTCTGAACTACTTTTCTGAGGGAATTCTGATGGTTTTGCCGACATTTCGAACCGATTTCTGGCCGAATTCTGAACTGTAGTCTTGGGAAATTTCGATTTCTGAACGATCTCGGCAGAATTCTGGGATTAAGTCTTATTAAATTCTGATGTCTTTGCCGACATTTTGAACCAAATTCTGAAGCTAATTCTGGGCTAATGTATTGGTAAATTCTGAGGCTTTGCGTGACGCTTCGTTGTAATTTGCTACTAGAAACTTAATTAATTCTGAAAAGAGCGGTTGTTTTAAATATAAATTTGTCTTTATTATTTTTTACATACGAAATGTGCAAAAAAAATTTAATTCATAGCTTGCCTAAATAATTTAAAAAAAAATTAAGCATACATAAAAATTAATTGTAAAATAATGTATAATAAATAGGCCAATTTAAGAGTCTCGTTTTATTTTAATGGAATTTTAAAACAAGTTATACCAAAACGTGTTAATATTTTTTATAATTTTAACTGTCACTTTTTTTGCTGATATATGATACGAACAGTAGCCCTAAATGCGTAAAGAGAACTAAAAAATGATGTAAAGAAAATATCACAAAAATAAAATGCATAGAAAAAATACAATTGCTGTAAATGTAAACAAACAAAAAACAAGAATTTTAAATATAAAAATACCTCAGCCAAACAGTTAAGAATTCGTTCCGACATGTCTGAACACAATAAAAATAACTGTACAAATTAAGCAAATAACAAAAATTTTTAACGAATACACTACCTCAGATAAATAGTTCAGAATTCGTTGCGAGTTCGTCAAGAGAAGTCTGAACATAAAATTTAAAAAAATGCCACAGACAAGTCTAACAGAATTTGGGCCGAATTCGTTCAGATATTTCGGAACATAAAAAATCCGCAGACAAATCGAACGGAATTCGTAACAATTTCGGTAAGAATTCTCGATAGAGTTGAGATATTGGTCAGAATTGTCTGATATCAGACATTATTGGCAAATTTGGTTAACTGGGTAGGCAAGCATGACGAAAACATCAGTTAAACAACAGTTAAGTTAAACAAAAAAAAAACACACACACAAAAACAATCCCTTATTGATCCATTTGGAGTATTAAGCGAGGCATCAACTTTGTTTTTTCTAACATTGCCGAATTTTTGAGCAAAACCAAATAAAAACTCATTGATTGCTCGCTTATTACTCCAATTGGAAAGTTAAGCCACTTCTTAACAAATATTGTGAATATGAAGCATGTCTATTAAACAAACAATGTTGTAATCGATTCTACATATGTAGCTGTGGTTGAAAAAAAAATGAAATCAGTCTTGGTATTGCATAACATCTTCAATATTTATTTCGTATGTACAAGATTTTAATAAGTTTTCTAAAAGTTTATCAGTCAAAGGATTTCAAGTTTTACTTTGAATATGTTTTTATGTAGAAAACGTTGCCTCACAAATGTTTGTCGATCCAAACATTGAATAAACTTTCAACATTTTTGGCTTTTAGGTATATCTGAAAAAATATTTCTCCAAATCTTTATTCAATTAGTAAATGGTAATGTTAGATATTCCCTCATTTTAATTAGTTCTGCTTTTCCATACTGACTTTGTTGCTCATTTCCATACTGCGTTGTTATGCATTTCAATTAAATATTAAATTTTTTTGAAGTCATGAAAACGATTGTTGTAGTTATTTAATTGGGATTGGATCACATTTACATACTCACTTTTATTGCAGAAAACAGTTCAAATTGTTTTGGGTTTTCCTTGCAAATGTATGTTAAGTTCATTGACAAATTCGGTCACATCTGTCAAAAACGCAAAATCTTATAAAAAGGCTTTGTCTTTCAAATGTTTCGACAACGATTGCATTTGAAATATTATCGTACAAAAAAGTGGTCTTTTTCACTCACCTAACCTTATTTCTGTGTACATAACTAAGACACCATATTCAGCATGAACGGATATAAGAAAATCTTTAAATTTTCTATGACTTAAGGCTTTATGGCCTTCTCGTATTTTGTATACAATTTGGACCACAATTTTCAATGTGCTTATTACATTCAAACATTTTGATAATAAGGCCTATTGATGAATAATGTATTGAAAAACATATATATTTAAATTTCTTTTCAGCAAATGTCCTACAAAACCTTCTTTTTATACCCATAATTACATTGGCACCATCAGTACATGAAGAACAAAACTTATTCTTATCTGTAAAAGAGTAACATTTTCGTTTTCTATATCAAAAATAAGTTTTCCGTTTAAACTGTTGTGTGTGCCATATGTGACAGCGCATAGAGAAAGGGACCTAAGGGTAAAAAAAATCAATTTTCATTTTTTTCTTTTTTTGATGTGGACAACATCTGAGCATCGCATATTGATGAATTATGTATTGAAAAACATATACATTTATACTACTTTTCAGCAAATGTCCTACAAAACCTTCTTTTTATACCCATAATTACATTGGCACCATCAGTACATGAAGAACAAAACTTATTCTTATCTGTAAAAGAGATAACATTTTCGTTTTCTATATCAAAAATAAGTTTTCCGTTTAAACTGTTGTGTATGCCATATGTGACAGCGCATAGAGAAAGGGACTTAAGGGTAAAAAAATCAATTTTAATTTTTTTTTCTTTTTTTGATGTGGACAACATCTGAGCATCGAATGAGACCGATCCCATGTCCCAAAAGTGTTCCCTCCCAGAGATATGCGCGTTTTATGAAAGTGGAGTCGACGATTCTAAGCGCAAATAGAAAGGGACCTAATCTATAAAATGGCTCTCCTGAACAAAACTTTTCATCAACTTTTCACTTTTCTTTTAATGTGGACAACATCTGAGCATCGAATGAGACCGATCCCATGCCCCAAAAGTGTTCCCTCCTAGAGATACGCACGTTTTATGAAAGCGAAGTCGACGATTCTAAGCGCAAATAGAAAGGGACCTAATCTTTAAAATGGCTCTCCTGAACAAAACTGGGTTGTAACCTTAGGTCCCTTTCTATTTTGCGCGTCACATATAGAGAAAATATTTCTTCCTGTACATCAAAATTTCCATTAACACATCTTACACAAATAGTTAGCTGCGATATGTCGTTTATATCAATGCATAAATCGAGGCGTATGGAAATAATTTGCAGTTAAGCATACTCTTCTTAATGTTTGAAAAGATAATCGCGCTGATATTTTCAGTCCGTCGAGTAATTGTGCGACAGAAAATGGGAATAACAATAATCATTTCCGTATCTTTTCAGACTTTTCGCCGTAGCATAGCAAAACATCGTTGTTAAGCCCCAAGAGACGCAGCAACAATAAAAGATTCCTTTCTTTAAAAAAAAAAAGCTCGACTGTTTCATCTGATCTTAACCTTGTCGAATCAACAATTGTTCATAAAAAGGTTTCCTAAGCTTAATATTAAGGGTTTCTCTTGCATCAGCAGAAATACTTTCGTATTTCTTGTGAAATGCGTAATAATGCCTTTCATGTCATGTTTTATCGTGCGTGACAACGCACATTGTCAAACCAAACATTCAGTTTTGCCAAAATAATTTTCTGAAAGTAAAAAATTTAATTCATATTGTTCATCAAACATATTGGTAGGGTAATTTAACTCTATGGCAACACTGCTTTTAAACAACAAGCAATAACACAACCTACCTTGTTGAATGCTCAAGCGAGACTGATTAATGTTATTTGATTTTCTACTATATGTGTGCACGTACGTAAGAAATGAAAAGACACAAAGGCGCCGCGCACTCAATATGCCTTTTCCTAATCCAGTGGTTGAATTAAGCTAGTAGTATACGAGTACTTATACATGGAAGAAGAAATGCAATTTCAATAAAAAATCATTTTTCCTTTTTTTTTTTTTTGAAAATTTTCGTCTATCTCTTTAATTTTTCGCACCATATAGCAATGGCCATCCAAACCTTTTTGTTAAAATTAAAAGAAACGGGGACCTTTTTCCCACGATAACATCTTGGATGTTTGTACTTGCCTAACGAATAGATATATTTGTCAAAACCTTTACTTATAAAGTGTTCTATACTTTTTTTCGGTGTCTTGAGTCATTTGGGCGCCTTTTTGCATCATTTGTTCGAACCACTTTGTAATTGCTTTATATAGGGCCTCAAATTTTGGCTTTCTGTCTTTGGAGTTTTTTTTTTTATTTTTAACAATGTTGGCAACTCAGTGTTATAATCTTTTGCAATTTCATTCCTTTTATTCCCGTTTTGTGTTCTTTCAATATTGTAATTTTTGTTTTCAAACAAAATGGAACTTTTTGTGTGTTGTTTGGAATTCTATAGCAATTACTAATTCGAGGTTGCTGATTTTAAATCTAATCTCCATTTTTCTCCATCAGCTCGAATTTTTAAGTTGCAGGTTCTAATCGTATTTTCGACTTTTTATTAAAGCAAAAAGCACAAGTGATTTTTCTTCGGTGTGTTAAAAGTGAATAACGACAAAAAAAAGTAAAAGTGCAAATCCACAAAATTTTTCTGTGCAAACAGTTATTATTTATTGAAAACTGTGTTACTTTGATACATACGTCGAAATTGTGCAATGGCACGTGTAAAATCAATCCCAACTGGTTTTGTAACAGATGTGTCGAATATACGTTTATATAGAAAATGTGTGGCAGAGCTTATTACACAAGTGTATTTTGACTACCTCGGATTTACCATGGAAACCCGTGACAAGTACTGGATTCCTAACACAGTATAACGCATGATTTCGGGACTCAATTCCGAGTAGCCCCAAAAAGAAGAACTTCTGCATCATTCGTTTGGTCAAGGTACATCAAATAATAATTTAAAGTTAGTAAGTATCGTATAGGGGAATTTGTCACGTTTTAGCTAAATAAGCAACAGTTATAAATAAATGTATGAAGAAAAAAATATTTTATGCCTAAAAAATTAAAGTTTTTTTAATTCATAAATTTTTTTTTAAAAATTTGCTCGAGACATGTACAAAATTCTTTGGAAAAAACGTCGACGACTTTTTTATGATTCTCAGAATTTAAATAAAAAAGTAATAAACAAAAGGTTATTTGATTTTTATGATTGCTCATAACTGTGCGTGGACGCTGAGTCGGTGTTCTTATTTATTCATGATACCTAATCCGTTCAATTAATGGGAAAAAGGAAAGTGCACATAACTGTGTGTGTTTTTCCGTCGACTACCTGTATGATTTTTTTTACAGAAATTCGACCCACATTTTTGAGTGCTCATATTTTGGAACGTTTCGAAAAATTTATAACGCACACGTGCTGAAACAGGTATATAGCCACCCTTAAAATATGCGCCCATTCATAAGTACCTGCCAGTAAAATATTGAAAATTTTGTAGTATTTATAGGTGTTCTTTGATCGATTATTGTTATTTAACAAGAGTCGACGAACGCAAAAACTACAAGTGAATTTTTCTCCGGGTTTTAAAAGTGAATAACAGCAAAACATATCGAGGGCTTATATTCAATAACCTCTATCTACAAAAACACAATTTTTTAGGAAAGCCAAAAAACTGTTTTATTCGCAAATTAGCAACAATTTTAATGAACTCATCTTCCACAATATTAACAAAATGTGTCTTACAAACACCCTAACTAAAAATTTTGTTGAAATTCGAGTTATTTTAGCTTCTTTGGTAGATAGAGGGTATTGACTCACAAATGAAATCATTGCGTAGGAAAATAATATGTAGATAGAGGGTATTGCCTTATTTTAAAATTAAGTTTGTTTTACGGTTTTTGTATGGGGATCCACAAAAAGGTGGGAGATAGGGGGTAGATATGTTCACAAGAAATGTTGGGGATGGAAAAATGGCAGGACCTGTTCTAACATTTGCACCCTACACAGAAAAAAAACTTGTGTAATTATAATTTTGTAGTGAAAGCTATATTAAAGGATTATAATACATTTTCAGAATTTTTACTGCGCCTGGCTGAGATTATCATAGAAATAGTGATACTCCTCTGGAATTACCACCTTTAGATCCTGTAAATGTTTCCATTTGTTTTGCTGGATTGGGAGTCGACCGGTATGCAATAGCTTTGGTTCTATGTGACCTTCATATTGCTTGATTGTAATAGGTAGTTCAGTGTAATTATGATCAAAATTCACTTTAAACTGAATGCTACCACTTGGCGAATATAAGAGAGATCTTAGTTGGGATACTGTCGGATCATTTTTTGCTCGACCAGGTCTAATACTTGAAAATCGAATAAGGTTAGTATCCTTATAGTTTTTAAAAAAACTATAATCTAAATATAATGCATCAAATGGCTTTTTATTGATTTTATTGTTGATTTTGACTGTTTTGCGGGCATCTTTGGTTACTCTGACGTAGTCGTATGGCAAATATATGGTCTGATTTTTCAACTTAGCCTCTATCTTTGCATGAGCACTGTCACACTCCATCTGTGTGTGTCCTTTCTCCAAGTATTTTTGTTCTATGATTTTGTTGTTTTCTATTGAAAAATTGGACAAAGCATTCGACAAATAGTGGTTACGGTTTTGGTAACCGCAACCATCTGAGTAAATTATTATTGTAAGAGTATCTGTTAGACAGTGTGTTGACAAATGGTGGATTATGCACGAAATAAACGTCGAAGCGGACAGGTCTCCATCAGTCTCGTTCCACCAGTAATTTGAACATTGATGCGTGGCGAGATTGTACACGGTAAAGTTGTGTACTTGTAGGCGTTGTTTATAATAAATGGCTGAGGCGTTAATGTCGGGGCAAAGCTTTACTGCTTGTGCATCCATGGTAAACACGTGACATCGTCCTTCTTCAGCTGCAAGTTTGTCTTGTTGTTTTTCAAGTTGAGCCCGTTGTTTATACATGATATGTGCATCGTATTCTTCAATTTTTATTTGCTTGGCCTTAAACCCCACACAAATATCGCACTGATCTTTGCGAGGCATAAAGAGCGCTAAATTTTGTTGGGCAAAAACTGTACAAAATTTAAAAATTGAAACGGGCTTTACTGCCTTCTCTGAACATTTTTCAAGGTAATCTTTAAAAACATCTGCTTTGGTTTTAAAAGTGGTGGCTATGTATATTTTAGTGGTGTCCTTGCGACAATAATGGCTTTCCATCTTGTCTGAATTCTGCAGATATTTAGACAAGAAAATTTTACAACCCCCCTTCTGGGATTTTTTTTTTGGTGCAAGTGTCGCCGAAATTGGTTTATCGTTCGAATTAATCCATCCTTTAACCATGTCAATACGTAAAGATAGCGTTGATAAGAACATGGGTCGACATACCTGCAACGGAAATTCGTTGTGTGGTAGTTTTAACATAAAGCTGTTCTGTTTTCTACTGTTTTCTACCGTGCATCTTTTTTCATAATCTTTGTTACATACAGCTTTACAAACTCTTGCTTTGCTTCCCAAGTCTTGTTCCAAAATGTTTCAAAAATTTGTTTCCTTCTTCTCTCATCAAAGTTTTGGCAGTGTCTCACATTACTTTTTCTACAAGTGCGCGATGAACATGTTGGGCCTATTTTTCTTTCTGCTTTTGGGAAGTTCTGTTTGAATCCTGCATCAACCGTTGAAAATCCTAAATATTGTTGTCCAAGCATTCGCTTACTACCATTCACACTCCGTTTTTTTGACGTTGAGTTATGGACTCTTTTAGATCTGTAGCGTATGGGCACATTTTCGATAACGTTTTCGTTTTCGGAATCTGGTTAAAATTTTGGAGTAAATTTGAGTAATTATTAGGCACATACTTTCATGTAGTTTCATATTACTTGCAGTTACGAACCTGTAATAAATACGCCCTCACTATCTTCGTCATTTGAAGATACGTAATCATATGCAATACGTTGTAAGGAGTTACAAGTAGCCATATTTTTAAACCTTCAACCATAACAATCAATCAATCAATGTAATCGATGTAAGTGTGTACATTACTTACCCACGCTCAAATTCTGGAATCATGCAATAAAAATCTCAAAAGAAAGTATAAAATCAATTTCTCACTACGAAAAAACAATTGCTTTTAATCTTTTGGAATAAAATCTGACATATGTCAAAAATGACAGAAAGACAATAGGTCAGTTCGATTTTAATTCGAGAGGAAGTGGTAAATTTCAAATCAGTACTATTAATTTAACTAAAAAATAGCCTGAAATTAAATAAAACGAAACAATTATATGATGTAGATAGAGGGTTTTGCCTTTATAAAATTCATAAATAAGTATCTTTGTAGATAGACAAATGATAAAATACAGCATATATAGTACTAAAAATAGGTTTTTTCAATTGAAATTTTTACAGTAGATGCAGATGGGGTCAGTGATGAGTTTGGCATAAAAAAAAAAATTTCGTCAAAATGTAGATAGAGGTTATTGAATATAAGCCCTCGATATAATATATTACAATATGGAAAATAACAAGTGCCCAAAATTGGATAATTTTTTTTACGTCATATTGTCCCAAAAAGAGACCAACTGGATCGAAAAAATTGATTACTGAGGAATTCAAAACACCATATTGTCATTATTTTTATGAAGCAGATTTAAGTGGTGCAAATTTTACGCCGAACACAGTGTGCAAAAATTGTTATAATACCCTTATAATGTGGATACATGGAAAAGGTGGATAGTTTTCTTTTATGAAGCCAGTAATTTGGGTGGAAGACCTAACGACATGATGAATCCAGGTGCTAGGCATGCATAAATTCTCGTCATGGATTAAACAGAAAACAAAAGTATACATTGTTGCTTTTACAGCCACACTTCCAGTTAAACGCGCTGCTGATACCGACACACCTAAACCTTCGAGTTTGGATACCGTGTCCCTGCAAGTCGAAACCGTTTTTACCAATCCGACCAATTTGAATGATGCTGATTGGACACCCGATATTAAAAATAATGGACCACAACCGCTAACACAAATCGAAATGGATTACATTGTGGCTAAGATGGGACTATCACAACAATACTCCGAAATGTTGACATCGTTTTGAAAAGCAGAAAACTGACACAGTAAAATGTCAACGCAACATCATACCGTCAACGCCAAGCTGATTTTCAGAAATTTTATTCCGTTTACGAAGCAAATACGTTCACCTACTCCCATAATATCCCAGGTTTAGTGAAAAAATTGGAAATGGAATATATCGCTGGCGACTGGCGTTTATTCATCGATGGTTCAGTTTTAAGTTTGAAGGCTGTGCTATTGCACAAAAAGAACAAACAAGCCGTCCATTCCAATGGAAAAGCGATTCAGAGGCACAAAATTGGATGCATTGCTTGCGGAGGTTTGTTGGTGGAGTTCTAAAACTATGCAGTTTGAAGATGAAAGCACCAAAGATGAAGATGAAGATGACACTGAAATTTGTGGACACACTGAACAAAACATGCCCTTGAATATTATGTGTATCTCGGATGATGATGCAGACTCAGAACATAATTATGAACAACCTTCGCCATAATGTGGCGAATATACGTTTATAAAAAAAAAGAAAAAGTGTGTTCATTAAATAAGTGTGTTTCGACTACTTCGGATGTACCATGGAAATCCGTGACAAGTACTGGATTCCTAATACTGTATGTTACAACTGTTTAGAGTATTTAAGGCTGCGGACAAACAAGAAACGGCCCCATTTCAAGTATCAAACACCAATGATCTAGGGGGCCTTCGAGTCATCATGATGATTGTTATTTTTGCGTTGTAGACATAACAGGCATTAACAAAACAAACCGGTGTCAATGGATTTATCCTAACTTGTTGTCTAATACCCGACCCGTCCTGTACCTTAGTGATGATTCAGAAGCACAACAATCTACATCTAATCTATCACGAATTACGACAAAATTCTCCTTCACTAAATACTACAAGTGGATAAATGACTTCCATTTAGATATTTCTTCTGAACGCCAGTCATTTAATCAGGAGGAGCTTAGCGATTTAGTGAGAAACCTTGGACTCTCTAAAAAGCATCTGAAATTGTAGCTTCAAAGCAAAAAACTCTGTTAACCCAAGAAACAAGAATTTCATACTACCGTAACAGAGAGAAAAACTTGAGTTTGATTATTGTTCAGATGTTCCCGGTTTAGTAACAGCGATGGGGTTAGAGAAGTATGATCCAAATGAATGGCGACTATTTATAGATTTTTCTAAACGCAGCCTAAAATGTGTACTTCTGCATAACGGTAATAAATTGGATTCATTGCTGATTGTACATTTAGCTGATTGTACATTTAAAGAAGAATATTCTACTACTACCTCGGTTATAGATAAAATTAAGTACAACGAACACCGGTGGCTAATTTGTGTGGATCTACAAATAGTCAATGGCTCAAAACATCCGTCTTTTATTGGTTTATGGGATAGGAGAGCAAGATCTCAACACTGGTATGATCTCAACCACTTGTGTCTAGGAATCGCATAATACTGCCAAATCCATATCAAGCTAGGGCTTATGAAACAATTTGTCAAAGCTCTCAACAAGGACAGTGATTGTTTCAGATATATCAGTAGAAAGTTCAAAAATTTGAGTTGTGAGAAACTGAATGCTGGCATTTTTGAAATTTCCTGGGAAACAAGAAGGATGAGAACTGCTCGGATCACGTGAATAACATGTTGTCACATTGATTGGTTGTTTGTCTATCTTAATGTAATATACCAAATTTAATCGAAATCGGATTTAAAATAGGTACATACTCATTAATTGCATTATCCTTTTTTTACTGCGCGACTGCAAGATATTTGCGAAGTAAATGCAATATTAATGCTTTTTAGAACACATGATTACTGCAATGTTGCCAGACTATGCATTTTCGAACACGCTGCGTAGCAGTACTGCTTTCCGAAAGGCCCCTAATAGCACCTCAGAAGGCAGACACACGATTCTTTCAATTCTATCTTTGTTATGAATCGTGTAACTATTATACAGAACCTCAGATTTTTGAATATCAATTTCAAACCATGTTTAAGAAAAACAACAATATCAAAGTCATAGTTGAGCTATGAAACTATCAATAGTCGCACCATTCAATAGTTTTGATAGTTTTTGTGAACACTATCGATACTATCGGATAAGTTGCGTATGTTTGTATTATTCTACAAAAACGCATTTTTCTAAGAAAAACTGTATACAAAGTTGTTTTACAAAATAGAAATTAATTCAATTATATCAAAAAGGGACAGCAAAACGCATGTTGTACTAACACAGTTATTTCATGAGATCATTGGATGGTCCAAATACAGTCGTTGAAAAAGCAGATTGTTACGATTTGATGAAGTCGCAATGCCAAAGAATATTAGAGTGGTAGTAAAAGGCAAAAAAAAGTCATTTGTTTACAAATGTTGCCAATTCTGTACATACATATAGGAAATTCGTAATAGTACTCAGCAGAAAATGATTTTTTTTTGTTACAGGTAACTATACTGAAACAAATTATGTTTAAGGAATTTCTAAAAAAAAAAAAAATTGGAATCCATTGACATTTGTAAACAGAATAGAATATCAACAATTTTGGTTCGTAGAGCCTCTTTCAATTGGGCGGACCTTAGAATTTGAAAATATTTCCTTCATAAGTATTGCTCTGCCATCCTTCATAAGTATTGCTCTGCCATTAACATGAGTTTTTTACAAAGTCCATTTTTTATACATTTATATACTATATAAAAACGTTATCAAATCAAGAGTTACCGATAGTCACGAATTCATTAATGGTCTATAGTCCCCTTTTAACCCACGGACAATTAATGAAGGATTAAAAAAGTAAACATGACCTTTAATGGTGAACACTTAAAAAAAAACACATAATAGAGTCAATGCAAAAAACTATTAATAAGTGTTTTTCTGCCTAATGGGTCAATTTACAAATATGCTTTAGAAGCAGCAGATAGTTTTTTAACTATATATCATTCCAAAGGCAGAGCAGTATTTTTTAACTCTTATTTATGTCACTATCCCTAATGCCTATCATGCCTTAATACCAAAACGGGTACAACACATTATTTTTACAAAATTTTTCTTAGAGTCAATTGCTGTTGAACTTATCCTTTGCATAGACAAATTGATGCTCTTTGTAAGTAAATGTCTTACTTATTGTGTTTTTGCTATCTGTCTTGAATCTAAGGCATCTCTTAGAATCTATTGTTTACCTTTAAAATTTTTGGATAATCCAATAATTTTTGTTGAGAAACAGAAGCATATCAACTATTTAGGATTTCAAGCAAGTTCTGTCAGAAATTATAGAGCCAGCTTTGCTGAATATTCATTAAGATACCGTCGAAGTTGCTGGAATGCATAAATATCTCGTGGCGCAGGTTTTTAGTGTTGTCATCTCGTTGGCATGACTTGCAGAACCGTTAACTTAACTTTAGATTTGCCTATTTTGAAGTAAGAATTAATTTATACTATTTATTTAGTATTCTTAATATTTTACTTGCCAAAATTCGCAATGTCCCAATATAAATGAAAGTGATGAGATTTGATCGATTAAAAACAATCGATATTTGCGCCAAAAAAAAACTCGATAGTTTTACAGCTCTAAGTCATAGCTGTCAACAAATAAAAGGCTTAATTAAGTATTTAACCCTCTTACGTTTTGATAACCTATAGTGTAAACCTTATCTAGCTAATTGAAGATGTTTATATAGCCTAGACAGACGGCAGCGTTAATGTGCATTAAGAGACTTATTGCAAATTAACTCGTGCTTTAACTCCTCCAAAACTGCATTATCTCTGTCGTAAATACACAAAATCAAACATGTATTTATGCTGAATTTAGGTATTTCAGTTTTGCCAAAATAATTTTCTGAAAGTAAAAAAATCAAACATATTGGTAGGTAATTTAACTCTATGGCAACACTGCTTTTAAACAACAAGCGATAACACAGCCTACCTTGTTGAATGCTCAAGCGAGACTGATTAATGTTATTTGATTTTCTACTATATGTGTGCACGTACGTAAGAAATGAAAAGACACAAAGGCGCCGCGCACTCAATATGCCTTTCCCTAATCTAGGAATTAAGCTAGTAGTATACGAGTACTTATACATGGAAGAAGAAATGCAATTTCAATAAAAAATAATTTTTCCTTATTGTTTTTGAAAATTTTCGTCTATCTCTTGAATTTTTCGCACCATATAGCAATGGTCATCCAAACCCTTTTGTTAAAATTAAAAGAAACGGGAACCTTTTTCCCACGATAACATCTTGGTTGTTTGTACTTGCCTAACGAATAGATATATTTGTCAAAACTTTTACTTATAAAGTGTTCTATACTTTTTTTTGGTGTCTTGAGTCATTTGGGCGCCTTTTTGCATCATTTGTTCGAACCACTTTGTAATTGCTTTATATAGGGCCTCAAATTTTGGTTTCTGTTTTTTTAGATCTTTGGAGTTTTTTTTTTATTATTTTTAACAATGTTGGCAACTCTGTGTTATAATCTTTTGCAATGGCATTCCTTTTATTCCCGTTTTGTGTTTCTTTCAATATTGTAATTTTTGTTTTCAAACAAAATGGAACCTTTTGTGTGTTGTTTGGAATTCTATAGCAATTACTAATTCGAGGTTGCTGATTTTAAATCTAATCTCCATTTTTCTCCATCAGCTCGAATTTTTAAGTTGCAGGTACTAATCGTATTTTCGACTTTTTATTAAAGCAAAAAGCACAAGTGATTTTTCTTCGGTTTGTTAAAAGTGTATAACGACAAAAAAGTAAAAGTGCAAATCCACAAAATTTTTCTGTGCAAACAGTTATTATTTATTGAAAACTGTGTTACTTTGATACATACGTCGAAATTGTGCAATGGCACGTGTTAAATCAATCCCAACTGGTTTTGTAACATATGTGTCGAATATACGTATATAAAAAAAGAAAATGTGTGTCAGAGCTTATTACACAAGTGTATTTTGACTACCTCGGATTTACCATGGAAACCCGTGACAAGTACTGGATTCCTAACACAGTATAACGCATGATTTCGGGACTCAATTCCGAGTAGCCCCAAAAAGAAGAACTTCTGCATCATTCGTTTGGTCAAGGTACATCAAATAATAATTTAAAGTTAGTAAGTATCGTATAGGGGAATTTGTCACGTTTTAGCTAAATAAGCAACAGTTATAAATAAATGTATGAAGAAAAAAAATATTTTATGACTAAAAAATTAAAGTATTTTAATTCATAAAAAATTTTTTAAATATTTGCTCGAGATATGTACAAAATTCTTTGGAAAAAACGTTGACGAATTTTTTATGATTCTCAGAATTTAAATAAAAAAGTAATAAACAAAAGGTTATTTGATTTTTATGATTGCTCATAACTGTGCGTGGACGCTGAGTCGGTGTTCTTATTTATTCATGATACCTAATCCGTTCAATTAATGGGAAAAAGGAAAGTGCACATAGTTGTGTGTGTTTTTCCGTTGGCTACCTGTATGATTTTTTTTACAGAAATTCGACCCACATTTTTGAGTGCTCATATTTTGGAACGTTTCGAAAAATTTATAACGCACACGTGCTGAAACAGGTATATAGCCACCCTTAAAATATGCGCCCATTCATAAGTACCTACCAGTAAAATATTGAAAATTTTGTAGTATTTATAGGTGTTCTTTGACCGATTATTGTTATTTAACAAGAGTCGACGAACGCAAAAACTACAAGTGAATTTTTCTCCGGGTTTTAAAAGTGAATAACAACAAAACATATAATATATTACAATATGGAAAATAACAAGTGCCCAAAATTGGATAATTTTTGTTACGTCATATTGTCCCAAAAAGAGACCAACTGGATCGAAAAAATTGATTACTGAGGAATTTAAAACACCATATTGTCATTATTTTTATGAAGCAGATTTAAGTGGTGCAAATTTTACGCCGAACACAGTGTGCAAAAATTGTTATAATACCCTTATAATGTGGATACATGGAAAAGGTGGACAGTTTTCTTTTATGAAGCCAGTAATTTGGGTGGAAGACCTAACGGCATGATGAATCCAGGTGCTACGCATGCATAAATTCTCGTCATGGATTAAACAAAAAACAAAAGTATACATTATTGATTTTACAGCCACACTTCCAGTTAAACGCGCTGCTGATACCGATACACCTAAATCTTCGAGTCTGGATACCGTGTCCCTGCAAGTCGAAACCGTTTTTACCAATCCGACCAATTTGAATGATGCTTATTGGACACCCGATATTGAAAATAATGGACCACAACCGCTAACACAAATCGAAATGGATTACATTGTGGCTAAGATGGGACTATCACAACAATACATACTCCGAAATGTTGACATCGTTTTTGAAATGCAGAAAACTGACACAGTAAAATGTCAACGCAACATCATACCGTCAACGCCAAGCTGATTTTCAGAAATTTTATTCCGTTGACGAAGCAAATACGTTCACCTACTCCCATAATATCCCAGGTTTAGTGAAAAAATTGGAAATGGAATATATCGCTGGCGACTGGCGTTTATTCATCGATGGTTCAGTTTTAAGTTTGAAGGCTGTGCTATTGCACAAAAAGAACAAACAAGCCGTCCATTCCAATGGAAAAGCGATTCAGAGGCAAAAAATTGGATGCATTGCTTGCGGAGGTTTGTTGGTGGAGTTCAAAAATTATGCAGTTTGAAGATGAAAGCACCAAAGATGAAGATGAAAGCACCGAAGATTAAGATGACACTGATGGATAGTGACAATAATTGAAAATGTTCTAAATTTTGTTTCCATGCATAGATACCATATACAAATCTCATATTGTAACATGAATCGGAATGTTTATTTTCATGCAAAATAAAGAATCAATAAAAAAAGTGTTCAATGTTTTTTCCGAAGAATTTTGTACATATCTCGAGCAAATTTTTGAAATTCATACCTTCACTTAATTGTGCATAAAAGCGAAACGCGTAAATCGATTTTTATGATCTATGTCTCATTTTGTTCATAGGTTATGTGACTTTACGTGAAAGTAAAAGAACTTGACACTTTTTACCACTTTATATTTTTTATAAATTAAAAAAAAAAAATTTTTAGACAAAAAATATTTTTTTTCATACATTTATTTATAACTGCGAAACTTTTGATAATGTAGCGAAACGTTGTGTGAACAGAGCAAAGGAATTGTAATTTTTAATTTTTTTAAATTTGTTTCAGCTTATTCGGGCTAGTGGTTCTCGAGTTATGACAAACAAAAGAGCCTAAAACGTGACAAATTCCCCTATACGATATTTACTAACTTCAAATTAATTATTAAATTATTATTTGATGTACCTTCACCAAACGAATGATGCAGAAGTTCTTCTTTTTGGGGATATTTTCACAAACAATTTTCAGAATTGAGTCTAGAATCAATCACCTGAAATTGTGATTTTTTTAAAGATGTAGTTGTAACATTTGAAATAAATCAAATTTTTTAATATCACCTTAAAATGACTGAGTAATGGCTGTTTTATTAAAATAAAAATAAAAATTACACATTTTAATTTTCTTCATGCTCAAAGTTGTTGAGAACAAATTGTGGTTTTTATTACATATATTGAATACCATATTAAAGTAGCTTTCTAAAACATGTATTTGTTCCTTTTTTGATTCGATTTGGCTATGCCAAGAAACTCGTGTAAAATCAATCCCAACTGTTTTTGTAACATATGTGGCGAATATACGTTTATAAAAAAAAAGAAAAAGTGTGTTCATTAAATAAGTGTGTTTCGACTACTTCGGATGTACCATGGAAATCCGTGACAAGTACTGGATTCCTAATACTGTATGTTACAACTGTTTAGAGTATTTAAGGCTGTGGACAAACAAGAAACGGCCCCATTTCAAGTATCAAACACCAATGATCTGGGGGGCCTTCGAGTCATCATGATGATTGTTATTTTTGCGTTGCAGACATAACAGGCATTAACAAAACAAACCGGTCTCAATGGATTTATCCTAACTTGGAGCTTAGCGATTTAGTGAGAGACCTTGGACTCTCTAAAAAGCATCTGAAATTGTAGCTTCAAAGCAAAAAACTCTGTTAACCCAAGAAACAAGAATTTCATACTACCGTAACAGAGAGAAAAACTTAAGTTTGATTATTGTTCAGATGTTCCCGGTTTAGTAACAGCGATGGGGTTAGAGAAGTATGATCCAAATGAATGGCGACTATTTATAGATTCTTCTAAACGCAGCCTAAAACGTGTACTTCTGCATAACGGTAATAAATTGGATTCACTGCTGATTGTACATTTAGCTGATTGTACATTTAAGGAAGAATATTCTACTACTACCTCGGTTATAGATAAAATTAAGTACAACGAACACCGGTGGCTAATTTGTGTGGATCTAAAAATAGTCAATAGCTCAAAACATCCGTCTTTTATTGGTTTATGGGATAGGAGAGCAAGATCTCAACACTGGAATGATCTCAACCAGTGTCTAGGAATCGCATAATACTGCCAAATCCATATCAAGCTAGGGCTTATGAAACAATTTGTCAAAGCTCTCAACAAGGACAGTGATTGTTTCAGATATATCAGTAGAAAGTTCAAAAATTTGAGTTGTGAGAAACTGAATGCTGGCATTTTTGAAATTTCCTGGGAAATAAGAAGGATGAGAACTGCTCGGATCACGTGAATAACATGTCACATTGATTGGTTGTTTGTCTATCTTAATGTAATATACCAAATTTAATCGAAATCGGATTTAAAATAGGTACATACTCATTAATTGCATTATCCTTTTTTTACTGCACGACTGCAAGATATTTGCGAAGTAAATGCAATATTAATGCTTTTTAGAACACATGATTACTGCAATGTTGCCAGACTATGCATTTTCGAACACGCTGCGTAGCAGTACTGCTTTCCGAAAGGCTCTTATGGCACCTCAGAAGGCAGACACATGATTCTTTCAATTCTATCTTTGTTATGAATCGTGTAACTATTATATAGAACCTCCGATTTTTGAATATCAATTTCAAACCATGTTTAAGAAAAACAACAATATCAAAGTCATAGTAGAGCTGTGAAACTATCAATAGTCGCACCATTCAATAGTTTCGATAGTTTTTGTGAACACTATCGATACTATCGGATAAGTTGCGTATGTTTGTATTATTCTACAAAAACGCATTTTTCTAAGAAAAACTGTATACAAAGTTGTTTTACAAAATAAAAATTAATTCAATTATATCAAAAAGGGACAGCAAAACGCATGTTGTACTAACATAGTTATTTCATGAGATCATTGGATGGTCCAAATACAGTCGTTGAAAAAGCAGATTGTTACGATTTGATGAAGTCGCAATGCCAAAGAATATTAGAGTGGTAGTAAAAGGCAAAAAGAAAGTCATTTGTTTACAAATGTTGCCAATTCTGTACATACATATAGGAAATTCGTAATAGTACTCAGCAGAAAATGATTTTTTTTTTGTGACAGGTAACTATACTAAAACAAATTATGTTTAAGGAATTTCTAAAAAAAAAATTGGAATCCATTGACATTTGTAAACAGAATAGAATATCAACAATTTTGGTTCGTAGAGCCTCTTTCGGTTGGGCAGACCTTAGAATTTGAAAATATTTCCTTCATAAGTATTGCTCTGCCATTGGTAAGGTACATAAAAATCGTCGTCTGCTTTTTTAACATTATTTACAATTTACAAATATGCTTTAGAAGCAACAGACCGTTTTTTAATCATATATCATTATCATATCTTATTTATGTCACTATCCATAATGCCTATCATGCCTTAATACCAAAACGGGTACAACACATTATTTTTACAAAATTTTTCTTAGTCAATTGCTGTTGAACTTATCCTTTGCATAGACAAATTGATGCTTTTTGTAAGTAAATGTCTTACTTATTGTGTTTTTGCTATCTGTCTTGAATCTAAGGCATCTCTTAGAATCTATTGTTTAACTTTAAAATTTTTGGATAATCCAGTAATTTTTGTTGAGAAACAGAAGCATATCAACTATTTAGGATTTCAAGCAAGTTCTGTCAGAAATTATAGAGCCAGCTTTGCTGAATATTCATTAAGATTCCGACGAAGTTGCTGGAATGCATAAATATCTCGTGGCGCAGGTTTTTAGTGTTGTCATCTCGTTGGCATGACTTGCAGAACCGTTAACTTAACTTTAGATTTGCCTATTTTGAAGTAAGAATTAATTTATACTATTTATTTAGTATTCTTAATATTTTACTTGCCAAAATTCGCAATGTCCCAATATAAATGAAAGTGATGATATTTGTATCGATAGTCATTAAAAACAATCGATATTTGCGCCAAAAAAGAACTCGATAATTTTACAGCTCTAAGTCATAGCTGTCAACAAATAAAAGGCTAATTAAGTATTTAACCCTCTTACGTTTTGATAACCTATAGTGTAAACCTTATCTAGTTAATTGATGATATTTATATAGCCTAGACAGACGGCAGCGTTAATGTGCATTAAGAGACTTATTGCAAATTAACTCGTGCATTAACTCCTCCCAAACTGCATTATCTCTGTCGTAAATACACAAAATCAAACATGCATTTATGCTGAATTAAGGTATTTCAATCTGGCACAGGGCAAAATTTATCAAAAATGAACACAGCTGCAGTCAAATCAGCTGTTAAATTGTTTATGGTTGGTTGTAGGAATGATACATGTAGTTGGCGAATTGGTACAAAAAAAGAAATAAAAAAGCACCTTTTAATTTCCTTTTTCAGAAATAAATACATAGATAATAGAATAAACAATAAATAAAACTCATTAAAAACATGGGAAAAATTGTAAAAAAAAGTAGTAAAAGAACAATTGGAAGAATACATGGAAAAGCATGAAATACTCTCGATATTTCAATCCGGGTTTAGGAAAAAAAAATCCTGTGAAACCGCCATTAACTATGTAGTTAACCAACGGAAATATAGAAACCAACGTTTTATGAAAGTGAAGTCGACGATTCTAAGCGCAAATAGAAAGGGACCTAATTTTTAAAATGGTTCTCCTAAACAAAACTGGTTTTTAACCTTAGGCCCCTTTCTATTTTGCGCGTCACATATACTTATGTATGGAATTCGTGAAAAAGAGTAAAAATGGTTCGAGTCGTTCTTGACGGGAAGAAAAGAAATGACTAAAGTTAACAACACAATGTCTGTGAAACTAAACAACGATTATGGCATACCACAAGCAGCGTTACCGTTGTGCGACTAAAGTGGCAATTTGACCCTTTCTGGAAGCCATGCGACTTTTGCTGCCCCTTTTTCATAAATCCCCTTTTTTGCCACTTTTTTAAATTTTTGCTACTTTCCACAACTCGAAATGGGTGTCTTCCTTTTAAAAGATACGCGTATTTTTATTTCTAGGGTTAAGGGTTGTTCCGGGGAAAAACTACTATAACTTATTTGGTTATAACCTGGCGCTTACGCTAGGCATTATGGGTACTCGTAGTAGTGTGTCAGAGCTTCTATATGTGTATTGCACACAGGCTGCGAAGACAACCCCCAAACAGTCCCGCCGCACATCTCTGAAACGCACATATTACGAGGGTTACCGCAAAAGTAACTGACCTAACATAAAAAGAACCGTTTTTTTGGAATTATTATTATTTATTTTTCAACATAATCTCCTTCCAACTCAATACACTTCATCAAACGTTTTTCAAGTTTTTTAATTCCATCCGAAAAATAAGATTTTTCAAGACCTTCAAAATATGCCTCAATTTCAGCAATAACCTCGCTATTGGACGAAAATTTTCTGCCACCGAGAAATTTTTTTAAATTTGGCAGAGCTAAATCTGGACTATATGGTGGATGCAGAGCAATTTCAAATCGTAATTCGGTCAGTTTTTGTTGAGTTAAAAATGCAGTGTGTGAAGGAGCATTATCTTGATGAAAAAGAACTTTTTTTCTAAATGCGGTCGTTTTAGCTTGATATCTTCACTCAACCGACCCAATAATGCACAATAATATTCACTATTTATAGTTTTTCCTTTCTCAAGATAATCAATAAATATTATACCCCTTGCATCCCAAAATACTGTGGCCATTACTTTTCCTGCTGAGTTAACAGTTTTTGCCTTCTTGGGACCACTTTTACCAGCTTTTATCCATTGTTTGGACTGTTCTTTGCATTCTGGGATGTAGTGATGGATCCATGTTTCATCAACAGCTATGAATCGGCGCAAGAACTCTATTGGATTACGCTGATAAATCGCTAAAAGCTCCTCGGAATTGGTCCAACGGACGATTTTTTGGGGCAAAGTCAACAAACGCGGCACATATCTTGCGGATAGCTTTTTCATGTGGAGTTCATCATGTAAAATACTCCAAACTTTTTTCTCATGTATTTTAACAATGTCAGCAAGTTCTCTGAGCTTTATTCGTCTATCTCTAGTCACTTCATTAAATATTTTTCTAATGTTTTCAATAGTAGTAGCGGTTTTCGGTCTTCCAGAGCGTTGTTCATCTTCCGTACTTGAACGACCCATTTTAAATTGTTGAACCCAGGATTTCACGGGGGAGTATGATGGTGCATTATCACCATGAACAGAATCCAATTCATCTTTGATCAATTGTGGCAAATAACCTTTCATATAAAAGTGTTTTATTACCGCACGAAACTCTTTATTTTCAATTTTTCAAAAATTATAAAACTTGTTTACTTCAATCACCTGAAATAATCATTAAATATTTCGGAAATTTTGACAGATGGCTTATAAAATATTGCTTTTAAAAAACAACAAAAAAAAAGTTGCTAATAAAACGGAAAATGTGCCAGGCCAGTTAGTTTGCGGTCGCCCTCGTACATCCTGTCTTGAGGAAATTTGGAACATTTCATTACGATTGATCAGTAACTGAAAATGCTTCGTAGAATAGCCAGTATGCTTTAGGATAAAAAAACAACAATTCGGAACATTTGCAAAATGTATCAAGTAAGCCGTAAATGAGCCGCGGTTGTCACGATACTTTCGATGCCAAAAATGTATCAAAAAAGTGTATCAACCTTGATTTGAGGTGGTCGAAAATCCGGTCCATTCATTCAAAGACATACGTATGGGTAGCAAAGTTTAAAATTTTACAACAAACCCAACGAATCCATATGAAATTATTTTTAAAATCTGGATATATAAGTATTAAGAACCCGGTTCATGACTTCATGGAGCCCAAAAGCCTAGTTTCAGTTGGCTCATCAGCGCATCCACTAGAGCAGGGTATAATATAGTCTGCCATGCCCGACTTTTGATTTTGGATTTTTTTATACAACTCACGCAAGAGAATATTAAATTTGTCATTCCGTTTGCAGCACCACGAAATATTGATCGGAGACCCTATAAAGTATAAATAATCTTGATTGTCGTAAAATTCTGAGACGATCAAGCCATGTCCGTCCGCGTGAACGCGTGTCTGGGATTGTAAATGGGCGAAATCGGCGCTGGGGGAAAACGGTTTTTACCTTTTTTAAATACCTCAAAAAATAGCTAAGCTGCTTAAAGGCTGGGCTCAGATGGCCTACATGGTCAATACCGGCAATTTATAGTCAATATGTACATATGGGTACTAAAATTAAAACAAATTTTGCAACATTTTTTCGCTTTATTATCGTATAGTTGAGGGTACACGAGGATCAGAAATTGAATTGTTTTTTAGTTTGAATGAGTATTTTACCTTTCATGGAACTTAGTTTTTATTGCGATGTTTATTACTTTTCTTCTAAATTTAAAAGTATTGTTTTAATAAAATTAACTTACGAAAAGTTTGCGACTTTTTTTTTAAAAATACCCTTTTTGTGCCACTTTTTTAAAAATAATCCCCTTTTTGTGCGACTTTTTGAAATTTTTCAACGGTAACCCTGACCACAAGGATTGATTTTTGGTGCATTATTGTTTATACTAACTTATACATATATAAATGATATGCCCGAAATATTAGAAAAGGGCGAAACAATACTATATGCGGATGAACACTTATATTTACCATTTATGTAGCAGAGCATCCATTTTTATTTTGGTGTTTTGATTTCTCACATATATTTTTTTTGTCAGGCGAAAGCAAAATAGCAAGTGAGTCGACAACAACTCGACCGAGATACAGAAAATATGTTATGTAAGAAAACGGTTACGTGTTCTCTCGACTTGTCGGTAGAGTCATCGTTCGCATAGAATGTGATGAGAGAAACCCAAATTTCTATCGTGTACGCAGCGAACGAATGCGTTCTATCTACATAGAGAAACGGACTATTAATAAAGTATAGCAAAATAAATTAACAAACTTTTATTCGTTGTTTAGCAAAATGGTAGCTTAAGTACAAAATTTGTTGGAAGCAATAACAACAATGACAATTGTACTGATCCAACAAAAGAAAGTTTTAAACAATCAGCTTAAACAATCAACGTAAATGTAAGTTTTAAATGTTTTGGTCCGCAGGCAGTCATTTAAAAATTATCAAGAGCGTCTAGAAATGCATTTCCAAGTAAACTTTTAGCGATAAATAAATGTGTTCCATCTTCTGTTTCAATATGTGATAGCGCATAGAGAAAGGGACCTAAGGGAAAAAAAATCAATTTTCACTTTTTTTTTTGATGTGGACAACATCTGAGCATCGAATGAGACCGATTCTAAGCGCAAATAGAAAGTGACCTAATCTTTAAAATGGCTCTCCTGAACAAAACTGGTTTTTACCTTAGGGCCCTTTCTATTTTGCGCGTCACATATATTGGCTCATCAAACTACGCCAAAATTAGCAGCACTAAAACCGCTCATGTAAGATGATGTTGCATTATGCCCTAAGTAAAACACATTAGTGGAACAGCATAAATTTTCATCCGAAATAAAGAATGGAAGTTATTCCATTTGTATGTAGTAAGAGGTCAATAGCAGGCACTTCAATTCGCATTTTAGCTCCTACAAAATCCAATTGCAAAATTCGCAGAAATAGTGCCTACAGCAACAACATTGGAAGCCTCGAAAATTGATGACAGTGCCATTGATATTTTATCATCCGGCACTCAACGACCATAAATCAAATACGAAAAGCCAGATCAAGAAACTATACTTGTACAAGTCGTGGCAGAATACATGTTAACTGCAGCAAGTATAAGAGCTGAACAGTACGGTCAAAATTAAACTATAGAGAGCTTGGCCTGGAGGGTTAATGTCTGAGTTGCGGTAAATCCATTCATATTGCGAAAGATTGCTAAATAATTTTTTACAATTTTTTAATAGTATTCTAAATTCATTTGCAGTCTATCGTGAGATAATAAGCAAATTATGTATAACAATTCAGATTTACTTTAATAAATGACAAGTAGTATTTTACTTCAACAAGTAAAACCAGTAATAAAAATTACTAGTATGGGTTACAAGAGTTTGGTCGCCGAAAGGGGAGGTCCAGAACGTGTAGCCTCTTTATACGGCTGATTTCAGAGCTGTCATGCACTAAACAGATCGCCAGCAAATTGGTATGGTTGCTCAGTCTTGATAAACATTTTTCTGTAAAACGTTTAATTTCATCTGTTACCTGCGGTACATTAAGATCATTGTGAATTTTATCATTTCTGATGTACCATGGCGAATTCAATATCTGCCGTAGGGTTTTTTTTTATTAAAATCTTTGAATTATTTTTACATTGGAAAAGCCCGCCGTTCCCCACATATGAATACCATATACCCAAATAGGTTTTAATAAGGAGTTATATAACAGTTGTTTATTTTCTACACTTAGTTGAGACTTTGGACCGAGAAGCCAGTATAACCTTTTGAACTTTGCATCAAGTTGTTTTCGTTTTTTTTTAATGTGTGATTTCCAATTCAGTAGCCGGCCTATGTACGATATAAGTACATTTCTAGGTATTTCAAAGTTTTCATGCAATGTAATGTGATTTGATATACTAGTGTTGACTTTTATATTTCACTTTATTAGCCAATCCTACTGGTGAGGTGATTTTGAATTAATGTCGATGCTTGACGTGGATTAGAATATTCTGCCATAATAGCCGTGGCAACTGCGAAGTTGGCCACCAAAACATTATTTGTTAATCTGATGTAAATATCATATACAAAATGGAGCCTAGAACTCTGCCTGATCGTATGGGTCGTATGCCAGAAATATCATTATTGTGCTTTACGAAGAACATCCGATCAGATGTGTAGGATCGCAGAAGTATTTAAAAAGGTTTTTAATTTGAATAACAACCCAGAATACCGCACTCGGCCACACAAAAATACTGCCGGACAATAGGTTTTTCGTTTCAAAGTGTCTGTTATGCATTTCAGAAAGAATTCGATGGCATTGTTTGGGAGTACCATGTTTATGACGAAAATTAAACTGATGATCAAAAATTATATTGTATTCCTCAATAAATATTTTGCGAAACGCTGATAGCGGGCTAATCGGTCGGTATAAGGATATTTCAGGCTTGTTTGGATTTGGTATCATTTCCATTGTGATGGAAAGTGGCTTAATCGCAAAATTGCGTTAAAAACATGTTATAAACATGAAATTTTTTCGAAATATTTTTCAACATATACGCATTTATTTGGTCGTAGCCAGGTGATTTTTTCGGATTAAGGTGGCGTATTTCTTCTGATATTTCATTTGGGGTTATACATCTTATTGGGAAATCCATTTGACAATAAGCAGAAACAAAACTAAAATTTATTTTTAATTCTGTAATCACTGATTTAATTCATGAGGTTGGAAAACGTTTTCGAAGTATTTGGGTTAATTATTCGTGATCCCCACCAAGGATGCTTGCTATTAAAATCTCCCCCAACAAAAAACTTGGATCCTAAATTGTTTAAAAATCTTTGAAAAATCATCTTGTTTAAGATTATATCTCGGTGGGAAACATACAGCGCCAACTACTAGCGGTTGACTCTCATAATTTATTGATATTATAGTTGCTTGCAATCTTTGCTCTTGAAAGTTGTTTAATATTCTGTATTTTATATTTGCTTTTATTAAGATAGCACTGCCACCATGTGCCGAACCATCAGGATGGTTTGTATTTATTAAAGCATATCCTTTTTTTAAAAATAAGATCTGTTGGGTAAGTGAGTTTCAGATATCAGAAGGATGTATTTTTGTTTTGATTTAAAAAGGGTTCAACTTCCTGTCTACGATTAGACAGTCCGTTGGCGATCCACATTGCTATTCGCATAATCATAGTAGTTATCATATTTAGCAAATTGTTTGTGAGCTGCATCTTTTTGTTTATTAATTGTTCTAATCTCTGAAATTGATTCGTTTGTTGGGTTCCATTTAGGACTTTGACCTTATGTCCGCCTTCTTCAATTGCTTCTTTTATCTCATCAGATAGTACATATTTTTTATGACAACTCTAAATGCTCTTTCGGTATGTTGTGTGAAATTTTATTTTTTTTTTAACAGTAATCAACTAATTTCCGTTAGTCCTCTACATATTTGATACTGACCTTAATTTGGTTACCTCGTGTTACTTTGTATAAAAAACTTGTTGCAGCTATTATTTTCAGTAAATTCGCAATCATACTTTTAACATTCTTCGCACAGGGAATGTAAATTAGTGGTAGTTTAGGTATTGAGGTTTGGTAGGATGTAATTGTGTTTGAACTAGCATTTCCGTAGGCTATGTTGTGATCAGTTATGTTGCAATCGGTATTAAGGGCTTAAACCTTTTGCAGTTGCTTGTTGTTATATATATACATAAGGCCACAAATGCCACAAAAAGTAGTCAAAAGTTGGGACTCTCGACTGGAATTTATTTGAGACAGCCGCGGCGGCCACTTGACCGATATATATATATATATATATATATATATATATATATATATATATATATATATATATATATATATATATATATATATATATATATATATATATATATATATATATATATATATATATATATATATATATATATATATATATATATATATATATATATGTTTTATGATCAGTATATTCTGATCAGTATATTCTGAAAATGTCATAAATAAACGCTACCAAGTTATACAAATTTACTTAAAAATAAGTCATAGATTTCCTGATTTTTTGGCACTCATAATCGTTAATATGACCAAAATCATTTTCCAATGTATTGTTTTTTGGAATAAAAGAAAGTTTTTTCAACAACAAACCTGATCTAACTAGCTTCTGAAATAATTCACTGTTTTAAAAAAAAATAACAAATGATGAAAACAAAACAAAAAACACATTTTTATTTGGCATGCGAAAAATTTTGATTCGTTAAAATTTTCAAATCGTTAGTAGAAAACATAAATATTTTTAATTTACTAAAACTTTATTAAATGAAGCTGTCAAAAAACGTTTGGTTTGGAAAATTTGGATTTAACGAAAAAATGTTTTGAACAAAGTGCTTTAAGCGGGATACAACGAAATTAAGCGGATTTAAGCCAACCCGCTTAAAGTATATGTGAAAGCGCTTAGATAAAGGGACCTAAGGGTAATAAAATCAATTTTCATTTTTTTTCTTGTGGACAACATCTGACCATCGAATGAGACCGATCCCATGCCCCAAAAGTGTTCTCTCCTAGAGATATGCGCGTTTTATGAAAGTGAAGTCGACGATTCTAAGCGCAAATAGAAAGGGGCCTAATCTTTAAAATGGCTCTCCTGAACAAAACTGGGTTGTAACCTTAGGTCCCTTTTTATTTTGCGCGTCACATATATTAAATAAATGTTTTTCATTCAAATTTAAATTTTATAAACTAACTATATTTGACGCGTATTTCCAACACATTTTAAGCTAATCAAAACATTTAGGTTTTTGAAAAGGTTTGATATTTTCCCTTGAGCAGATTTTTTCACTTTTCAAATAACACACGACTACTTTATAATCGATTATAACAGGTTTGATTTTTTTGGAGTGGAGTTTTATTGGTTTAACATATCTGCGGACCGGATGTAAATGCATATTTGTTGTCGATAGTCTAAAAATTACTTTGAGTTAATAACATAAAGAATAAATTAACAGAAAATGCGTTTTTGTCCATATTTTTGTAAGAAATTCATATTTTGTGCATATTTTGTTTTAATTATAGGTTTCAATGCATATTTCGCTTATATTACCATCTTTTATGCATATTTTTCAGGAATTCAAATTGCTATCCCATTTAAAAAATACGTTAATAATAATAAGAAAATAAAGACCCTACCAAAAATTCAAACAATTTTGAATCAAAGCATCTAAAATCGAAACTTGCATTTACATATTCAAATTTTGGATTTATAATAGAGTTAAGTTAAGCCCAAGAGGAGTTTTATCTATTAGCCACGGAAATGAAAAAATAAATAAATAATGAAATGAAAATAAAAAAAATGTTTAAATTTATAGCAGTTTTTTACAACGATTCTATAAGCAGATTCCAGAAGATAATGGACATTTGTTTGGATGCAGAACATAGATAATAAGTACTTATTTTTCTTAGGTAAAATATTTTTGTTCACCAATTTGGTCTTCAATGAGCCTAAAAAAATCAGCAATAAATAGATCTTAATTCTTAATAGTTGACACAGTAAAAAATTTACCATATTTTTTATTTAAAGTGCATATATTTGAATTTTTTGCTGATACAGTCGAACTTCCATAAGTCGAATTTTCTTTTAGTCGAAGCACATGTAGTGGCGATAGCAATAAGGAGGCAAATTCTTCTATAACTTGAACTTCCATAACTTGAATTTCTCTATAACTCAAAGAAAAACAATGGCACTAACTTCCGTAAGTCGATCTTTTCAGGGAAATAAAGAATTTGAAAAAAAGAAGTTGTTTGTACGTTGGTTGTTTTACCAACCAAAATAACTCTCAGGTATAGAAAGTAATGGGAAAAATTGTACTTTACGTTTGAGCGTCATTTAAGTTGAGCGTCATTTAAGTCGAGTGCACCAGAACGCCACTAAAGGTTAGTTTGTTAAACTATTTTGAAAAAATAGGTAAAGACCTTGTCGACAGCACACATATATGGTACCGATGAGCCGTCCCACACCAACGGAGAAACGTGCATCTACCAGACGGTGATGTGTTTGCTTTACTTCGCTGACTTACTTTTCCTTCCCTCTATGACAAAGAACAACAAACCTGATCATATTAGCTTGTGGAGTAATTCCTCTTTCAAAAGTAATAGTAACAACAAATAATCACAACAAAACCAAAAAAACTCAAAGAATGCATTATGTGTTGTACAGTTTCTTGACCACGTGGTGAATGGATCGGTGGGCCAGGATGGGCCCACCGATCCTGGTTTTTACAAGAAAATGTTGCGGTTAGTTGCCGCCATGAAATCTAAATTTGTGCAAACAAGTTTCAAATGGCTTTGAAGAATATTAAAGTATTTGTTTTGCATCCATTGTGATTTCTATAAATAACAATAGAAACAACCCTTCACTGTAGTAAAAGCTTCACAATTTAATTGTAGTTAATATTGCGGTATTCTAATGCATTAAATGTCTGATGCCACACTTTGCAAGAAAAAGGTTTTTTTTAGACGATTGGTTTTCAATCTAGCCACACTTTTTTCGGAGTTGGTCTTTTTTACAGCTTTCACTTGATTTACGCTCAGGTTGGTTTGCAATTTTATACCTAATGAATAGACCTACTTCGGAATAATGTTTGCAAATCGTGGTGAATGGGTCCAAAACAAGATGGCAATCGATCGTGATTTTTACAAGAACATTTTGTTCATTGATGAAGCTCAGTTTTGGTTGAAAAATTGTCGCATTTGGAGTAATGAAAATGCACAAGCCATTATTGAGACGCAGTTATGTCCTCAAAAAGTCACTGTTTGGTGTGTTTCATGGGCATAGGGAATCATTGTTTCATATTTCTTCTAAAATGAAGCCATAATGTTACAGTCAATGGGAACTCTATAGAGCCATGATTAATGACTTTTTCGTGCCTGAATTGGTGGATGCTGATATGGACGACCTTTGGTTTCAACAAGACGGCGATACATGCCATACAGCCAACAAAACAATTATTTTTTGAAGGAAACTTTTGCTGAGCGCATTATTTCGCATCGTGGCCTCCAAGATCGTGCGATTAAACACAGCTGGACTATTTTTTGTGGGGTTATCAGACGCCTTGCAAGAGAATATTCGTCATGTTATTGCTGACATAAGGCCACAAATGCCACAAAAAGTAGTCAAAAGTTGGGACTCTCGACTGGAATTTATTTGAGACAGTCGCGGCGGCCACTTGACCGATATATATATATATATATATATATATATATATATATATATATATATATATATATATATATATATATATATATATATATATATATATATATATATATATATATATATATATATATATATATATATATATATATATATATATATATATATATATATATATATATATATATATATATATATCGGTCAAGTGGCCGCCGCGACTGTCTCAAATAAATTCCAGTCGAGAGTCCCAACTTTTGACTACTTTTTGTGGCATTTGTGGCCTTATGTCAGCAATAACATGACGAATATTCTCTTGCAAGGCGTCTGATAACCCCACAAAAAATAGTCCAGCTGTGTTTAATCGCACGATCTTGGAGGCCACGATGCGAAATAATGCGCTCAGCAAAAGTTTCCTTCAAAAAATAATTGTTTTGTTGGCTGTATGGCATGTATCGCCGTCTTGTTGAAACCAAAGGTCGTCCATATCAGCATCCACCAATTCAGGCACGAAAAAGTCATTAATCATGGCTCTATAGAGTTCCCATTGACTGTAACATTATGGCTTCATTTTAGAAGAAATATGAAACAATGATTCCCTATGCCCATGAAACACACCAAACAGTGACTTTTTGAGGACATAACTGCGTCTCAATAATGGCTTGTGCATTTTCATTACTCCAAATGCGACAATTTTTCAACCAAAACTGAGCTTCATCAATGAACAAAATGTTCTTGTAAAAATCACGATCGATTGCCATCTTGTTTTGGACCCATTCACCACGATTTGCAAACATTATTCCGAAGTAGGTCTATTCATTAGGTATAAAATTGCAAACCAACCTGAGCGTAAATCAAGTGAAAGCTGTAAAAAAGACCAACTCCGAAAAAAGTGTGGCTAGATTGAAAACCAATCGTCTAAAAAAAACCTTTTTCTTGCAAAGTGTGGCATCAGACATTTAATGCATTAGAATACCGCAATATTAACTACAATTAAATTGTGAAGCTTTTACTACAGTGAAGGGTTGTTTCTATTGTTATTTATAGAAATCACAATGGATGCAAAACAAATACTTTAATATTCTTCAAAGCCATTTGAAACTTGTTTGCACAAATTTAGATTTCATGGCGGCAACTAACCGCAACATTTTCTTGTAAAAACCAGGATCGGTGGGCCCATCCTGGCCCACCGATCCATTCACCACGTGGTCAAGAAACTGTACAACACATAATGCATTCTTTGAGTTTTTTTGGTTTTGTTGTGATTATTTGTTGTTACTATTACTTTTGAAAGAGGAATTACTCCACAAGCTAATATGATCAGGTTTGTTGTTCTTTGTCATAGAGGGAAGGAAAAGTAAGTCAGCGAAGTAAAGCAAACACATCACCGTCTGGTAGATGCACGTTTCTCCGTTGGTGTGGGACGGCTCATCGGTACCATATATGTGTGCTGTCGACAAGGTCTTTACCTATTTTTTCAAAATAGTTTAACAAACTAACCTTTAGTGGCGTTCTGGTGCACTCGACTTAAATGACGCTCAACTTAAATGACGCTCAAACGTAAAGTACAATTTTTCCCATTACTTTCTATACCTGAGAGTTATTTTGGTTGGTAAAACAACCAACGTACAAACAACTTCTTTTTTTCAAATTCTTTATTTCCCTGAAAAGATCGACTTACGGAAGTTAGTGCCATTGTTTTTCTTTGAGTTATAGAGAAATTCAAGTTATGGAAGTTCAAGTTATAGAAGAATTTGCCTCCTTATTGCTATCGCCACTACATGTGCTTCGACTAAAAGAAAATTCGACTTATGGAAGTTCGACTGTATCAGCAAAAAATTCAAATATATGCACTTTAAATAAAAAATATGGTAAATTTTTTACTGTGTCAACTATTAAGAATTAAGATCTATTTATTGCTGATTTTTTTAGGCTCATTGAAGACCAAATTGGTGAACAAAAATATTTTACCTAAGAAAAATAAGTACTTATTATCTATGTTCTGCATCCAAACAAATGTCCATTATCTTCTGGAATCTGCTTATAGAATCGTTGTAAAAAACTGCTATAAATTTAAACATTTTTTTTATTTTCATTTCATTATTTATTTATTTTTTCATTTCCGTGGCTAATAGATAAAACTCCTCTTGGGCTTAACTTAACTCTATTATAAATCCAAAATTTGAATATGTAAATGCAAGTTTCGATTTTAGATGCTTTGATTCAAAATTGTTTGAATTTTTGGTAGGGTCTTTATTTTCTTATTATTATTAACGTATTTTTTAAATGGGATAGCAATTTGAATTCCTGAAAAATATGCATAAAAGATGGTAATATAAGCGAAATATGCATTGAAACCTATAATTAAAACAAAATATGCACAAAATATGAATTTCTTACAAAAATATGGACAAAAACGCATTTTCTGTTAATTTATTCTTTATGTTATTAACTCAAAGTAATTTTTAGACTATCGACAACAAATATGCATTTACATCCGGTCCGCAGATATGTTAAACCAATAAAACTCCACTCCAAAAAAATCAAACCTGTTATAATCGATTATAAAGTAGTCGTGTGTTATTTGAAAAGTGAAAAAATCTGCTCAAGGGAAAATATCAAACCTTTTCAAAAACCTAAATGTTTTGATTAGCTTAAAATGTGTTGGAAATACGCGTCAAATATAGTTAGTTTATAAAATTTAAATGAAAAACATTTATTTAATATAAGTGACGCGCAAAATAAAAAGGGACCTAAGGTTACAACCCAGTTTTGTTCAGGAGAGCCATTTTAAAGATTAGGTCCCTTTCTATTTGCGCTTAGAATCGTCGACTTCACTTTCATAAAACGCGCATATCTCTAGGAGAGAACACTTTTGGGGCATGGGATCGGTCTCATTCGATGCTCAGATGTTGTCCACAAGAAAAAAAATGAAAATTGATTTTATTACCCTTAGGTCCCTTTATCTAAGCGCTTTCACATATACTTTAAGCGGGTTGGCTTAAATCCGCTTAATTTCGTTGTATCCCGCTTAAAGCACTTTGTTCAAAACATTTTTTCGTTAAATCCAAATTTTCCAAACCAAACGTTTTTTGACAGCTTCATTTAATAAAGTTTTAGTAAATTAAAAATATTTATGTTTTCTACTAACGATTTGAAAATTTTAACGAATCAAAATTTTTCGCATGCCAAATAAAAATGTGTTTTTTGTTTTGTTTTCATCATTTGTTATTTTTTTTTGAAACAGTGAATTATTTCAGAAGCTAGTTAGATCAGGTTTGTTGTTGAAAAAACTTTCTTTTATTCCAAAAAACAATACATTGGAAAATGATTTTGGTCATATTAACGATTATGAGTGCCAAAAAATCAGGAAATCTATGACTTATTTTTAAGTAAATTTGTATAACTTGGTAGCGTTTATTTATGACATTTTCAGAATATACTGATCATAAATGTCAAAATTAGATTGCAGTAAGATAGTTCGTTTGACACCTAACACTTTCGTAAGTTCTATACAAGCGAAAAACACTTCTTTCAATACAATATACACGTGTCCAAACTAGGGTTATATACTTTAGACTAAAAGTCGACTTTTAGTTTTTTTGACTACGTATTACAAAAAAATCTAAAGTCGACTTGTAGACTTTTCGACTTTTTAGTATAAAAAAGTAGATTAAGGTAGACTTTTTTCTTTAGAGAAATGAAAATGCAATATTTTGGAATAAAAAACAAGTTTTCTTTGTATAAAAAGCTTTTATTTAAGAATGTAAGAGTGATTATAAACTAATAAACATCAGGAATTTCAATTAGTTTTTACATTAAAAATATTTAAGTTTTTAAAACTTAAACATAATTGATTCATTTGATTCGACTGCTTTAGTCGATTAATATATAGATCCACATGTCAATTGATCTCAAAAATATATCATATGTAAAGTTTGTGGAGAAATTTAGCTCCGAATTTGGGTAAGTGGCAACGATTGCCAATTTTTTTTTGAAATAAATAGGTACTCGCTTTCATTGTTCTTTATAAACGTATCGGATTATTTTTGATTTGCGAAAAACAGGAGGTGCCTTCCGATAGTCCTTTAATTGTATTGGAACACCATTGTTCTGGTATTACTGGATCTGCAACATAGGAGCATACGAATCATAAAGTAAAATTCAATAGAGAATCATGACATCAATCTGACATGAATTTCGGTGTTATGCGGATCTCTGCGTATTTTTGGAAGGATTTGCATTAATTTGTTCACAGTGGTATGTCAACTGTATTAGTTTGATATTTTTGAATGTAGGATAAGGAACTCTAGGCTTGTAGATTGGAGAACTCTAGTTTTATAAAACTCTTGATTGGGAGAGTCGATTTTATTCTAATGGGCGGTATTGTATGTACTACTGTAGGCGTTTGAGCATTCACATAATTGAGAATTTGAAACAAGATTTGGTTTAAAGCTTGTGAAATAGAGGTTTAGGCCTCTATAGCCAGATATTTGCGTTTTGTGTGTTGACTGCAATATGGATCACTTGTTTTAAACCACGTTTGGTTTAAACCTCGTAAAGTCGAAATGAGGAAGGTCTTGACGTGCTTGGAGTACGCAGTAACCGTCTAGCTAATATGTTGCCCTGTCGTTCGAGCTTCTGTTTGTGCATTATCTTGAATTGCATCTTTGACGAGGGGATTTTTCAGATCTCGGTGGATGATTTCATTCCTAATGCCGGTGATCAACCGCAAAGTTTTTGATTGTACTCTCTGGATCTTGTCAAGGTTGCTTGAACTTGATTTTTCCCTTAGCTGCGCACCGTATTGCCAGATAGGTTTGATTACACTTTTTTATAGCAAAACCTTGTAATCAAGTCTCAGTTTTGAGTTTGCGGTGAGGAGGCAGTTGAGTCTGGCTTTCTATATGACTTTTCCATGTTAGTCGTCGATCCAGGTGGATCTACAGGTATGTAACGTTATCGGAGTGAGAAAAAGAGATATTGTTTAATTTAAATGTCGGACATGTGCTTGAATTCAGTGCGAAAGTTACCTGTGTGCATTCAGTCTCGTTGATATTTATACTCTATTATATTGTTTGACATAAGGAACGTGTTAATTTTTGATAGAACTTTTTCAAATACTTTGACCAGGAACTTTATGACAATAAAAGGAAGTTCTATTATCATTTTAGGCGTTACAAGATTATATCCAGGTGCTTTACACGGATTTACAGTTTCCCTTTAATATGCATGACTTCATTAGCATTTGTAAACAACGGAATTTAGGCGGGATTGAATTCATCAGAAGGAATAAAACCACTTCTTGCAGGATTTGGGCGAAATATCCGGCCCAGATAGTTCGCGTAAACACTGGCTTTCTTCTCTTGTGATATAGCCTGTATTTCATAGAATTTTCCGCAATGAAAATTTGGTTGAAGCTGTAGGAGTAAGACTTGCGATATAGTTTGCATGGTGTCTACTGTCTTCGTTTTTAAGAGTACTTTGCAACCTCAGCCAGTCTAAGTCTTGAATGGCCGCATTTTCTGTGATGGAATTAAGATTTGGGACGCTATTGTCGATATCTATGGCATTAGAAATAAGTTGATTAGAATCTATACGACTGCTAATATACTTCCTGTATTTCAACCAGTTTGTGTTGGGAGACGTGAGTCTAAGACGGTCATCTATAAGTACAGTCTTCTCGTGGAGAAGAAATGTAACATGAGAATGGTCTGACGATTAGTCGAGACAAGTTAAAGCGGACAAGTTCGATTTGCTAATTCCTCTTATTATACCAAAATCTATTAAGTCGGGTTTCTTGTTAAGGTATGTAGGGCAGTATGTTGGTCGACCGGGCGATATAATATCTAATTAATTTTTCCGTGGCATAAGGCACTTGTACAGCTGGTTTCCCTTAGGATTTGCTAGACGAGATCCCCAGTGCGTATGTTTGGCGTTGTGGCAAGAAAGTTGCGTCCGAGGCAATTGAAAAAGTTCATGAGTATATTTCTGATATCGCGAACCGCGGGGGAAATATATTGCCGAAATAGAGAACTACCTCTATTCAGGACACGAATTGTTGTCACTTGTAGGTAGTTTTGTGAGACCCCTTCTGCGACTTCTTATTTCATTCGTTTCCTTATGAGGATACCAGTGCTCCTAATGCGTCTTGCCGTCAAGGTGGTGTGTACCATCAAGTCTAAAATTAGGTATCTGAAAGGTGTATATGTCTTTATGATGCGTTTTCGATAACACGATTATATTAATATTTCGACTATCTAGGCCGTTTGCTTTTCATGTGCATATCTTTAGGGGAGGCTGTTTTTTGCTAAGTACAACTTAAATTATCTGATTTTCGTTACGCATAAACTCTTGGTTCATTGATTGTATAATAGACATGAACATGTTCATGCTCTGTACAAGCTGTTGAATCATAGATTCAGCGTTATTAAATTGTTGCACAGGGCATTAGGTGTATGCGCCCATAAAACATTCGCGTACGTTACACCGTTTCTTATATCTTTTCCGTTGTTAGAGCAAACTGGGATCTGTTGGATGTCATCTAAAGGGTTCGGCGCGTTGCGGTTAAAAATTCATTTACGCTTCTCTTCCACTGTCTGTTTGTAAACCCTACAACCTCTGTTGTTTGCAGTATGCTGTTCCCCGCAGTTGCTACACTTTTTTGCTCCCGCGATTTGACTTTACACACGGACGATTGGTGTAGATCACCACATACAACGCAAACGGTTGGCAATGTACAATACGATTTTGTATGTCCCAACTCTTGACGTTGAACGCGTCCATTTCTTCTATGCGGTACTTGGACACTACTTCTCATATCTAAGAAGTACTGAAGTTTGTATATTGGGTGAACTTCATTTTTCTTTAGCTTACGCGTAACGGGTTTGAGTTCAACCTTAGGGGTTTTCTATTAAGGACATAGCAATTTTATATATTAATAAAACACATAATATTTAAGAAACACGTGTCTATTACGCACGTCGACGGATGGCTGCGGATCGGATTTTTTCCGCAGTTGACTATTTTGGTATTATGTAAGCCGTCTGTAAGGCCGCATTCGGAAAATGCGTATTATGGATACCGCATGTGATCCACTGCTTATACAAATGGATCCGTTAAATATCCGACAGAAAGTGGTTTCGGATTAGCTGCGGATCAAGTTATTTGTTGAATTTGTTTGCGAGTGGTCGACATTTTTTTAAACTTACAAAAAATGTTTGTATCATGCTATGAAAGCTTAAAGGTAAGATGAAAAAATTAAATATGAGAACGCATTAGGTGGTTTTTTAGTTTTTAGGCAGCGTACGAAAATCTTTCTCAATTCTCTGCAATGGTAGAGAATATGAAGTGAAATCCAGACATTGCCAAAAACATCACAAAGAAACCTCCAGATGCTGTTTTGGGACTCGTTGTCATTAGAGCTTAACAATTAAGTACCGCCATGTAAGAATGTGTCTGACTGGAGAAGGTACAATATCAAAATTTCTGTTTTTTTTTTAAATTCGATAAAAATAACTTTTTGCGTTTAGGTCTGGTCGGACTACAAGGCCGCTGTTAAAAAGAAACTAGCTCACAACAAGAGAGAACAGAAGGCAACTGAGGTTGACTTAACAACCAAATGTTATTGTAAAGTTTGGAGGAATAAGTGGTAGATCTTACTTCTATGCACATCATTGTCGATGACATAGCAAAAGTGAGGAGCTTTGGTGTACCAGCTCGTATCAGATACGAAGCTGCTTTAACTGAGAGAACTCTCGACGAAGTTCTTTCAACCTCCATAATGTTATAATGTATTTCATTTCCTAATTGGTTGTATCTTTCGCCGGTTCCATTTACCAGATCTTCATGCTCTTCCGCATTTTTCTCAATTTCAACATAGTCATCGTAAACATTATAGTGCGGGCGAATGTTATGCAGTTCTTCCACATGCCAATAGTTCGCTCCACTACGTTTCGCCCTGTGCTGTGAGCTCTGTTAAATCTGCTTTAAGGATTATTATAGCCCGCGCGGCGATATGGAGTATTAAGCCAGGACAAAAGAGGATAGCCTGAGACTCCTTCAAAATTAGTTTAATTTATAATACTGACCATAATCAGCCCATTAAAAACAAAAAAGTAAATAACAAATTACACTAAAATTTATTCATTTTGATAAAAAATAAACTTGCTACTCCCATTGCATCGGCTAATTTAAAAAACACTATCAGCTCTCTTTCGAACTTCCTTTCGTGTACCTCGATTTTCTTCTTTATTAAAAAAGCCTGTTGATGAATTCATTTAGCGCTCTTAACATTGTTTTTTTTTGCAAAATGGCTGCTAAAATGCCAATTGTACAGTGCACTGTATGCATCGACTGCAGGTCAATATTAGATATCATCCGACGGTTTGCATAATACCATTTTCCTTAGGAAGTGATAGGAATGCTTATCGAGTCTATCCGTTCAGAGGTGAATCCGTCATGCATAATAGACAGGATAGTGTTCAAATTTATTCCAGGTGTAGTACAAATGTTACATTTTAAGAATGAAATTTATTCTTTGGATCCAATTTTCCACAACTCTTGCACACATTTTGATGTTGTTGGCATTGACCCAGTGGCGTCACTAGGGGGGTGCGGGGGGTGCGGACCGCACCGGGTGACACCATCACAAGGGGTGACACCAAAATTATGGCGGTTCGTAAATTTTTTTTCGTAAATTTTGAATAATTGTTGTAAAAATCGATTTATAACTTTTAAAATTTGTAAAAAATTTAAAAAAAACGAATGATGCAGTTTAAAAGACGCATAAATTCTTAACAATTTAAAAAAAAAGAATTGTAAATTTGCGGTTACTATTTCAGAGCTATACCCTTTTAACGTTTTTTTGTTTGCCAACGCATAGAAAAAAAATACACACAAGAAAGAGTAAAGATTACCTCACTTGTTGTTATCCACCACGCAGAAGCAAATGAAAAGGAGAAACACTGGTGTTTTGCTTCCATTTTTTTCAGTAAAGAAGAGAAACTGAGTAATAGTTACTCACTTCACTTGCTGTTACCAAGCAGCGAAGCAAAATAACGGTTTTAAAACGAATTGTTTCTTTGCAATGAGTTAGTTTGATGTTTATGCATTATGTTGCTGATCTTTATTTGTTTAGTTGTGTTAAGTACTTTGACGGTAAGAGTTTTAAATTATGGCGCCTCTTGTAAATCGATTTTACAGTCAAAAAACTTTGTTTTTGGTTTATTTATTTTTTTTATTGTTCTAGTATATTATATCACGCCACGTGGGAAACATACAACGAAGAGGCCAAGTGGATGTCAACAAAGAAGAACAAAAATCAAGAAAAATGAATCACTATCAACATTACGCAGATCCATGCTGCAATATGTAAAGAGACCGGATGAGGCCCAGGGTTCATCCAAAGACACAGTTCCTCAGTCACTAGTTGGTGAAGCTAATTTGTCTGATACTAGTATGCATTCAGAAGAGGAGGAAGTTGAAATAGAAGAAAATAAAGCAGAAGAACAAGGGAAGGAAATGGATGAAGTCGCAGCAGAAAAATGGACTGATAGTGACTCTAACCATGATACTGACAATGTGATGATGAATGAGCTTACGGGAAAAAGTTGGAATATTTTAGATGATGCTTCTTATTGGGATGTACCAACTCCAGATCATTTGCGGGTTCTTATCATCAGAAAAGGAAGTGCTTCTTTTCAGAACAAAGATGGGCCTTTCAGCATTGTGACAAGGCAAGATCCGAAAGCAAAAGGAGATGTTCGCCAGCTATCAAAAGAGTGGTTTTACAAGGTGATGCCAAATGGCGAGAAAGTGTTGCGAACATGGATGGTTTACTCTCTCGTCAGTGAAAAATTATATTGTTTTTGCTGCCGACTCTTTGCCGTTATTGCTTCAGACACGACATCCAAATTTGTGACTGGGTTTCAGACGTGGTGGAAACTGAGCCCGAAAGTGCATAATCATGAGACATCCGAAGAGCACTTATATTGCTTTGAAAAATGGAAAACGTTGGCAGCAGGACTAAGACTGCACAAAACAATGACGCCGAAAATATTGCTTTGATGGACATGGAGAAGAAAAAGTGAAGAGACATCCTGCATAGGTTGCTCGATATCACGATATTTCTCGCCAAGCAAAATCTAGCATTCAGGGGCCACAATGAAGATGAATATTCATTGAATAAAGGAAATTTTCTCGAAATGGTTGAGATGCTTTCTAAATATGACCCAGTGCTGAAAGAGCACCTAATGAGATTAAAGCGAAGCACATGTAAAATCAAAGCATCAGTATCTTATCTTGCACCAAAAACTCAGAACGAGTTTATACATGTCCTAGCAAATCATGTGAAGGGGAAGCTTGTCATGGATATAAAATCTGCCAGGTATTTTGGGATCATGTTTGATAGCACACCTGACACATCACACACTGACCAAATGTCGGAAGTTATCAGATATGTGAAAATTCACAATAGGAAAGTTGCAGTAAGGGATGTGTTTCTGGGATTTTTCCCTTTAAAGGGGAAAAAAGCTGTTGACCTCAGTTCTGATATTCTCAAAAATCTGGAAAGTGGACTCGATATTATGATGTGCCGCGCTCAAGGCTATGATAATGCTGCGACTATGGCTGGAATCCATGGGGGTGTACAAGCCATTTTGGAAACAAAGAACAGAAAAGCTGTTTTTAATGGATGTGTGGACCATTCGCTTAACTTGTGCGGCCAACACTCTTGTGCTGAAAACGCTTCATGTGTGACTTTTTTTGGAACTCTTGAGACAATGTTTTCCTTCTTTGCTGCTTCCACTCACCGATGGGATGTTTTAATGAACTGCACTAGAGTCTCATTAAAAAGATTATCAACAACACGCTGGAGTTCTCATCATGCTGCAGTAAGGGCAGTGAAAGAAAAATTCGATGAATGTGTGGCGGCAATTGAAGCTCTATGTGATCCAGAGGAAAATTTAGATACAAGAGGTACAGCCCGAGGGCTCTTACCTGCTGTCTGCAATTTCACGTTTCTGTGCTACCTCTTCTTTTGGTGTGATGTACTTGAAGAAGTTAATCTTACACAGCTGTACCTTCAGACTAAGGGCTTAACTCTTGACAAGGTAGTGACAAAGCTAGAGACGCTAAGACTTTTTATATACGAGCAGCGCAATCATCTTGTGGAGCAGGCAATTGAACAGGCGCTTTTAAAATCAGACCAGTATGGAATTTCAGTAGAGAGCAGACAGAGAAGAAAACAAGAGAGCGATGCTTGAGTGTATTGATCGTTTCCATTCTGAACTCCAGATCAGATCAAGAGCCATCAAGGAAGTAGCATCTATGTTGAGGCTGTTCAAGCCAAGAGTTTGATATCTGCCACTGAAGAAGAGTTACTGGTGTCCATTCCAAAATTGACCACTTTCTATGATGAGTTATCAGAGGAAGAGCTTTTATTAGAAATACCAAGGCTGAGAAGGCACCTAAAGGCAGCAGAGATTGATCTCGAAGAAGTCAAAGACTGGTCAGTACTTGACGTTTTAAAATTCATAGCTGAATGGGACTTCCTGGAATCTCTTCCATTTCTCTCAGTGAGCTTACACTTATTTCTTACGATCTGTGTGTCTGTGGCTTCATGTGAGAGGAGTTTTTCAAAGCTAAAGCTTATAAAGAACTATTTGCGATCTACCATGGGACAGTCAAGGCTTTCTGATCTTGCAATATTATCAATTGAAAGTGATTTGGCGAAAGAAGTTGATTTCGATGAAGTAATTAACAAGTTTGCAGCTCTAAAGGAAAGGAAAGTTTTGATGTAGTCGAGATTTAATATGACATAAAATTTAATGTTAAAATACCAATAAAAAATATATTTCTAAAAATAATAAATATTTTCTATTTATGTAGTTCTTAGTTCTTAACTTCTTACAATCTTTAACCAACCTTGACACCTTGAATTAATTTTTTCTTCTATTGCCTTTGAAAATATAGGACCTATGTATGTATGTTTATAAACGTTACTAAGGATTCTGTATGTTTCCGTTATTTTGCACTGGCGGTCTATGGGGTGTCGTGAGGGGGGTGACATCATGAGTTACCGCACTGGGTGACACCAACCCTAGTGACGCCACTGCATTGACCAATGAATTGATGTGGCCCTATAAAAAATCCAATGGCGTTAAATCGCATTAACGAGGTGGCCATTCGACCGGACCATTACTCGAGATAACACGTTTACCGAATTTGCCTTTCAGTAATTCGATTGTAACGCGTGCTGTGTGACTAGTGGCACCGTCTTGTTGAAACCACATATCGGCGATGTGATGCTCATCCAATTCTGGCCAAAAAAAAATATACGGCCCAATCACACCTTCGGCATGAAAACCACACCACACAGTATTTTTTTGCGGATGCAATTGCGTCTCTTGAAGCACATGTGGATTTGTTGCTGTCCAATAACTCATGTTTTGTTTATTGACAAAACCACTCAGCCAGGAATGAGCTTTATCGCTAAAGATGTTTTTTTTTGATGAAATTCTGGATTTTCGTGAAACTTTTCCAGAGCCACCGACTCAGAATTTTGGTAGAAATTGTTAATGATTTGCTCGTAAGTGAAATTTATTTTTGATTCTTTTTCTGTTATAACTACCATTCCTTTACTGCTCTTTAAGCGATAGGTGTAATTTTTCTATCGTTAAAGTATGCTGAAATCCCTTTTCGGTGTATGCCTGTATTTTGGTTTCATGTATGTTTACTTTCTTAAGGGACACAATGTGATAACCATCGCTACCAACAGTTGGGCAATAATGTTCACCATTTCGTTAGTGCTACTTTCCTGCTGTGCTACTTTAGCTGTTGCGGAAGTGGAAGGATGAGGCTCTTCGTCGCTGAGCAATGCAAACCAGTTATTACTTGAACTTGGTTCTTCACTATTCGCGGTATTGCAACTTTTTTTGTTTGTGTTGCCTTTCGTTGGATTAAATTTACGCCTTTTTGTGATGTAGCGATCCATGCCTGTCTGTACCGCCTTAACTTGTTTATCTTGTGTCACTTTGTTGTTCTGATGTATGTTTTCTAAGTTCTCTGTGTTTACACTTTCTTTGTTATTGATTTTATTAGCACTGCCGGGTAAGAAAGTTTTTTGTCTTTGTGGCGTTTCATCTCTCATTCCATGGCTTACGTCTGCATTTATAGAGAAGTATGCTTATCGCGAACTTACACTGCTGAAAGAGTGTCTGTGTTGCTCTAGCTCTTGAGAGAGACACAGTGGAATGAAATTAAATAAAAATGGAAATAATTCAGCCGTTTCTAAACTAACAGTCGCATTTTGATAAAATTTCACACACTTATAGAAATGGTGTTTTCAAGCTTAAGTTTTGGCCACCACGGTATGTAGGGGCGGAGCTACAGGGCCCCCAAGTTAGGCACCTCGAGTTTATAACATTTTAAAACCCATGAAACCTTTGTATTTGTGAACCGATTTGAATGTTTTTTTTCCTATAGAATCTGCTAGTCGAGAAAAAGAGTTACACCTGCATTATCTTGTGCAGTTTCTGAGATAAACGTGTTTAAAAATTTAAATTTTTGCCCTAAATTGGTGTAGCATTTTGGTAATAACTGAGCCAAATACCAACCGATACATTTCATTCTAATTTGGTTTTAAAACCAACAAAAATTGCTATATAAAAAATAAAAATGGCTAAGATATACCTTTCGAGTAAAATGTAAATTTTTAGCGTAAAAAACACGTCTTCTTTTAGAGTTATTGCAAAAAGTTGTAAAGAAATCGTATATCTTAAAGGAAAGTTCAACAACAAAATTATTTTTGTTGTTGGTGCTATTGCCATCTGAAATACTGCATTTTTGCGTAAAATCCAAAAGTTAATTTCTCCAATCGCAAATCTGGAGTCAAAAATTGTATAGCATTCATAGGTGGTCAGAAGTGTTGTTAATCAAACTGCAATGGGATTCCACTTTTTCGCCAATAATGTGGCTAACATAGCACGAAAACTGAAAAATCCCAATTTTGGGATTTTTAAATATTTTTTTGGGAATTTTGGGATTGTCTTTAGGAAATATATTTTTTTTAATTATTTCGTATGTTTTTACTGTCGAGAATGTCTTATTTTGGTGTTTATCAGTTAGCCTTAAAAAAATATAAAAAATAAACTTGTTATACTGCTGAATATAATTTTAGTGTTAGTACACTTCCCGACTTGATTAATTGCTCTTGATGAATCTAGAACATTTTTGAAGGCATAAGGTTTTAACCTCGACATACACTAAATAAAAGTTATGTACTTATATATCTCAATTGGCAAAAAAAATGAAAGCGCATAATAAATTTAAGTAATACGCATTGCTTCGATGACAATTACAAATATTAAAAGTTAAAATAAAAAAGCTGAATAAATGAATAAATCATTGAACCTATTTGAAATAAGGAAATTTTGGCTAAATAAGTCAATTTTGCTTTGACTTCTTTGCATTTAATATACATATTATTTATACCTGTGTCACATTCCAAGACCGAGCACATTGGCGCTTTTTCTTACGATAAGTATTTTTAACTTCGGTAGTGACATTCGTACCCCTTCGAGCCGAAAAAACACAAAGTAAAAGAAATTTTGTTTTTGTAGCACTAAATTTATTGTAAAAGGAGATTCATTGGTATCTTAGTCGGAAGATATTAACTAATAAAACGCAGTTCGTCACGTGACATAAATATAAGTGCCTGCATCTACTTATATAAAAGTGGAAAAACTCATTTAAATATGAAGTTGAGCTATGATACTTAACATCTTCTGGTGCAAGAAGTTAAAGTCGGACTATGAGATACCCTACACCACTCTATTATTCTAAAAATTCCGCGTCCTTCATATTTGGCAATGTCGGGCTTAATATGGTATCTCTCGAGCGGGAGAAGTATGTTTTGTTTGGGAATATGAAAAAAATTATAGCGTCAACATAACCACCTATTCTCCATTTGATCTAGATGGAATTTAATATGTACCATGTTTAGAGACAGGTCTCCAAATCTGAAAGGTCTTTCGTACGCGGCTATGTCAAGAGAGAGGCCAAGTTGGTCGAGGTGTAGTATGAACGGCTTTAAGTCGCTGATAACACACAGTGTTGAGTTTGAGCACAATCGGATTTAATCTGAGTCTTTTAAAGCTGCGGAACCTTAACTCGAGAAGGACCTTTGTTTGGAATATATTAAAAGACATGGACCAATAAGCTCCAACTTTACCGGAGTTGGATATTGTTCTCACACAACACATTTTACGAAATTTGGTGAAATCGGATGTAATTTGTGGGGTCTAGAGTGACAGGACCTCGAAAAGGGAGGGAAAGTTTTTGTGTTCAATTTGTGGCTGACAGAAAATTCTAAGACGTTCCAGCTATGCCCTTCTGTGTTACTTTCAGTCCAAGCGAAAAGATCTAGAGTCGTCTAAATTACCAGATATATGTCTTATAGTTGTAGATAGGTTGGCGTGCAAAACGGGGAAAGTTTCCCTCTGAAGGACTTAAAGAAGTTGTAGGAAAATGCAGTTACAACTGGTTTACGTTACGTTACAACGTTTGAAGATAACCACCAATATCGTCTCACTGCATTTACTTCTAAGCAATTTTCATTTATATTCTATATTTAAAACATTTTTTAAATCGGAATTTTCGAAAAGAGGCAAAGCACATTGAAGTTATACAAACAGGTGATAATAAAATACCAATAAATGGAAATACCCTGTTAATCTATCATTGTTTCTCTTGCTGACTTTATTTTAGTTATTAAATGATTTAAATATTATCCGTGGGAAGATGTAAGAAGTGAACAGAAAAAAAAAATTACCAGAAAAGAAAAAAACAATGTAAAGTTGTCGTAAGAGAAAAGGATCAATTTCTGAGTTGCAGACAGTTTTATCTTCGTAACAACAAACAGGCTGGAAAAGCTTAATTTTAACTTTTCTTTAGTATAATATGAGAGTAAACAACCTTTATGATAATACATTAATTTTCGGTCAAGTTTGACCTTTCTCTGGAATTTTATATTTTGCTGTTTTCACATAGAAAATGTCAGTTATTCATATATACATTTTCAAATAAATTTATATACAAAAGTATGCTTTTAAAATAAAATTAAAAGAACAGTACATAAGCAGTACAAAAAAGTAGAAAACAGTACTTTTTTATATTTAAAACTGTACGAAAGGCATGCATTGCTTAACTCCATAGAACATGTTTGGGCATACTATTTGAATAAAATAGTGCCAAAATCCATCCCAAAAAGAAAAACAAGACTAAATCCCGCAATATTGGAAGAATGGCAGAAAAATCATCCAAGTATTATCCAAAGAATAAGATATTTTCTATAAAAAGTGTACTAAAAACAGTCAAATAAGTTTGAGTTACTCCAGTAGTGCAATTCACTAACTTGTATCGATCCTACAATCGCTAACGTCGTCGACAACTTTTGTCAACAATCGACAACTGTTGGTGTTAGTTAGCACCTCTGGGGAAACGAAGTTGAAAACAAACGAAAACAAAAAGAAGAAAAAACAAATTGACAAATTCGAAACGTTGTGTAAAAGTAAACATTATTTGTCTTTTTTATTTTAATTTTGGACAAGGTAGGTGTAAAAAATTTCTTTATGTTGTATTTAATGTTAACTACACATATTTTTCATTTATGGTTGTAGGATGACAACAAATATTGCTTCCCAAAGGAACTGCGCCACATAGGAACATCTTCCTCGGACGTTGTATTTTATGATGGATATCCCGAGACTAGCTGTAGGAAAGTAACAATAACTTTGCGGCAAGTTCGAACTGTTTTGACGGGTCAGTGAAGACGGTTGAACAATGACAGACGGAAAGCAAATGGTGAAGATTTATTGACGAACTGCCTACACTTTTTTTTATTTTTGAACAAGTATGGATGGACTGAAAAAGCCGAACAAGCATGAAAGTTCGAGATCGAAAGCAGAAGGCTAAGACCGGCAACAGACCCATCAACCAAGAAGGCATTATAACCTCCATTATAGGAGGTAACTACATCGACAATAAAATGAAATGGATTTCACAAATTTTGGAGAAATTTTAAAGATAGCGAATATCGTTAATATTGTTAGTGAATATCAATATAGACAATTTTGTCATTAAAATTTTTTAACCATTCGACAATCGGTAAAAATGAATATTGAATTGCACTACAGGATTAATATTTTCCTGTTTAAAAGTTTTACATTTAATGTAAAAACACTTTCTTGACATGGGAAGTTTTACAAATGGCATTTTTTAAAAATAACAGTTTATAATTTTTTTCCCCAACACAAAAATTCTATTTTTTTTTAATTTTTACATTTAATGTAAAAACACTCTTGACATGGTAATTTTTTAAGTATATTTTGTGTTCAGACCATTTAAATGAAATAAAAAAACTCGTTAAATGAAATAAAAAAATCGTTAAAAACGAAATGCTTTTAGTTGACAAAGAAATCTCTGAATTAAAAATGTTTACCATTTTTAAAACAACGGGGAATTTTTTCACTTTTCCCTCTTCCCTTATTCTAAACGAACTTCGAAAAAGGGAATCTCTTCCCCGGGAAAAAAGTAGGTATTACGAATGTCAATTAAAGGGAAAATGTGATGAAAATTTTTGGGAATAATTCCGCCAAAAAAATGCAAGGGAATTGCGCCAAAAATGTAAGTATCTAAAATTTTTAATGAAAAATTAAAAAAAATAACACATTTATTTTTTCAGGTCAAAAACAACAAACAAAAAGCAGTTCGACATTCTGCTAACCTCAGTGCAATTGCATGCAGACATTGCTCGAGGTTGGTTTAAGGGAAGTAAAGAGGAGATAAACCGGGTATGGCGCAATTTGGAGGCGGAATTAAATGCAGCCGGGCCACCATTAAAAAGTCTTGCCGAGTGGAAGAAGGTATGTACAACAAAATTTGATTTGTACAATGCTCAAATGACGAAAATGCGAAACCTTTTTCAGGTATGGGCCGATCAAAAGAAATATGTAAGGCACAAAACCTAAAATACTCCAGAGGAACTGGTGGAGGCCCCAATATGGAGCAGACGTTTTCTGCAAACGAAGAGGCCATATATGATTTAATTGGCATGAAGGAGTCAGTGGAAGGTGTGGCCAACACGTTTGGGCAAGGCTCTTCAACTTCAATTTCCACAAAACAAAAAAAGAACACAGATAGCCTTCCACCTGCATTTCTGAAGTTACTAGAACCAAACGATGAGGAGGCTGAAAGTATTGCGGTAGTGACACAGCACAATACACGCCTCAAAAGCCACCGGCGAAAAAAATTAAAATAAGTCCAACATTTGACTGCACAGGTCTCCGCTCGCGATGTTCTATAAGATGAGATAGCCATCCAAAAAAATAGGCTGGAAGCAATGATGGAGCAGCATCAAATTAAAAAAAAAGTGTTTCGCTCTATTGACCGCCTTTACGATGGCAAGAAGGAAGAGCTTAAAGAGCAAAAAAGGCACAATTTGGAATATTTTTCTCCTGCTGCTGCACTTCAGCGTTTTCTGCTTCAGCTACCATTACAAACGCAGCACTGAACATTTTTATACAGTTTTTAAGTTTTTATTTTGTTTATACTTCACTCTATTAACTTTTTTCGCTTGAAACTTCATAAAAATATTTGCAAATTGTTAGCCAAACAAAACAGCTGACGCAAAACAGCTGACTTCGAATAATCGAAACTCTCTCTCTCTTATTTCCATTCTCCCCGTTTGTCTAGAATAGGAGGATTTTATTCCCGGGAAAAATAAATTCCCCGGGAATTATCTCCCGGGGAGTATTCAGAATTGGGCTGATTTGTACTTGTTCCCATGAAATACAAGCATCCAACGACCAAAAGTTGTTCTTCGCGAAAAGGAAGCTCTACTTCTTCGTAGCAGAATAAGATTTTATCTCAGGCAATACGAAATGTAAGCTAAAACACTTAAAATATGTATTTTGGCTTAATTTTCTTCAGCAAACTTTTTAAACATAAGAACCCTTAATTCTTTCAAATGTAAGAAGTCCGTACCGTTTGCATCTACCTATGTCAGTCCCAAGTTAAAGTCGTGTCCAACACTCAGCTGGAATGATTCCTGTGTAGTGTTTTTCCTGGCACGAGTTAATGCTGTTTTATAATGTCGAAACTAACTAATAAATCTATTGAAGAAATAATATTAGATTATCTCCATTTGTGCCGAATTTGCTGTAAAACTTAAAAAAATCTCGTCTGAGATACGAAAACTATCGAATTAGCTGATGCAGGTGTTAGAGATAGATGGGCTTTTTGTTTTCTTATACTATTTGATAAAAAGACGGCGTCGACGATCGTCATTACGAAATACCAAATTGGTGTTGGTGTGACGTCGACGTTGACTCAACGGGAATAGTGCGAATATCTACTAACAGAAAATCCTAAGGGATAAATCGGGTGATCAATCTAAAGGTATTTTTTAAAAAAAATGTAATGTGAAATATTTGTGGTTCTTTCGAAAGGACATTTTGTGTCATTTATTTTTTGAATATAATTTCCCTTAAATATTGGCCGCAACTACGCTTCAGGGTGTCCAATTTTGGATGACTTGTTCGAGCATTTCGACCGGTATGGCTTTAATGACACGCGTAATGTTGGCTTCCAAAACCTAAATCGTAGCTGGTTTGTCAGCATAGAATTTGGACTATGCGTAGCCCCAAAGAAAAAAGTCTATAGCTGTGATATTACACGATCTAGGCGGCCAACTTACCGGTCAATTGGCCGGTAAGTTGGCGTGACGTGAATTGGCTGCTCTTCGTAATGACTCTTAATAGATCCATTGCTTGAGCAGCTGAATGGCAAGTGGAGCCGTCCTGTTAAATCCAAATGTCGTAAAGATTACGGGCTTCAATTTCAGGATGCAAAAAGTCCGATATGAAGGTGCGACATCGAGCTCCATTTACGGTTACGTTCCGACCATCATCATTTTTGAAAAAATATGGACCGATTACTTCACCAGCCCATTAATTGCACAAGACCGTGGTTTTCTCTGGGTATAATGGCACCTCTTGAGCCTCTTATGGTTGCTCTTCAGCCAAAATCACTGAATCACAAAATTGTGGTCGAAAACAGTTTCTCACCGAACGCTCATTTCCATTATACAGTTGCACAATTTTGAGACGTTGTTTCGGTGTAAGTCTTTCCATGATGAAATGGCAAACAATACTGAAAAGAAAAAAAATAAAGTTGAACACAACTCACGCGAAATCTATGAAAATACTTACTTTAGAGGTAGAAACAGCGTCTACTCAATTCAAAAAAAAATTAGATCAGATACTTCAAGAATTTTAAAGCGATGAAAGTATCATTTATGGTATTTGAATAGACGTATGCAACGCATAGAAAATATTTCGCACGCCTACATCAAAGCAATCTTCATGCCTAGGCTTTGACGTCAGTTGGAAAAAACCCAAAGTGCTACATCAACTTTTGCTTAAGCACCTTATTAAAGTTCTTATACCTAAATATGAATTAAACTTACATCAGTTGCTATAAAATTTCGTACACCATTGTTTTGTTTTAAGGTTTTAAGGTGTTTTAAACCTGACAAATCCATTTTCATATAAATAGATATCTTCCATTATACTCGTATCTGGACGCAGTATAAATGAATGCAAAATTAGTTTTTTTCATTATTTATTTTTAACATTGATTCGTTCAGTTATAAAGAATTGACGGAAGCATGTACGAAGAACCAGATCGTAGATGACATTTTAAATATAATTAAAAACAGAATTCCGTATGCTTCTTCAGCCACTGAATCAAGAGCTACAATAAACGTGAAAGTCGAAAGCTGTTCTACTAATTTAAAAAATCGATACAACTCGTGCAATCGTACTAAAGAACGATTTTAGGAAAGTTGCAAACAGTGGCTAGACCATCTAAAATCGAGAAGATAATATAAAAAGGCACAAATCGTAGAAAAGCTACTCACAGCTTCTTCGCCGAGAACAAGAAGGATCCTAAATAGCGTACCTACACCGAAAGAGGAAAAGATATTCACACCAGCAAGGCGCTTGCACTATTTATTGACTCAAAGTTAACCAAACCTCAATATTCTCAGCTAAGACTATACAGTTGCAATTGACAAAAAATCGGGACTCTTTCAGGCATACAACGGGATTCCATCAGCCAAAAAGGATTGTTATCCATCAAATGATGGAATTGGCGAAACCGATGTTTCGGCATTTGTACAAACAATTCTTAGGCGAAAATACATCGGATTCTAATCTTTTCATGGCCAGACTTGTACCTTTGAGATTGAAGCGGCATTTGCAAGATTCAGTGCCATTAACCAAAATTTGGGTTATTGCAAAATACATTTGGATTAATGTAAAACTCCATCATCAACCAAATTCTGCAGGCCATTGAACTTTGAATTTAAAAAAAAACAAAGGATACAATTAAAAAAGAAGTAGCTGCAGTGAAAGCACAGATCAAAGCACTACAACTAACAACAATTGTTATTTGCGGGCAAACAATAAATATAAATTATGAATTATTACTAACAATGATAGATGGTAAAGTTGGCCAGGCGTTAAGGGATACAAAGGCAGCATTCAGCTGCATAATATGCAAAGCAACTCAAAGTAAGTTATACGATGAACTTCCAGCCTCAGCATCCTCATACAACAAGTAGGCATACACATTTGGATTATTGCCATTACTTATACATGCCCGAATTCATTTTAAGAACAATACTCGTATTTTAAGTACGATCTGGTTTCGGACCATGAGTATCAGTGAGAAACAACGAGAGAAACATGGAGAAAAGGAAATCAAAAAGCAACATGTCCAAAATGAATTTCGTAAACTTGGATTAAGCATAGATCAACCAAAACAAGGGTAAGGTAATACCAATGACGGTAATCCGCAAGTAGGTTTTTTTTCTAAACCCGGAAGTAACAACGGAAATAACAGGTGTTGATCAACAATTGGTCTTTAGATTCAAAGTTATCCTAGAAGTGATTAATTGCAATAAGAAATGTTCAAATCGCTATACCAATGGAAATCTATGTCATAAACCGTTCACAAAATACTATATCATGGTAAAGATGTAATCCAAAACAGTTTACTACCAATAGCGGATCTTTGAGAGGAAGCTCAGGAAAAGAGAAATAAAGATTATAGATATTTCAGAGAGCATAATACCAGAAAAATTAGTAGATAAAGTGCAAACGATATAATATCCTCTTCGCAACATCTGACCCATATCTCACCAACAATCGACAACAATGGAAATCTACACATTCGGAATTATCTACGAAAGCAACAGCTTTAGGAGCATATTTAAGTTAAAATTTCCACGAAATACAAAGCTAGTTCAATTTTTAATGTTTAAGTATTTACTTAGTAGGGATATAAATACTGTTACACACGTTTTATGCTGTAAAATAAAAAGTACTGAATGGTTTTGGACCCAATATTTTTTAATATATTTATTGATGTATATTGTATCCAAAAAGAATCTACTTATTCGAAATGTCCGTCTTTTGCCTTTACAATCTTAAGAGATCCAATGTTGGGGTAGCTTTTGTGACAAATCTGTCCTCTAAAACCGTCCACAATTTGTAATCCAATGGGTTCAAATCTGGACTGCCTAAGGGCCATTCTTTAGAGAAAATGAACGCTAGCAAATTGTTTCGAAGACAGGCCTGGGAAGTTTTAGCCTTATGGGCCAGCGCAGAATCCTGCTGGAAAGTCCACGGCTGGTTTTGGAACAGGGAATTGTTAAGAGGCTTCACAACAGCTTCTTGGTAAACTTAGGCCTATGTTTTGACTCCTTGTTCTCAGAAATGCAGGTCAGTGACCCCATCGTAAGAAACTCCCAACCAAAGCATGACTGAAGCTGGGTGATGACCCTTTTCCACCCTTGGGATCAGTTCAGACGCTTCCTTAGATGACCGCGCATACACTCTATCATTTTGCTTGTTAAATTTTTCCTGAACGGTAAACATTTTTTCATCGGTGAACAAAACGTTGTATCCGTGCTAATATTCGTTTGTATCCTCCCGAGGAGGATATTGTTAATATATGGTCAGGGCAACTATAAAATGTTCTCTTCAAAAAAAGCATTTTCGCCTCATACATAGTTTTGTTATATTGCATTTTTTTGAGAATTGTTTGATTGCGTCAATATGATTTTTGTTGAAATGTAACAATAGAGCTTATATCATACCTAATTTAGAAATGAGAATATGGTTGCTGCAACCATATAAGTATGGTTGGTGCGACAAAAGTGTTTTTTTTAATTTATGTTAACAATAACATGATTATGGCAATCATACACAATCTATGAACTAAGCAAAACAGTTTTAAAAGATACATACTAGAAACACACACCATACAGTGGATAGTAGTTGTCCTTTATGAAAAACCACAACAGTATACGGCTAGCAATGCAAACCTATGCGAAACAGAAAGCATTTTTATTGTATTTCCAGTGGTGGAATACTCTACTGCCGGCTGGTTCTCGTTTATTTAGAATCTGTCTGCATTAAAGTGTTTAGCCATTGATCATGGTTTAATCACGTTCGTTGCTTGGGGCCTAAAGGATAGAGAAGTAACGTTCACCAAAACTGCAGTCACCCCTGCTTGCAACTAAAAGTCTTTTCGACTTCCTTTTGCATAAGTTTATGATTTCTTTGAATAAAATGTTCAATAGAAACATGGTCCTAAATCTGACTATAAACTAATATTAAATAATATTAGTTTATAATAAAAATCTATATGGTTAAATAACAACATAAACCAATCCTAATAAACAATTTTGGAGATAAAATATTGTTGAGGGGGATCATACTATGGTTGTAGGGATCATAATATGGTTACGTTTGAATACTATGGTTATGAAATATAGTCTATAGCTGTATGTGAAACATACAATGGTTGTGAGGAATGGTATATGATACTATACTATGATCCCCATAGTATGGTTGAGTGTGAATCATAATATGAGTGTGGGTCATACTATGGTTGTGTGTGAATCCTACTATTGTTGTGAGCACTATTGTTGTGCAAAAACAGTATTGTCAAACAAAGAGAGTTGACACCACTTAATAAATACAACACTGTCTCGTTGTTGGTGCTGTCAGATTTGATGAACCGGTGATTTGGGCGTGATTTATTATTATTGAGCTCTGCTTGACGACAAAGAGAGTATTTTGAAAACGTTTACTGAAAATATAATTTTTTCCTTTTGCCTTTAATTAAATAAGAGAATACAATTCATTCTTTATTATTAAAAGATAATTGTTGTTAGTCGATTTATTTGTTCCATTGATTGGATACTTCTGGACCGTGCCATCCTTGAAAATTTTCATAAGTGGGATCTGAATCCTCCTGGACGCAATGGAAAACCTACGAACGTTAACCGTGAAAAAAAATGCAAGCGAAGTGCAGAGGATTTGGAATTCCTTGTTCCGGTAATAAGCATCAATTGATCGAGAGACTCGAGGGGCAGATTGGTAAGGAGACATGTAATAATGGCTCGACGAAATCTGTTGACATGGCTGAACGCGTAGTTCAATTAGAGGAACTTGTGGCAGCAATGCGCTCAAAGGCGCAACGATACAGGCCAGTAGATTTCAACCCGACTTGTGCATCGTCCCCTTCTCACACGTTTATGACTCCTGAAGAGTCACCACCACATTCAACCAGCGGCATACGGCCAATGACAACAACGAAAACTACTTCAAAGCAGATATACGATCTGCCGGAGACAGCAATTGTAAACCAGATAAACGATCTACCAACGACATCAATTGAAAGTCAGATACACGATCTGCAGACGCCTTTTTCCACAATTCAACGAAACGTAATTCCGTCGACTTCAACCTATCCACAACCATATGCGGCGGTATCAACTGTAAGTACATCACGTCCCACATATGGTTACGAGTATATAAGTAATACTACTGGCACGTATTGCCAAACGGTACCATCGAATTATATTCCATCGCATTACAACGTACACCATAACCCTCCAACGACGCATTTTGCAACCGACCACACGTACATTCAACATAATCTTCCACCGACAACATATGTACAACATCCACCGACTACATACTCACAACATACACCGATATCATCTACAAGTGTATACTTAAATCAGCAGCCATTATTGCCAGCAACATCGATGTTTAATCCGAATCCGAATGTACACAATCCCTACGGCCAAGTAAAATAAATTATTTCACTTTACCGGAATTTAATCCTTCGTCAAATGAATCTATGAACTCGGTACAATTCGTGAAACTCGTCGAAATGTTAAAAATGGCATATGGATGGGACGACCAATCATTAATATTTTCTGTGCAACAGAAAATAAAGGGCCCGGCAAAATATTGGGTCGATGCATTGCAAGAAGTGTTTTTGTCTTGGACTCAGTTTACCAATAAATTCCTTTTAGATTATCCTCACATCGGTACAATTCGTGAAGCGCGTCGAAATGTTAAAAATGGCATATTTAGATTATCCTCACATCGAGATACACACATCAAGATGCCGCATACTATACGGAGTGCGCAAGAGACACCACCACGAATCAGCGATTGCACGACACATTGTAAATGGAATCAACGACCTGGACATTAAACGGAAGATATCAAATGAATATGTGATATGCAACCGGCTTTTGCATGACATCAATGTGTACTGCAACTATAACGAAGTAAAAATATCAACACCGATTGGACAAAATAAGACAAAGCGATTCATAAATGAGAGTACAACCAATATTGCAGCGACGAAGAAGAATGAGGAGACATCGATGAACAAAATTAAGTGCTACAATTGTGCAAAGTTTGGTCATTATTCAAACAAGTGTCCTGAACCACAGAAAAAATTACGCTGCGCAAAATGTAACCGAACCACGCATAGAACTGCAGAGTACACATACAACACGGACGAAACAGCGAATGGAAACAAAATTGTTGACAACGGCAGAAATTCGGAGAAGTTAAGTAAGAAAGTTGAAATCAACAAAATTAGTTCCAATGCATTTATTGATTCTGCCAGCGATCGAAGTTTAATTCGGAAATCATTTTCGAGGCAGTTTGGTGGAAACGTGAAATGTGATTTGGTTCTTGAAGGTTTTGCAGGTGGTTCGTATAAATGCACTGAGAGGATAAACGCCAATCTTTTGATAGACGAAGTGAATTATGCGGCTGAATTATGTGTCGTAGATGATAACATGATACCTATGAAAATACTCATTGGTCGTGACTTGTTGTGTCGGGAAGGCAATCGAACAGTAATTGAAGGTGATGAATGTTGGATCCAAACAGTAAATCTCATACGGTCTGAGAAAAAGATGACACCAAAGGAAAATAATAAATTACAAACCGTGCTTAAAAATCATCGTTCAACTTTTGCAGAGAATATTGGTGAACTGGGAAAATGTAATGTGGTTAAGATGGAAATTAAATTAACGAGCGATGAACATGTACGAACAAGACCATATCGAATCCCGTTTGCTAAACGTCCTATAATATTTAACATCGTGAGAGAGTTGATGGATAATGATATTATTCGACGATCAAACTCGCCGTACTCATCTGGAGTCGTTTTGGTCGATAAGAAGAATGATAAACATCGTCTCTGTATTGACTACAGACAGTTAAATCGAATTATAAACAAGATACCGTACCCGATGCCGATAATGGATGAACAATTCGCACAGCTGACTGGAAATTATTATTTCACTACGTTGGATTTACGTATGGGCTACCATCAAATTGAAATTGAGGAGGAATCCAAACAATATACCGCTTTTGTTACCAGCGACGGCCATTATGAATTTAATCGCAAGCCGTTCGGACTTGTTAATGCCCCGGCCGTATTTCAGTCGTTAATGAATCGGATAATTGAGCGTATGAATACAGGTGAAGTATTAGCTTACTTCGACGACTTAATTATCCCCAGCAGAACCATAGAAGAGGGTATTTCTCGCCTAGACCGATTTTTCACCGTTTTGGAAGATAGTGGACTTACTTTACATTTGGATAAGTGTATTTTTCTTGCCGAAGAAATTTCGATTTTGGGTCATAAAATGATCAGATTTGGTATTGTGCCTGGTGATATCAAAACGAGTGCCATCAGAAATTTTAAGATCCCTTCCAATATCAACGAAGTCCGCCGTTTTCTAGGATTGACCGGATTCTTCAGAAAATTCGTAGAAAATCATTCCACCATTTCACGCTAATTAACCGAATTAATAAAGAACGCACACGGATCATCCTTTGAATGGGGTAAGTCACAACAAGAATCTTTTTATAAATTGATACGCATACTTTGCAATGAGCCAGTTCTGGCCACGAGGTTCATACGGATACAAGCAGTTTAGGTCTAGCTGGTGTACTACTACAATCTGATGCGAATGGAAAATGGCATCCTACGTTTTACTTCAGCCGTCATTGCACTGAAGAGGAAAGCAAATACCACAGCTACGAACTTGAAGCATTGGCCGTCGTAGAGACATTGGATTGTTTTCGTATTTACTTGTTGGGAAAACATTTTCGTGTGGTTACAGAGTGTGCTGCTATAACGAAAACAAAGCCTAATAAGGAGTTAATCACAAAAATAACCCGTTGGTTTATGAAATTGCTAGATTTTGACTGCGAATACATTCATCGAGAAGGATCACGAATGACTCACGTAGATGCCCTGAGCCGGTCAGCCGCCAAAAGAACCCGATCCGGCTGGTTTCGTAATGAACATCTTAATTAACAGCGATGACTGGTTATTGACCATGCAGCTTCAAGACGGAAAACTGAGGCCGATCGTGATCGTACTGAAGGGAGTGTGGAAATCCGATCAAGACAAGCAGATTAAAACAGATTATTGTACGCATAATCAACGACTTTACCGAAAAACTGGGGACGGACCTAAGTTTGTTGTCCCAAAAGCTATCCGCTGACGAATTTAAAAACAATGTCATGATGATGTAGGTCAGTTCGGAATTGAGAAGACATTGGAAAGAATCCGAAAAACATTCTGGTTTGAACGGATGCGTAAATGCGTCAAAGAATATATTGCAGTGTGTACTGATTGCTGTTTTAATAAGGCGGAAGGTGGTAAACCCGAAGGAGCTCTCCATTTGGAGCCACTTCCATTCCGGCAAATTCATATTGACCATTTGGGCCGTTTGTGAAAAGTAAAATAGGGAAATACCCATATATTAGCAATTTCGGATGCGTTTACGAAGTATATTGTTGTGAAAGTTGTTAGAATCACAAAATCATTGCCTGTGCTGAATGTACTGAATGAGCTGTCGAGTTATATTGGGTTGCCAAGAATGTTAACATCGTGGAACGGCGTTCACTTCGAAAATATTTGAAGAATATTGTAAACGTAATAATATTCGACATGTGAAAACATCCGTACGCACGCCGAGGGCTAATGGCCAAGTCGAGCGTGCCAACCAAATTATATTATCATATCTTCGTACAACCACCGCTGATCCCAAGGAATGGGATACGTACCTTCATAATTTACAATGGTCAGTGAACTGAATGCGACTTCAGGATATAGTCCTAACGAACTGGTTTTTGATTACAGCCGATTGATACAACGCAGAACTGAATCCTCGCTGCTATCCAAAACGATTGCGATAACGTTGATGACATCCCGATGGATGCGAAAAGAGAACTTGCGGTTTTGAATATAGAGAAGGGACGTGAAAAATGGAAGAAACGGTTTGATGAAAAACATAGACAATCGACGATATATAATGATGGTGATTTGGTTGTACTCGAGAACAAACCACAAGCTACGGGTGAGTCCCAAAAGTTGGAACCAAAATACCGTGGTCCCTTTATGATAACTCGTGTACTGGGAAAGGATCGATACCTTGTTGAAGACGTGCCTGGAATGCAAGTACGTTCACGAAAATTTTGCTCCGTCTATAGTTCGGAGAAGATGAAACGTTGGTGCCAAGACAGCCAAGAACTTGATTTCCTGACCGATGGTGAAGCTGAAGACAGCTTTGAATCAGGATAGGCCGAGCTGTCAAACAAAGAGTTGACATCACATAATAAATACAACACTGTCTCGTTGTTGGTGCTGTCAGATTTGATGAACCGGTGATTTTTGCGTGATTTATTATTATTGAGCTCTGCTTGACGACAAAGAGAGTATTTTGAAAACGTTTACTGAAAATATAATTTTTTCCTTTTGCCATTAATTAAATAAAAGAATACAATTCATGCTTTATTATTAAAAGATAATTGTTGTAAGTCGATTTATTTATTCCATTGATTGGATACTTCTGGACCGTGCCATCCTTGACAGTATGAAGCTCTTCGAGTATTGTCTCCCCAACCATACTTCTTTCTTCGTGCAGCTATCTCTACTTTCTATCGGTCGTTAACTTTATCTTTAGTTGAGGACGATCATGGTGTTTGGCAAATGATGAAGCATAATGCTTAAAGAAAACTGTGAGTGCAGCAATGAATATTTATACAGGGCACGCTTTCTAGCATACATACATTTTCATTTGAATAAAGTATGTTCCTTTTTCGCTCGATAAAATTTAATACCTGTTTGACGTTTCATTGCCATTGGTCGATATCTAAACGATGCACGGAAGATCATATTTGCTCGCCGGAACAACGTAGAATGTAAACGTCTGAGAAGTAAGGGAAGGTTGAACTCTTACGAGACCGTCTACGCGAAGTGCATTTATAGTAGGCATCCATATGGTCCAATATCCCTAGCAGTTGATCGAAAGCAGCAGGTTAAGACCGGCAACAGACCCATCAACCAAGAAGGCATTATTACCTTCATTATAGGAGGTAACTACATCGAAAATGAAATGAAATGGATTACAAAAATTTTGGAGAAATTTTAAAGATAGCGAATATCGTTAATATTGTTAGTGAATATCAATATAGACAATTTTGTCATTAAAATTTTGTAACCAATTGACAATCGGTAAAAAAGAATATTGAATTGCACTACAGGATTAATATTTTCCCTGTTTAAACGTTTTACATTTAATGTAAAAACACTTTCTTGACATGGGAAGTTTTACAAGTGGCATTTTTTAAAAATAACAGTTTATAATTTTTTTCCCCAACACAAAAATTCTAGTTTTTTTTAAATGTATTTAAAATGCTTTCAGTTGACACAGAAATCTCTGTCTGTGTCCAACACTCTGCTGGAATGATTCCTGTGTATTGTGTTTCCCGGCACGAGTTAATGCTGTTTTATAATGTCGAAATTAACTAATAAACCTATTGAAGAAATAATATAATATCTCCATTTGTGCTGAATTTGCTGTAAAACTAAAAAAAAAATCTCGTCTAAGATACTAAAACTATCGAATTAGCCGATGCAGGTATTAGAGATAGATGGGCGTTTTGTTTTCTTATACTATTTGATAAAAAAACGGCGTCGACGATCGTCCTTACGAAATACCAAATTGGTGTTGATGTGACGTCGACGTTGACTCAACGATAAATCCTAAGGGATTTATCGGGTGATCAATCTAAGGTATTTTTTCAAAAAAAAAAAAATTAATGTGAAATATTTGTGGTTCTTTCGAAAGGACATTTTGTGTCATTTATTTTTTTGAAGGCTTATTACAAATGCCCCATGGTTTGTCAAAAACCAAACAATTAGGAGAGAACTGAATATACCGTCCGTCAGCGAAGAGATCTGCAGATTTAGTGAGACCTATCTACAAAGACTAAGTGACCACGGTAATCCCTTAGCTATCTCTCTACTTGACGACAGCAATGGAATAAGAAGACTACAACGTATTCATGTACTAGATTTACCATTCAGAAAGTAGCTATGTATTATATGTACGTATTTAAACAAGTTTTGACTTAAGTTACATTAGAAAAAGGTTTTCCTTTTGTATATATTTACGCATACCAATGGGGAATGTAAAATTCCTGTTATGTACTAATATATGTATGTTTTAGCTATCTTGCTTATTGTTAAAAGACAGATCGCAAATAAAGACAATTGAAAAAAAAAAAAATATTTTTTGAACATAATTTCCCTTAAATGTTGGCCGCAACTACGCTTCAGCGTGTCCAATTTTGGATGACTTGTTCGAGCGTTTCGACCGGTATGGTTTTAATGACACGCGTAATGTTGGCTTCCAAAACCTGAATCGTAGCTGGTTTGTCAGCATAGAATTTGGACTATGCGTAGCCCCAAAGAAAAAAGTCTATAGCTGTGATATTACACGATCTAGGCGGCAAACTTACCGGTCAAAAACGTGAATTGGCTGCTCTTCGTAATGACTCTTAATAGATACATTGCTTGAGCAGCTGTATGGCAAGTGGAGCCGTCCTGATAAATCCAAATGTCGTCAAGATTACGGGCTTCAATTTCAGGAAGCAAAAAGTCCGATATGAAGGCGCGACAGTGAGCTCCATTTACGGTTACGTTCCGACCATCATCATTTTTGAAAAAATGTGGACCGATTATTCTACCAGCCCATAAACCGCACAAGACCGTGGTTTTCTCTGGGTATAATGGCACCTCTTGAGCCTCTTATGGTTTATTTTCAGCCAAAATCACTGAATCACAAAATTGTGGTCGAAAACAGTTTCTCACCGAACGCTCATTTCCATTATACAGTTGCACAATTTTGAGACGTTGTTTCGGTGTAAGTATTTCCATGATGAAATGGCAAACAACACTAAAAGAAAAAAAATAAAGTTGAATTCACGCGAAATCTATGAAAAAAGGCTATTAAAAACACCTCAAGATGGATCCCCTATATAAACTTACTTTAGAGGTAGAAACAGCGCCTACTCAATTCAAAAAAATTTTAGATCAGATACTTCAAGAATTTGAAAGCACTAATTCGTTTCTCGATGATAGTATCATTTATGGTATTTGAATAGACGAATGCAACGCCTAGAAAATATTTCGCACGCCTACATCAAAGTAATCTTCATGTAAACAGATATTAGTGCGAATAGGTTATTGTAGATTTTTATGAGATATTTATTGAAGAGCAAATCAAATGCCTAGGCTTTGCCGTCAGTTGGAAAAAAACCAAAGTGCTAGCAAATATCCACCCCAGGTTGGCCCCTAACTAAAGGTGTTCTATTCATAGGCATGATAACATACTGCGCAAAATTTATTTCGAACGTATCATCGCAGACATATCCTTTACATCAACTTTTGCTAAAGCAAAAATGAAATATGTATGGTAGGGTGGGCCGATTTAGCAATCGATATTAAGCCATCGATTTTTTTAAAGCTTTTGGCATGATGAGAAAAAAGTCGCAAATCTGGTTATAGGTTTACTGTCTGGACCACGACGTCAACCGTTAATGTTCGATTGCCTTTTATGCGACAGAACCTTGATTTTCGACGCAGTAATAGAAATCAGAACGAAAACCTACATAAGCGCTTCAGTAAAAAAATTGGGGGCCACTTACGAAATCTGTGTGAATGAAAATGTCAAAATCACTCACTGTTGTTTTGTTCATTGTTTGATAAAAAATCACATATAAAACACTACTACACCGAACAAATATTTTTGTTTATTTTAACTAAAATTGTACTTACTTATAGGTGAATTACCACTATCTAAGTCGTGATGGACTGAAATATTTGAAGTTAAATACTCGTAGTGACGTATAACGAATACAGTTAAATTCGCACCAAATTTGAATAAGTTAAAGAAAACTATGTGGATAGCTAAATGACACGTTGTTTTAAGTGACATCTTGTTTTCTTCTAACAATTTTAGTCTCGGAATAGTTTTTTCCTCAACTTGATTAATGTTAAAGCGCACGATGCGATTTCTTGCACTTCTTAAAAACTGACCGTACATATGAATAATTTTTCTTACAAACAGTTATTTTTGGTTTTTTTTTTTGCTTTTCATGTTCTCGATTTAATATTTATTAAATATTAAAATAGTCAAGATTATACCAAAAAGGCCAATCAAGTAAAACAAGAACTTAACCACAAGATTTACATCGACACAACAGAACCAATATTTTCATTAAATAAATAAAATATCAATGTTATTAACAGAGTTTTTAACATAAGTGACAAAAGTTTCCATAGTGACAATGAATGACGGATTAAGAACGTATTAAGGAAAAATGACTTTCCAATTAAAACCATAGAGGACTTAATTAGGCGGACGAAAACCAATTGTGACCAAACAGTTAAAGAAAAAAGATTAATAACTTATAAAGCAATGACGTATATACCTGGTTTCTCCAAAAGGTTCAACAAATCGGACGTTAATGACAAATTTTTATTAGCGCCCCGAACGTTTAGGACAGTTAACGAATTATTTAGTAAGACAAAATCGAAGGTGGACAGTGAAGAAAAGTCCAATTTAGTTTATAAGATTAAATGTGATGGTGACAAGTCCAACGTATACCAAAAGGTATATGTTGGCACTACTGGGAAAAAAGTAAAGACTAGACTTTCTTCTTACAAATCTGACCAAAAAGCTGTTGATAGACCAATCGAGCAGAAGACTGCTCTTGCGAACCACTGTACTTTCGCTGGACACAAGCCGACGTAGAAATTTTAGCACAAGAGAGGAATTATAAGAGAAGGTAGACTTTGGAGATGCTTTGCATCAACAACGTTCCTACATCAACACATACATACAGACATTATGCTAATAAGTGCACATACATACAGACATTATGCTAATAAGTACCGACGGAATATTAGAAGTACAACAGGACAGAAGTAAAACAATTATTTAAATGTAATTATTAACAAAAATTATGTTATTCGTGATAGAAAATTGTGTATTGTTGTAATTTTATGTTCTCGGTTTTGTTTTAGTGATTACCCCTGATGATGAACGACGAAGTCAGTTCGAAATATTGGGTTATTTAAAATTAAATAAATTATAAAAACACCAACATCTGTTTTTTGCTTATGACCTCAAGCCTAACAATAACTGAAAAATAAACAACAAAAGGTCAACTATACAAATACAAATATGTTCATGACATAAAACACGTTACCACCGAAACGGTAGATGTAAATTATCAAGGATAGTCCATTTTATATATTCATAAATTGCATGCAACACTTTGACAAACGAAATCCAAATATTTTCGTAGGGTTGCAGTTTAAAACAAACGAACATAAAATTGCACTCTTTTTGCGCCGTGCCCAATTAAAAAGTCTACACACTGACATGCCCAGATGTCGTATATGACCTATCATCCAGGTTTTTTCTTGGCTGATTTTCCGTCCTGGCCTCTGAGATTCCGTTAGTTGTAATTCCGACGTGGGTGGAAGTGTCGGGGCATCTATTGGTAAATGGATCGAAGTCAGGTACATGTGTGCATTTTGATAAAAAAAAAATGGTACCACGACTACTTGGCAAAATTTTTATATAGGATTGTAATCCATGATGGAGGGTCTTCATATAAGCTTCGGCACGATCCAATATGATTTTATAATACATCATTTGTTTTTCGATTCCAAGTAACGATATTATGTGAGAAGCTATCTTATATTACATTTCGCCACAGACAAGCTTCTTTTTATCTCCGTTTCAATGCTAGATAAGTTTGCATTATCCTTTCAATCTTCTTTGCACACACACCTACACATTTTGGTTTGATTTGAGTCTTTGTGTAGATATAATGAAAACGCTTAAGTAGGATTTAACTCAGTCACGTATGTGAGTCTATATAATACACTGCCCACAGATACAGATACACTGCCCGTTTGACTCTGGGGGAAAGAGATAACAGAAATTACGTTGATAAAAAAATTCAGGTAGGTAATTGGGACAGCTCAAACCCGAGACCCTGGCCTTAATGGTCAAGTTTTCCTGACTTAGAGCAACGTGTACTTTACTTGTAAATTCGATATTAGAATACAATTTTTGTTCTGACAACAATTTCATTAACTGATACTACAAGAGCATATCAATAATTCCGTGACTTTTTCAACTTCCCTCGTAGTTATATGAAATGCAACACTGATCTTATCAAGTACCATCTGTTAATATACCACTTTTGAGAGAGTTCCGTCATTTAGTGTATAACAGCAGTTTAAAACATACAACCTCGTGGATTTTGGTAAAAATGGAAAAAAGTGAATTTCGTGTGCTCATTAAGCATTACTTTTTCGGGAAAAACGTCAATCAAACCAAGGAAAAACTTGATAAATACTATGGGGACTCTGCACCATCGACTTCAATGGTAAAAAAGTTGTGTACTGACTTTTGTTGTGGTTTACTGACTTTCGTATCATTCGCACAAGTACAATTGACGCTGAACGTTCACGGGGGCATGCGTGTGCTCTCTCAATGGCACAATTGCAAAAGTTGGTTTACGAATTTTTTGCAAAAAATATTTTTTTTTTCAAAAAGTCATGGAATTATGCGAACGAAAAGTCAAAATCTAGTGGGTTGCTTTTGATTTGAAAGTGAGTGAGTGGCTTTCGTTCGAAAAGGGCAGTAAGACTGGATAACAAAACCGCAACAATTGTGTTATTTGTTAACAAAATTTTATCACTACAGAAAAAGTCGGGCTTGTTTTTTAGCGGACATGAATTCCAATATACGAAAGTGTTTATGGATATTGGACCTAAATGTGCATTATTATATAATCTTTATTGTACTTTAATTTTATTAAGTAAATCCATGTTACATACATACAAACCCATAAAGGCCAATAATATTAACTACAATGTATACGTATTATCTTGTGTTTTTAATTTTAATAAAACAAATTAGAAACAGATTTAACGCTTTCGTCTGTTTCTTGCGTTTCTAACAAAAGAAAGGAGTCATGTTTCTCCCAAATTGACGGACCTTTTATATACTTCATCCTATTTTTCCTTGTAGTTTTGCCATTTACAGAGTCCTCCTTTTCTATGGGAAATTAATGAATTGAATATTCTCCAAAAAATTTGCCATTTCTATTCCATATTGTATATTAATTAGTTGAAATCACCTAATTGAGTGTGGCGTTCATCCAGCGTGTGCGTACTTTCATTAACTGTAAATGCCAATCGATATGTTTTTTTCGACATTTTAAACAATCATACGGCTATAAATATTGCCCAGGCCGATTAATCTGTCGGGCTCTTATGATTATGCAGGCGAAGTACTAAAACGGTTACTTTTAACCACTTTTCTAAATTGTTTTTAAATATCGAGTACATCCTTTAGGCACGAACAAAATTGACACTTTTTGTTAACAAATGACAACTATTGCGATTTTACTATCGAGTATTAACTTATACGAAATGGTGTTCAATTAACCGGCCTATTTCAAAAACTGTTTTTTTTGTTTAACCGAAAAAGTTAATTTTTAAAAAACCGGTTTCATTTTTGATTTTCTTAAGAAACCAATTAAACTGGCTTTTCCATACAAGGGACACATGGTGCTAAAAGATTGTTGAAAGTTACTATTAATGTATTTACATTTAACATTTTTCTTTTAACCTATTGATTCCAATTAATTTTTAACATGTGGTGGCTTTACTCATTGTTTTTTGAAATTTTGCTCCACAAAAAAGATGTTTTTATCTTGAAAAAATAATGCAATCATTTTGAAGCTATCTGTCTTGCTTCAGCATGCGTGAGCTGTACCGGTTTATTGACGTAGTTCGCAGTGGGTCCTTGGATTTGGTGTCAGAGTCCTTCGCAACAGCATCAAAATGTACAGCATTTTACACCACAGAATGATGTTGCCACCACTGAAAGTGCATCAATTTTAAAATGTCCTATGCAGCAAAATCAGTTAAGTAATAGAATTAATGAGTCGGAGAAACATCATGGCCGCTGCGATCCAAGAAACTAAGCTGAGTGCCGCCTGCAGCCTGCAAAGTGGTGACGGATACAACGTGCTACGTAAGGATCGCAGCAGAAGTGGAGGTGGTGGACTTGCTTTTCCACCATTCTGTGCAGTACAGACACCATTACACCATTCTGTGCAGTACAGACATATTTACCTGAGCTTGACTCTACAGACCCATACATGGAGTGTATGGGGGTAGCAGTCAAGTCTGGAACTGCCGAGATAGAGCTGTACAACGTATACATCCCGCCGGTTGGTAGCTGTGTAGTCTGCTACAAGGCAATAACCGCTTGATCCCAGGAGACTTTAATGCTCACCACGAACTGTGGCATTCTCTCCTAGACAACGACCAGTTATACCACTAACTTTGGAAGAGCAAGTTGATAGCTCTACGTTCTGTACATTTAATGAGGATTACCATAGCTCACCAGATATAACTATGTCATCGCCTGGCCTGGTCAACGACGTCACCTCACTTAGAACGGACCACCTTCCAATAATTCTCTCCACAAATAGACCATCCGACTTTATAACCTCTGAACGCCGCACGTATCTCCATCAAAAAAGACTGATTGGGATGCCTTCAGAGAAGTCACCAACAGCAGCTTTAATAACACTACTCAACAAAATGAAAAAAATTTCATGTACTCCGGATGCGATAATTTTTTCTGTGTAGATAACCTTGACATGAGCTCGAAAAACGCAATAAAAAATTTTTTTTTCGTTTGGTTTTTGTTTTATTTTTTTTTTTTTAAATTTTAAAAATTTTTTTTTGGTTATTTTTGTTTCGTCCGGCATAACTCGGGAACCACTAGCCCGATTTAATTGAATTAAATTTTAAAAAATTTAAAATTACAATTCCCTTAATCTGTTCATATATTGTTTTCCTATACAAGCAACAGTTTCCAAGTTAAAAATGAATATATAAAGGAAAAAACTTATTTTTTGCCTAAAGATTTAAATTTTTTTTTTTTAAAAAATCCATAAAAAATCCAAAATGAAAAAAAATGTCAAATCTTATTACTTTTACGTAAAGTCACATAACCTATGAGCAAAATGAGACAAAGATCATGAAAATCGATGCACGCGTTTCGCTTTTATTCGCAATTGAGTAAAGGTTTAAAGGTCTAGTGGTTCCCGAGTTATGCCGGACGAAACAAATTAACCAAAAAAAAATTTTTAAAATTTAAAAAAAAAAAAATAAAACAAAAACCAAACGAAAAAAAAATTTTTTATTGCGTTTTTCGAGCTCATGTCAAGGTTATCTACACAGAAAAAATTATCGCATCCCGAGTACATTTTGACTGTTGACTAGTGTAATCTAGCTATTTCGTCGTATGAATGGGTGGCCGAGAACTTCCGGGCCACCATCAACGCAGCAGCCGCTCGCCATATCCCTTCTGGTCGATCTCCCGAAGTACGACCAAATTTTCCAGCAGAGGCAACGGGACTCGCAGAAGAGCGTGATGACATTCGTGTCTTCAACCCTACTGACCCTAGATTTAGGGATTTCAACTCTGAGATCAGTTGGTTGGTCAAAGAATATAAGCAGAACAAATGGCTAAATCACTTGAAGCAGTGTAACTTAAGTTCCGGGGTTGGTAAGTTGTGGACAATGGTCAAATCGCTCTCTAACCCAGGAAGAAAGAATGATCGGACAGCCGTCACGTTCGGTGATAGATCAGTGACATCCGAAGCGGTGCGAGTGTTATTTAAAACGAATTTTTATTAAGCACCCAGAGAGTGATATGACGAAAAAGAGGTTATTGCGTCGTATCCGCTCTCTCCGAGTCGAAGAGGCAGCACCACAATTTTCCGTTGGAGAAGTAGCCTATATCATCCATAGCGCATAGTTATCTAAGGCGCTAATGAAGCACTTGGATACCCCGGGAGTAAAGAACACGACCAAAGAACTCAATCTATCGTTAGCCACGCATTATTTTCCGATGCTTGGAAAATGCGAAGAGTAGTACCGCTACTGAAGCCAGGAAAAGACACAAGCAAAGGGGAATCGTACAGGCCGATCTCCTTGCTTTATCCAGTAGCAAAGACGCTTGAGGCACTGCTCCTGCCCAGCTTGATTGAACACTTTCCTTGTGCTGATCATCAGCATGGATCAGCAGCACAGCAACTGCTTTACACGCCATCACCACACGTATAAGTCGCGGCCCTAACCAGAACAAGCCCAACGACAGGACGGTTCTCGTGGCTCTGACCTTACAGAAGCCTTTGACGCGGTGAATCATGCCAATCTGTTCAAGGACATTGCAGAAACGTCCCTTCTGCCCAGTTTGAAACGTTGGGTCATAAACTGTGTGTTTGGGCGCCAGTCATTTGTGGAATTCAGAGACAGGAAGTCGAAGCCCCGTAGAGTTAAACAAGGAGTTCCCCAGGGTGGAGTGATATCCCCGGCTCTGTTAAAACTCTACCATTCTAAAATTTCTGCATTGAAATTGTATCGTACGCTGATGATTGCACAATTCTGGAGTCGGGACCTAAAATGGATGACATATGCTAGAAAATAAACTATTACCTCACTGACTTAGCAGAACATCAACATGGTGTCTTCTAATGTCTTCTGAGCACCATCTACATGAGCTGACGAAGGTCCTTACCGTGCGCAGACACAGCGATCTTCATAATCTAGAGAGAGAGAGGTCCGGCGGTAAAAGAGAGAAACTATCAGGCAGTTTTGAACAGCATTCACGCTGATAAAGTCGCCGCAGCAGTATCCAGCTACAGTGTAAATGTAGTGCTAGGGAAACATCCACCGAAGATATCACCTAAAGAAAAGGTACTACCTAGGCACACGCGCGAGTTACTGACTCATCTGAGATCTGATGGTGCAGCCGTCTCAATTCTTTTTGGACACGAATTAATATTAACGTTCCGGACATCAGTCCCGACTGACATCAGGGACCACATGAAGTGCTGCACCTCTTCAATTGTTCGGCCAAGCCCACTCAGCTGACCCCCAGGTCTCTGTGGACGCATTAAGTTAAAATGGCGCGTTTCCTCCACCTGGATATCGAAGCAGATCCCTAATAGACGAACAGGACTTTCAAATACAATATATTGTTGTTACAACAACCAGCCTTATATTGGACCATCTAGTCGGAGGAGTTCCGTCTAACTCCTGCCTAAACTCTATATGAACGGAAATGCAGGACTGCAAAGCATGGTACCGCTGCACTATCCAAATTCTCTTTATGGTATCTCAAGCATTCATTTAAATAAATCTAAATACTTGCCTTCCAAATAAAATAAAGAATAAGCCGATTGATCACACAGAAAAAGCTATTACGTTTTGTTTTTGTAGCAAGATTTGCGCGCCACCCTCTACTTGCATTTATTGTGCCTAAATGATAAAATAGAGAATGTTACTGAGGGATTTTTGAAACTGGTCTAGCTTACGTATGGAGACTCTGTTAAGGTGCACATAGTGTCGTTTCGTGGGCAATTGTTTGAAGAAAACTCAAAAATTGAGACTAACAACAGTATTTCTTATCTTATTAATGGTCTTAAAGAGTCCAGTTTTCTCTTCAATAATTGCAGCCAAATTATGTTCTGATCCGAAATTGCGAAAAAAAAACAGTGCGCCATCCTCGATAATACGCGTCTATTTTTCATTTTTTCAATGTTTCAATTTCCTTTTATAATAATAGAGATGCATTTTTTCTATTTGTTAAATCAAAAAACCGAAAAATCAAAATCGCTTTAAAACACAGCAATTTTCATTTTTTAAAGGGGTTCATTTGTAATACGTTGGCTAAACATAAGTTGCTATATATTTATAAATACTTTCTTAAGTACCACAACGTCCCATTAAGGAATAAGGGGGAACTTCTCTAAAATCAGTGAGCTGTGCACGATTCAATTATTTTACTCACTGACCGGGATCTACAGTTTAACGCCGGCTCCGAAACGCTAATGCATTTTTATAGAAATGTTTTTTAATGGATTAGACAAAAATCTCTTACTGAAAAGTCACCGGCATTTACGAGGTGAAAACCCGCCGCTGAAAAAATATAAGAAGTTCTTACCCGGGGTTGAACCTTGGTTTACTAGCACACTTTCATCACACCACGGCGTGAATATAAATGTATGTCACTAAAATTTTCACAGCAATGAAAAAAAATATTATTTCTCTATCCTAAGTATTTGTATTAAAAGTGCATTTTCAACACTATCTCTTAACAAAAATACTTTTACAAAATATAGTGTAAATATTTCAATTCAAACTTATCATACTGAGGAACTTATGGTGTTTTACCTATCGTCCCCAAGATTTCCGTAAAAATATATGCTACCATGTCTTAAGTTGGCATACTGTGCCAGTGCAACATACTTTTTCGCACGAAAGTTTTGATAATTGCGACTGAAAGTACATCCCATAACTTGGTTTTTTGGCATAGTCCGATTTGCCAATATGTCTCAAGTAGTTGAGTTATCGAATCGTACATTTGTTGGTTTAAAGTGGATTTTTAGAACTTTTTTGATACTTTGTGAGGCTATATCTCAATAAACCGAACGGAATGTTGCTACAATTTCTTCAGCAAAGTTATAGCTATTGAATGGAAGAAAAAATTCACAACAAACTTACCCAAAAAGCTGCATCTACCTTTTTAGATGGAATTGTGTAATTCTAATAATAATATACATTGTCTGTATGTTTACTACTAGTTTGGTTGACGGGCTATTTTATTTACTTTTGCGCGCTCTAACTATCCACATTAAGTACAATGCGAACTTGTCCAAACAAATCTTATTTAAATACCCAGCTTCCTCAACGGCGAAACTAAGTGCAATAAACTCAGCTTCCGTTAAGCTTAATGCCACTGTTTCCTGTTATTTTGATGCCCATAAAAATACTTCCACCATAGAAACAGTACAGTACCCACCATATGATTTTCGTTGTTCGCGATTTCATGTTCGAACTAGTAAATGCATGGCTCACTAGGACATGAAACAAAGCCCATTTCATTTGACACGCCGTAAAATTGAGAATTACATGCCCTTCCCAATTGCTTTTGTCCATAAAGATATTTAGGTTCATTCATAAGTAATCTTCATCGAGGTGTGCGCTAGTTATAACCACTTAAACTTCTTCACACGTTGTATCCAATTCCTCTAAGGTAATTGACTGTATCACAGCGCTATGGTCTATTTTTCCCATCTGGTTCTCACTTCTTCATTCAATCAGCACGTCATCCGTATTACTGTAGTTTAGATCATTTCCAAATATTATACAAGTATTCATCTATTTCCACCAAAAATTTTCATCAGCGTTCGATTATATATAACTGATATCCCTTTGTTTCGTCGCCTTCAACGAAATTTTCTAATTTGTTTTATCCAAAGCGATGGCCAATGATCCAAAAATTCTAAAATGGCTCACTGATGGTCTTTAACCAGACCACAACTCGATTGGAGGTTTCCCTTAATTTTTTCGCGTTAATGAGCGGTTCCGAATATAAGCTGATCCAACATTTCGCTTTTCTCCATCATTCAGTAAAAAACCTCTCGACATGTCATTAATAAATGTAACAAAATAACGGGAATAACCCATGGATTTTACATTCATTCGTCCGCAAACATCCCAGTAAATTATGTATCGTAAATTCTCGGACAGTTGTTCAGAGGAAAAAAATGACATGACGTAATATTGCTTTTTATGAATGTCATGTCACGAAATTATAAGATCGCCCTTGGAGTTCGCCATTAAGTTATTTTTCTACTCTCGGATACTATTGTTTCTTCCATATGATCCATACGTTTGTTTGGATTCGTCGTTTTCAGACTGCTTTTCTATGGATTGACTCCTTTCAGTTTCTTCCAAGATGATTTCAACATGGTCATAGAAGGCAACACATCCCTAGTCTGGATTGCTATAGAAAAATTCTCGCAAGCACGCGGTAAACTTGCCAAAAAAATTATAACTAGTAATTCGTTGTTAATATATATTCATAATGGCCTAACGCAAAAAATAAGTGTAAGAATTTTACAACATACCCCTCGCCATCAATTTTTTTTTGCAACAGTTGTCTAAACAAGGATACATTTTTACCGGGACCACTAGGAACGTGTATATCCCTCAGCTTCACCCATACTTCCGATGTTGACTTGTAGTTCCTCACGTAATTGATCTGAGAAGAGTGAATACTTACCATTATAGCCGCCAAAGACTTAAACCTTCTTACTCGTCCGGACCACCAGGTTTTACCGAATACCCAGAAACGACGGCCCATAACTCATTATGGATAAGCACGCTTTTCATCTGCACACCATGAATTCATCAATTGGCTCTTTTTAATATGGAAGCAAATCGAGGGCTGTCAGTGTTACCAAATTAGCCGATGCAATATGAGTAGCAAGATTAATTTTTATTCAAATAGAATAAATTGTAATTATTTCCACTGGTTTCTATTCTTACCTTTTAGCTTCCATAGCAAGATACTAGCAAACAAATTCAACAAAGTACTTGATCCGCAGCTAATCCACAACAATTTTCAGACGTATATTTAACGGATGTATTTGTATGAGAAGTGAATCACATGTGGTATGCATAACACGTTGTTTCCGAATGCGGCCTTAGCGGCTTACATAATACCAAAATAGTCAACTGCGGAAAAAATGCTATCCTCATTTTTTCAAAAGGGACAACAAAACGCTTTTTGTAATGACTTAGTTAATTCATGAGAAAATTGGATGGTCCAAACACAGTCTTTGAAAAAACAGATTGTTATGATTTGATGGAGTCTTAATGCCTAAGAATATTAAAGTGGTAGTAAAAGGCAAAACGAAAACCATTTGTGTACAAATGTTGCCAATTCTGTACATACATATAGGAAATGCCTAATAGTACTCAGCAGAAAAATATATGTTTTTGTTACAGGTAACTATACTGAAACAAATTATGTTGAAGGAATTTCTAAAAAAAAATGGAATCCATTGACATTTGTAAACAGAATAGAATATCAACAATTTTGAGCCTCTTTCGATTGGGCGGACCTTAAAATTTGAAAAAGCTTTCCTTCATAAGTATCGCTCTGCCATTGGTAAGGTACATAAAAATGTTGCTTCTTTCTTTTACATGAGTTTTTTACAAAGTTCATTTTTATTTATACATATATGTATGTACTATGAACAAACACGTTACAATCATGAGTTACCGATAGTCACGATTTCATTAATGGTCTATAGTCCCCATTTGAGCCACGGACCAAATATGAAGATTAAAAAGTAAACATGACCTTTAATGGTGAACACTTAAAAAAAACATAATCTTTAAAAATAAGAATCGATGCAAAAACTATTAACTAGTGTTTTTCTGCCTAAAGGTCCAATTAGTCTTGACGGTTGTCGGTGGACGGTTGATTCTGCAACCTGCAGAAGTCTACCGTCGTCAATCCGGCCAAGGGCTCTCACCCGGCATACAGTTACCGATAGATACAGCAACTTTTTCAAATACAAATTAAGTAGATTCATACGATCGGATTTTCCTTAGTAAACTTCAGAATGACGTAGTGACTTGCACAACCTCTACGACAGACCCTTATCTATACTAATGGAGTTTTTGGCAGATTTGTCGGCTTTTACGTGATTATCGCCACGCTGGCTTGCAATTGTATAAGAGAATTTTTAAACTCCTTAAATATTTTTTTTTGGTAAATTAAATTGTAATTATAGTTCAAGGTTCCCCATGAAAGCCGACGGCACCTTCGTGAAAAAAATAATTAATACAACAGTTTGTTTAGCTCTTTATAATGTCTAAAATTATATTAGCACTGTTTTTGAGTGCAAAATGCAAATAGTATAACTTAATCGTTCTTAAAATTCTTCTTATTTTTTGATAAAGTTATTGTTTTGAAATGCCTTACTCTCGCGAACGGAACATAAATTTCAAAAAGACTTCTAATTTTTATTGCTGCCATTACATACCTCCTTACTATAACTCAAAGTTGTAGCCGTATTTATAGTAACAAATGCAAAGATCAGTATTACATTCATTATAGTGCAATAATACCGGGCTTTCCATTAAGGACATAACATTTTTTATATATAAGTATTTACAAAACAGAATATTTAAGATAGAGATCAAAATTATTCCATGTATAGTGCAAATGTTCCATTTTAATAATGAAATTTAAATTTGGCCATGTGACAACCTCGAGCCCGTGTACAGCGATTAATTATTTGGACCCAATTTTCAACACTGTTCCACACGTTTCAACCGGAACGTTGGCAATTCGCGTTCGATGTTGTCTCTGAGCTCGTCTATAGTTGTTGGCATAGACCAATGAATTGATGTGGCCCCATAAAAAGAAGTCCAATGGCGTTAAATCGCATGAGATAACACGTTCGCCGAATTTGCCTTTCAGTAAATCGATTGTAACGCGTACTGCGTCCACCGACTCAGAATTTCGGTAGTAATTTTTAATGATTTCCAAACGTTGCTCGTAAGTGAACTTTACCCGTTTTTGGGAATGTACGATACTGTGTGGTGTGTTTCCGTGTTGTTTTAGTACCATGATGTAAATGTTGACTCCGACTAACGTTTGACACTGAAAGATCATTAAAAATATTTAAAAGTGCTTTGACAAAGATACGAAATTGTTATGTCCCCATTGGAAAAACCTTTACATGTATTATTGAAGTGTTTTTTTAATTATATCAAGAAGTAAATTTATTTAAGCCCTTGATTTTTTTTTATCGCGGTTGACTTACCGGTAGAAGTAGCCATAACCATTTCCTTCGAGTAAGAAGAAATACTTTACAACACAATGCGAAGGCGGCGAACATTAGTCTAAGGCCTTTTTTGTTATCATACAACTCACTTCCTAGTCAGGACGATGAGAACTGGAGCATTATTTTTTTTTTTATCAATTTGAGCAAGATCGAGTTATTTCTCGCACATATCGTAAAGTTCACACCTCTCAAACTATACATAAATGTACAAAGATATATTTAACTAGTCTAAAACAATGATGTGACTTACTGAATCTTTTTTCGACAGTGGCATTGTGGACGTGGAAAATCTACAACTAAAAACCAAACGGTTTTTACTTTTGGCGCGCATTCATGAGAAGGCCGGTAACAACAATCATGCACTGGATGCTCTTGAAAAAGCAAAAGAAAATCAATACATTATACAGAAGCGCATATCTATTCATATGAACGGCAACATCCATGACCAATTTAAGATGCTATCCAAGTAAGTTAACTGTGTACGTTTTTATAGTTTATTAAAAAATCATCTTAAATATAAACGCATGGGACATCTTTATCTATTCTTTGTTAAAACATACTACAATCCTTTTCGATACTTCTCACCAACTGTGTAATCGGTCATGCCTTTGCCAGAAACACCACATGTTCCAATACCAACGCGACCCTCTACGTTTTCGGGGGAGGCAAATATACTCTTCACTTGAACTCCTTGTCGTTTGGTATGTTTTGTGGTAAAGTTGAGCCACTTGTTCTTGTCGAGCTCACGTTCTTCCTCAAGTTCTTTGAAACGTTGTTGCTTTTTTTGTTTGCGTTTCTTGAGGTACTCTTTTTGATTTGGTCTATGGCGTTTGTTTGAGGGAAATATTTCATAGCGAGCTGTACGTTCCCGAAGATCCTTCAACTGCGTGGTCGAACGATTTTGGTATGCATCAAAAACAACACTTACTTCTCCATCATCTGAAATACCCTTTATGGTAGCGTCATAGTATTGGCCATCTTCGGTCCATTTTGCTTGACATGTGTCACCAATTTTCCATGTTTTAGCCGGGGAAGTTAGTTTTTCAGCTTGGAGCAATGCCGCATCTATTTCGTCATAAGGCGTGGACGCTTTTGAAGTAGTTGGCTCTATGTAAGTTAATTTCTTCTGTTCTTCTAGTTGTGTTTTCACAAGATCTCGAGTAAGTTCTATAACCTCTTCCAAATCTTTTTTGAGTTTAAGCAACTCTTCATTTTCTGGGTCTGTGAGTAATGCGGCCTCCACCTGCACAAAAATTGGCAATGAAAACACCATTTTCTTTTTCTATATTATATTTAATTTACCTGTTGTAGCTGTAATTTGTAATTCTGTAAGTCGTCAGCCATGTTTATGCCTTTTGGCCAGAATTCTATTTAGTTTTGCTTACCCACAAACGGTTCTTCTTCTTCATTTGACTTGGTAAGCACCCACAAACAGTTGTTCATCTTTGAGGTTGCCGGAGTAGTTCTTGGCCTACCTGAACAGAGCCGCTGTTGCTAATAACACAATCGAAATCGCCAGCGCGTCTTTTTCTGTTAAAAAATTAACACCGTATGTCACTAAAGACTTGTGATTAAACACAACATAAGCTTTTAGCGATATTGCGTGCACTTTTGAAATATGTCGTAAGGACGTATGAAAAACTGTTGGCAAGATTTTGGCTTGGTTTAGGAAATAATAGTTTTTCTAATCTGCGATTTTTTTAATTTTTTTTTTCACAATTAACAACGAAGCGGCATCAAATTGGACGCTTACATTAAATCCCTTGCAGAATTAACTGTCTAAAAAGTAACGAATACAAAAAGGGACGTCTATGTATACTAGTAAAAGGTCTAAATGCATTGCTATCGTCTTCGCAAAACTGTCTTGTGTAAACTTTAAGTAAATGAGCGATTTAATAAGAATGGTGGCAAAAATTGCATTACACACTGAGAATATACATATATCTCCGGCGAAGAAAAATAAAATAAATTAAAGTCACTGCTTATTATGTTAAGGCCTAGATACCACCCAAAATTTGAAAAAAATATTGGACAAACATTATTTTACAAGGATTAACTGCTGCAACCAATCCAGACGCGGTTGTTTTTCATAAAGAATAGAAAGGTCGAATCATTATCATGAAATTAAAGTTTCCTAAGGATCATAGCTTTACGTGCGTTTTATTTCACATTTTTTTTGAAACAAAAAACCTTATAGTACGATCGCGATCAAAGAAATAATTCCATCATTCGGGATCATTAAGAATTCAAACTGGGCGAAATCTGCTCAGGGCCCCTACGATGAAAATCGATTTGATAGATAAATTAAACGAAAGCAAATTATAACCACTATGTATTTCGTATACGTATAAAAATTTGCAATAACCGGATATCAATCCGATGTTCGAAAAAAAGGGAACTATTATTAACCACAAGTTCTAATGGGGTTAAAACTTTATCGTTTATTAATTTTTTTCTCAGATTATATAATATACAATTGGAATTTTTTTTTCACTAAGTATGAAAAATAATGTCACTTAATTGACCTTCGTTCTGAGCTTCGCAATGATGGACTCGTATTAGAGCATTTTCCATAACATCTTTTAAAATTTGTAGCTGTTGCGTTCAAACTTCTGCAACAATATTGGACTTGTGTTAAAAGATTGTCTCGGACTTGTTCATATATACTCGCTCCTTCAAATAACCCAAAGAAAGAAAATAGTTGGGTGCTGACAAATCTGGCGATCGCGCTGGCCAAAAAATTTCTGAATTTCTGGAAATTATTCGCTCTCAAAAGAGCAGGACGTGAAAAAATGTCTATTATAAAGCGAAACCGCTCTCCACTAACGGTTACAGCACTTCCATCTTCATTCTCGAAGAAGTAAGGCTCAATAATATTTGCAGATGTGATCCCACACCATACCGTACTCCTAATAGTGTGCAATTAGCGTTGATGAATGGCTCTTGGATTTTCAGAACCCCAGAACCTACAGTTCTTCGTATTACCAAAGCCATTTAAATGAAAATAAGCTTCAAATAATTGATTGCAGATTTAAATAATAAAATTCTATTTTACTGGTTCGTTGAAACGTTGTTGCTTTTTTTGTTTGCGTTTCTTGAGGGAGGTGCTCCTTTTGATTTTGTCTATGGCGTTTGTTTGAGGGAAATATTTCATTGCGAGCTGTACGTTCCCGAAGATCCTTCAACTGCGTGGTCGAACGATTTTGGTATGCATCAAAAACAATACTTACCTCTCCATCATCTGAAATACCCTTTATGGTAGCGTCATAGTATTGGCCATCTTCGGTCCATTTTTTTTTGGCACGGGTCATCAATTGTTCATGTTTTACCCGGGGAAGTTAGTTTTTCAGCTTGGAGTAATGCCGCATCTATTTCAGCATAAGCCGTGGCTGCTTTTCAAGTAGTTGGCTCTATGTAAATTAATTTCTTCTGTTCTTCTACTTGTGTTTTCACAAGATCTCGAGTAAGTTTTATAACCTCTTCCAAATCTTTTTTCAGTTTAAGCAACTCTTCATTTTGAGGGTCCGTGAGTAATGCGGCCTTCACCTGCACAAAAACTAGTAATAAAAACACAATTTTTTTTTCTATATTAAGTTTAATTTACTTGTTGTAACTGTAATTTGTAATTCCGTAAGTCGTCAGCCATATTTATGCCTTTTGGCCATAATTCTATTTAGTTTTGCTTATCCACAAATGCTTCTTCTTCATTTGACTTTGTATGCACCCACAAACAGTTGTTAATCTTTGAGGTTGCCGGAGTAGTTTTTGGCCTACCTAAACAGAGTCGCTGTTGCTAATAACACAATGGAAATCGCCAGCGCTTCTTTTTCTGTTAAAAAATGTGATTGTGATTAAACACAACATAAGCTTTTAGCGATATTACGTTTATAAAAAACTGATGGCAAGGTTTCTGCTTGGTTTTTAAACACGTAATTAGTTTATTTAAATTGGGACTGAGTTACCCTGTGTTACACAAGCCATTTAAGTATATGTGTGGCGGAGTGTGTTGGGTTGCTAAATAAGATCTAGCAACTCTACACCTGAGACTTTTGAAGTTTGCATGAGCATCGTGACATCGCACTTTGCCTAATAAAAGTATTTTGTTTAGAGTTAAGTTATATTAAAATTGGAATTAAATAAATAAATTATTTAAGTACCAAAGTGGTGACCCCGACGTGATCAACATGAATACTGGCGGCTCCGAGAACAAGGATATTAAAGAAGATGGAAATTCCGCCTCAGCAGCTGGAACATCTGCCCAAATTGCTGCAAACTGCTTTGCGCGTTTACAAATACCCCCATTCGACGAGACAAATGTCGAAAATTGGTTTTATTTGTTAGACTTTTATTTTCCAGCAGTTGGCATTTCACAAGAGGATAGAACATTTGATACCGTGTGCTCTCAGCTGTCACCATTGCGCATAACAGAATTTCGTCCAATTCTCGATAGTGCTCCAGCTGACGATAAGTACAATTACTTGAAGGCACAGTTAACCAAATTAAGGAGCATCACAACAAAAACGTCTACGCCAGCTAGTACACGAAATGCAACTTGGGGATAGACGCACTGGTCAATTGTACTATGAAATGCTTTTGAAGTCGAATGGTATCTTGACCGAGACAGTATTACTTGACTTCTGGACATCTCGTTTTCCCTCTTCTGTACAAACGGCCGTAATAATGTGCATGGGCACAGCGAATGAAAAAATTAAGATTGCTATATTTGAAAATATTGAGCTTGCGAATGTTAAGTTGGTATCTTCGGCCACGACCGAGCCCAATTTGGAGCAGTTGTGCGCTACAGTCAACAATGTATCTAATCAAGTACAGCGAGAATCTTTAGCAACCCCCGGACAAGGTTCTTCTTATAGGCAGAACGTCGGTCGCAAACCAATCCGTGAACCCCAGCAGCGAGACAATACTGAAATCTCTCAGTTCGATACTTGCGGGTACCATCATCGATTTGAAGATCGTGCAACAAACTGCAGACCAACTTGTCGTTATCAGAAAGCACAACAGCGACAATGACTATATACAGCGCAAATTGACAGACTATGCATTTAAGAAAGATTAACTGAAACCAAATTTCTTATTGATACCGGCACATGAATACAGCTCGCCTTTACGCTGTCAATGGTTCGCCTATTAAAGAAAATGGAGAAGTAAAAAGGGAACTTAATCTTGGTCTTTCAAACAAATTCACCTGGACATTTCTTGCTGCCGATGTTACCTCGCGAATAATAGGTGAGAATTTTTTAAAATATAATTTACTGGTTGATGTCAACGGCAGGCGATTTATTTGTGCCGACACGAACATCACACGCAAAAAATTGTGTACCATCGATAGTACACAATCATCAACTCATCTCATTGCTAAGTCTGTGCTTTTCGCCAATATAATTAGAGCTTTTCCTTACATCTTAAGGCTTGCGCCGCCGGTGGTACAGGCAAATTCAAAGGTGGTGCACTATATTGAGACTGCAGGTCCACCCTGCTTAGCAAGAGTCCGTCGTTTGTCACCTGAAAAGTTAGCTGCTGCCAAAAAAGAGTTTGATGCTTTATTACAAGCAGGAATTTGCCGTCCGTCAAAATCAAACAGGTCTAGCCCGCTACATATGGTGAAAAAGCCTGATGGCTCGTGGCGTCCATGTGGGGACTACAGGTCATTAAATGCATTGACAACTCCGGATAGATATCCTTTGACATTTCTTCACGATTTTGCAGGAATACTTTATGGCAAAAAGATATTTTCAAAGGTAGACCTCCGCAAAGCATTTCATCAGATCCCCATTAATCCGGACGATATACCAAAAACTGCTATAACAACGACATTTGGACTGTTCGAGTTTACCCAGATGGATTTTGGTCTGAGGAATGCTGCACAAACATTTCAGCGCCTAATCCACGAAGTCGTTCGTGGCCTCGATTTTGCATTTCCCTATATGGATAACATATGTATAGCGTCAGACAATGTTGAACAACACGAAAGACATTTGAAAGAAGTTTTTAGACGGCTTCAGCAGCACAATCTTTCGAATAATGTATCAAAGTGTGTATTTGGCAAAACGGAGATAGATTTCCTTGGGCACAGAGTTACATCACGGGGAATTTCCCCTACTAACTCACGCACAGAAGCTATTTTGAAATGCAAACGCCCCGAAACAGTGAGGGAACTTAAAGGATTCCTTGCGATGATTAACTTTTATAGAATGTTCCATCCGCACGCGGCCGAAATTCAAATAAAATGACGCCAGGAAATAAGCGTAATGATAAAACTCCACTTTCATGGTCAGACACAGCTTTGATGGCATTTGAAAGATGTCGGAAGTTGCTGAAGAAAGCTGTAGCATTAGCACATCCTAAAATGACCGCTCCACTTGTTTTGGTTACTGATGCTTCGAATGTAGCTAGGTGCTGCTTTACACCAGATAATAAACGGCAAAGCAGAACCACTCGGATTTTTTTCAAAGAAGTTTAACGAAACTCAACAGCGATACTCGACATATGATCGCGAGCTCACTGCAATGTATCTTGCCGTTGATCATTTTCGAGACTTATTGGAAGGAAGAAGTTTTCACATTGAGACTGACCACAAGCCGCTCATATTTGCTTTTACGACTCGAATCTACGTTTGCATGCCGATATGCTGGTATTGTACAAACAACCAGATCATATTCTGAATTTGTGGAAAATCAACGCCGCATTATGCATGATATGGCTCCCTCTCAAACGGCCTGGCACGTAAAGGAAAAACCTTGTATACACAGGGACTTGAACACATCATCTCACGTTTTCATTCGTAACGATTCGGTGAAGGCTTCTTGTGTTGCACCTTGTGAAGGACCGTTTGAAGTAAAGGAACGGTATGATAAATATTTCTTAATTAATGTACGCGGAAGGCCCGTTAATATATCAGTAGATCGTATGAAGCCTGCTTATTTGGAAGCGTCAGAGATGCAACCATCTAGAGTGGAGGTATCTCCGCAATCGTCACAGACACAGCATGAGGATTCTTTTGCTCAGACCACTCCGACCGACGGAGCGCATATTCCAGAAACTCTACCACATCATGAATATCAGGCTCAGCGCACAAGAACTGGTCGGACTATCAAATGCCTTTCCTGATTCAGGGAATAGGCTTGACCATTCTGGGGGGCCACTGTGGCGGAGTGTGTTGGGTTGCTAAAAAGATCTGACAACTCTACAACAGAGACTTTTGACACTCGCATGAGCATCGTGACATCGCATTTTGCCTTATAAAGTATTTTGTTTAGAGTTAAGTTATATTAAAATTGGAATTAAATTAATATTTTATTTAAGTACCAAATATGTAATAGTTGCCAAAAAGTTATTATTTTTTTTGTGACTTAAGGACCAATTAGTGTTGTCGGTAGACAGTTGACGTTATACTCAATATTGTGCGATTAGTTATGACGATAGACGACGGTAAGACAAAACAAAAACAGCTGATCGAAAAGCATTTGTAAAAAATATAGAGGCTGTCTTTGTTCATATATATTATTCATAACTTTGAAATTTAATTTGCAAGAACGAAAACAAATTCTAAACAATTATCGCGCACAAAATGTCAAAGTGAAGCATAACAATAAACAGCTGATCGGTCTTGACGGTTGATTCTGCAAGCTGCGGAAGTCTACCGTCGTCAACCGTCGAATTGTAGTTATCTCTCTCTAACACATACAAAATTCAGCCCCAACTCAAACATCTGATTGCCTACCGTCAACCGTCAAGACTAATTGGACCTTTAGGCGTTTAGACAATTTAAACAGCCACCGTGGTTCGAGTCGTGGTATAAAAAAATAGTTTTTCTCATCTGCGATCTTTACTAATTATGTTTTGTTTTTTTTTCACAAACAGCAACGAAACGTCATCGAATTGGCCGCGTACGGTAGATCCCTTGCAGAATTAACTGCCTTTTAAAAGTAACGAATACAATAAGAGACGTGTATGTGTACTAGTAAAATGCATTGCTATTGTCTCCACAAAACTGTCTCGTGTAAACTTTAAGTAAATAAGCGATTCGATAGGTTAGAAATTATATTTAATAAGAATAGTGGCAACAATTGCAATCAGACTGAAAATATATATTTCCGGCTATGAAAAAATAAAAAATTAAAGTACTGCTTATCAAGTTATGTCCGAGATACCGCCTAAAATTTGCAAAAAATATTGGCCAAACATTATCCCATAAAGAAAAGAAAGGTCGAAGCTTTATCATGTTTCATAAAGATCATAGCTTTACGTGTGTTTTACTTCACACTATTTTTGAAACAGAAAACCTTATAATATTATTAAATTACGATAGCGATCAAAGAAACAATTATATCATTCAGGATTATTAATAATTCAAACTGGGCGAAATCGTCTCAGGGCCCCTATTATGAAATTCGATTAGATACAAAAATTAAACGAAAGCAAATTATGACCACTATGTATTTCGTATACGTATAAACATATTTCGTATACGATATCAATCCGATTTTCGAATAAAGGGAACTAATTACTCGTTTGCAGATGTCAAAATCGCCTATTCTCCAAAATTATATTTGTACGGATTAAGTAAGCAAATGGACTGAAATTTTTTATTCTTTTTGTTTTGTACATATAAAATAGTGGCAACTTGAGGCCATTGACAATTTCATATCCAATTAGTAAACCCGGAGAATAAGACTATCTCAAGGTAAGTTGCAAATACAGTAAGATCTCGTTAAGCCCAATAATTGATTGCAGACCATAAATCGGATTATTGGATACTTTCGTCTTTATGTTCGTTTTTAAAGACTTTTTTTATACAAATATTTGTTCACAGTAAAAAAAATTAGAAAATACAAAAAATGTATCACAAATATAGCAGGATTTGTATCTCAAGTTATTAAACAACTAGAATGTACGATAACATATTTTGATTTCAATTCGGATTACAAAAAAAACTATTCGGATTATAGAGTATGTGGTAGAGAAAAAACGCAGTTCGGATTACTGCACAAATCGGCTCCGCAGGCTACGGACCTCATGCGCAGCGAGGAAGATGAAGCTACTTCTCCATCTGCCAACAAAGTTACCCAATTGGTCACTGGATATGTGGGTGCCTTCTTTGGCAAGATGGTGGTAGGGGATGATGAGTACGCCTTACTGGAATCTGACGACGATCCAGAGGACACCAATGCCACATTCGTCCAAAGCGAAGACTTGTTCTGAAGGTTAGCGAAATCAATCTCCGCCACTTCAATGCAGCATCAGCTGCTCAGCTTTTTCCTCTAGCCCCAGGTAAGAAAGAGCTTGTATGCATCTACGAACCTTGGTTACATAAAGCCCGGGATTTGGGCTTAACATGGAAGGCTACAGTACTCTTTACGTAGCTGGACCAAAGCTTATATCTTGCCCAAGAACAGCTTTAAAGCTTTTATTCTATCTGATTTTAGCGATAAGGGCACTTGCACTCGTTATAGAAAACAAGAGGCGAATAGTGTGGTTTATTAGCTGCTACATGGCACACGACTATGAGGAGAACCACCTAGCTCCATCACAAGAAAGGTGGTGTACTGTACAAACAAAAGGAGCATACTATCTCGGAATTCAACGAGAAAGGCGAGAGTTTTGATTTTATAATTGAAAACCAATTAACAGTAGTTAAATGGAGAAGTGAACCAAACCAACAGACGATATATTCTTGTTTCTACACCTTTTGCTGATAAATATAATAGCCTGATTAGCAATTAGAAGGTGTCAGACGACTTTTCCTTCTCTGATCACATGTATTCCACCTAAATTTTTTATTTGAAGCGGATACGTAACACTAATTCCTTAACAGATGGAAAACCAACTAGTGCACTATGCTGAGGTGTTGGGTAGCATATTACACACGTATCCAAGCTCTATAAGAGATATGTTCACCATAGACTCCACTGTTCAGGTTCTCATAAATGTATTAGCCGAAGGCCAAACGGACTGACAACTGGGCCGTTTATAAATTCTCACTTAATGGATTAAGAATCTGACTTGAAAAGCTAAAAGTTAATCCAGAAAGAATGCAGTGGTATGGCAAGCTCCTCAGAGACTAGTCGCTTGCGCAAAATTGTATTTTCAAGTCAGACGGGCCATGGACCACTAACAGTCAGGATACCGTACATGCCCTGATGGAAACATACTTGCCAGGCTGTCAAGCACCTAACGCTCAGTCTGGAGCGGATCTTGACAGTGATGTACATGATATCTTCCTTCAAATCTCTAGGTTCGAACGACATTATATCAGCGGTCTAACAGGAGAACATCGATACATTAGTGCCATGGCTCTTGATAATGTTCAGAGCCTGTTTGCGCCTGTCTCATGTCCTTCGCGGTGGACTGCATATAAGATTGTCTTCATTCCAAAAGAAGGGATGGTATCTCACACGGGCAATGATCCAAGGATGTTCCAGAAGCACGGGAGTCAGCGCTAATGTTATTACTAAAACGGTGTCGGGGATGTGGGCTGGTTGTAAATCCAGTTAAAACTGAGCAAGAGCTATTAGCTAGGATAAAATATCAGTCATTTTGTAAATCCCTTTATCGATGGTCAAATATCTTAGACTGGTGCTAGGTAGTAAATTTAACAGAATCTTGAACACACAGGGAAGGACCACTATGGCGGATTTGAGTACCCTTATATTCATATTCGCCGGTGGGCTCTTATCTTGAAAATATGGGTAGTTTTTTCTACCCAAAATTTTGGGGTCATAGCTCATTTCGATTGACCGCTATTGGGCTTTCAACAAACACTAAGATGTAAAGACGGAGGGACATCTTCTCAGAATTTTATGACAGTCCATAAAAATGTGTGCATTTCCAGGATCGAAAACGGGATACTCGCACTTTTTAAAGTTTAAATAAAAGTATGAAAACATAAATATTTGTTTAACTCTTTATTAATATTAAAACCCCTTTAAAAGCTCTATTTTTTAAACTCAGAAAATTGAATATGGTAACTTTAGCATTCTCAAAATATGAGATAAACATGGGATTTCAAACGGAAGTATGTGGAAGAATTTAAAGATCGGCGATTTTTCGGAAGTTAAATATTTTTAACTTATTGGACTAATACCAATGTCTTTTAGTCAAGAAATGCTTTCGATTTTTAGTTTTAAAACAAACATTTCGTTGCCTTAATATAAAAAGGTCCCAACTTAATATTTTTCCAAATTCGAAATCATCATTTAAATCATTCTTGTAAAGTGTTTTCTTATGCACATTCCAAAAAAGCTTCAAACTAAATTGATGCAAAATGAAAAAGTAATAAGTGTTACGTCATAACTTGTACATAGATTTTTTTATAAAAAAAAATCCTAACTCATACTGTTCGGCAGAAATTTATATAGTGGGCATTGTATTTCTACTACATATTACAATTCACTTACATTGTGTTTTGCAGATAGAGAGATTTAAGTACATATGCATGTTTTTACATTTATGTGGTTATCATTGTGCGTATTAAGGGTAAACGGATGTTATGAAACTTATCGTACGTGTAATTAGGAGATAAATTCCACAGCAATCGGAATAGAAGAACAAGAGTATATCAAAAAATTAAATTTCCCTAAAGCAAGGTATAATACTTCCAATTTATAGCAAAAAAATAGAAATAGCGAAAAAGACTGCAATTATGTTTATGAAAATTTACCGTATTAAATTATACTCGTATCAGGGTTTTTTTTAATTACCAACACTCAGGGGATGCTCCCTATACATACAGTGCATTGCGTTGGAGAGTGAATAGCAAATGATCGGAGGGGGAAAGAGTGAGTAATGTTTGTAGACACTTGCCTTGAACTTCTGGATGTCGTAATTAGTTGGAAACACCCTTGCCGGAAGTCGATTCTACATACGGACTGTACGAGCGAAAAATTAATTTGATCTGTAGTGTATAGTGCGGCCAACTGCCCAATCGATAACAAACAGGTGTGAATTCCTAGAAAGACGCGTATACTCACGTCAGGAATAGGACTACGGATGTCTAATGAACACGTCACGCAACCCACATTCCGACGATGCTCAAGGGAAACAATAGAGTTGGATACCCTTATGTCGCCTATCAGCACCATCGCTCTCCTTTGAACACGGTCAAGTAGCTCCAAGCATAATTTTGGAACACCTGCCCATATATGGGAGTTGTATTCCATCTTCGGCCTGATGTAAGTTTGATTGATATTGAAAAGATCAGGAGTGAAATATCTCTTGCACCGCTTTAAAAAGCCTATGCACTGGAGTGCTTCTTTCGACACATAGAATATAAGTACATATCTCGCCCAACGAGCGTCACATTGTATTTTCATGCATCAAGAGCAGCTGATTGTTTAACATCGATACCATCGATAAAAAATGACAACATTATTGGGTCAGCGAATCGCTTGCGAGACAAAATCAACATTTTGTCTTACGCGTATTAAAATCTACTCTAATCACTCGACCCCATTAGGAAATGGCCAGTAAATTCCGGCCATGTGTCTCATATATAATTCGTCTTTTGTCTCTAATTTTTGAAGACTAGGCCTACGGTCAAATGAATATGAATGGCGGAAATTGCTTTCATCTGCAAATGAGTAGATTGGATTCATGGTCTAACTCAAAAGATCGCCAATTAAAATAAGAAAAAGTGAGGGAGAAAGGACATGACCCTGTTGTATACCTGCAGTCAGCCTATGTTCGCTGGATGAGAACCCATATACAACAACTCGTACAGTGAATTCTCTGCGAAACCATACTGGTGGATAGACCGATTCCAACGCTCCGGCAAGAACGCCGTCAGGTCTCCGGTAGAGCGATTTCTACGAAAGCCATACAGTCGATCACCTCATCATGCTCTAAATAACCTTGGAGAGCGCTGAGCAAATCAAAATTGGTCGATAGTTCGCAGGATTATTGGATTCACCCTTTTTGTGGATCGACCTGACGTTTGCAAACTTCCAACACGCTGGCAAGACACGGTAAACAAGGTTGCGTAGTGAACGGGATAGTGTCGAAGAGCACTTGCATAGTAAAAGTGTCTAAATACCACCTGGGCCCGGGGAAATTTTTACATAGAGATTTGCAAGAACCCTTTTAACTTCACGTGTTCGAAAAAATATTTGTGGTATGGAACTAGATACGATTCGATATCGGGAGTAACTACTCCCGATTTCTTTCCGGCAAGGACGAATTTCCTAGTAGTAGGGAGATAAAGGTACTGGATAATGATTGACAAGTCAAAGCACATTAATCAAGATTAATGAGGTTTGGTATAGGAAATCCTATATAATTATTTTTTATTAGCTTTGATATGAGTACGTGATGTGACTCTTTATTTTATTTGGTAATAGGAAATCCTATGTGGTTTTCAGATAGTCCAAGATAATTAATTTTTATTACCTTAGGTACGAGTACGTGATGTGACCTTTTTTATTTGGGTATAGGAAAATCCAATGTGGTTTTCAGATAGTCCAAGATAATTAATTTTTAATAGCTTGGATATGAGTACGTGATGTCACCCGCTTTTTATTTGGAGATACAGGGAGATAAATAATAAATTTTTATTAGCTTGTGTATGGGGAACGTGATCGTGTTCATATGTTTTGTCGTCATTATTTTTTTTATGAACCCTATTTTTCTTTTTTGCTATCTGATAGAAAATCCCTTACGCACATGTTGTGTGTGTGTGTGTGCTAGAGTTCTGTTGTGTTCGTCATAGTTCTGAGCCTTTCTTTCGAATATTTCCGTCAACACGGTGCTTGTGGATGTATGTGGTATCTTAGCGATCGTTCATTTCTCTTTGTTAAAATTCGTCAATTTTCTGAGTCTTTCTTTGAAATTATCATCGTCAACATGGTGCTTGAGTTTAGAAGTATTCAAGTTATTGTTTTTGAATTTTCGTTTTAGGGTTGTACGTGTTCGTATGTTTTGTCGTCATTGTTTTTATGAACCCTATCTTTGCTGTCTGACCCCTTTTGCCATGCTTTGTGTGTATTTTAGCGATCGACTATTTCTCTTTGCTCGATTTTGTCAGAGTTCTGAGCCTTTCTTTGGAATGTTTCGTCTACATGTTTTTGATTTTCTAGTGGAGATGTACTTGATTTTGAATGTATGTATGTACAAATTGTGGCTGTGAAAGGTTCAGTGCGTGCGTGTGTGCTATTCTGGTGTGGGACAAATTCATTAGTAGTTTCCGTTATAACGGCGATTGTTTAAAATTTCACTAGACTGCCGCATGTGAAGATATCTTGCGTTTTCATGTGGAAAAGTACCATGAGAACCCATCTTTATTTTTTAATATAGGAAATCCCTTGGAGTTTTCAGATTGTTCAAGGTAATTAATTTTTATTAGCTTTAACGCGTGATGAAACCCCTTTTTATTTGATATGGTCTTATGTAAAGTCCGATATTGGGGGGTGATTAAATATCGAGTGAGGTCATTGCCCATGAAGCTGTTGCTTTGTGTGTGGTATTTCAGCGATTGTAATTATTTATTATTTTGGAATGAGGAATTACTTTACAAGGTAAAAAGATCAGGTTTGTTGTTGTTTGTTATAGAGGGAAGGAAAAGTAAGTCTGCGAATTTAAAGTAATTACATTACCATCTGGTAGACGCAAGTTTCTTCGTTGTTGTGGGCGGCTTATCGACACCATTATGTGTGCTGCCGACTAAGTCTCTGCTCGTTTAACGATCTATACAAAACATTGCTTTGATTTTGCATATGCGAAGTATTATTGTCGAAGAGTGCGGATACAAGCGACTTACTGACGCAATTCCTGCCATATTGAAAGACTGACCGACTGACTTTTTTTCAGTTGGTGATTTGAAGTTTCTATTTATAGAACAACGAATGCAGGCTTTCCACTAACAGCACTATCTTATAAGATCAGGTTTGTTAATGTTAGTCATAGAGGGAAGGAATTCATGCAATTTCGTCAGAGTTCTTAACCTTTATTTATAATTGTCCGTCCACATGGTAAACATTTTCGTTTTGCATTGTACGTGATCGTGTGTATAATTGTCACTATTTTTATGAACCCTGTCTTTAGAATTGTGATATTTTAATTGTGACAATTTGTTGCAACGTTTGGATTTTCAAGTAGGGATGTACTTGGTTTGAATGTATGTGAATAGTCTGTTTGTGACCTTGTGGAACGTTTTAAAGGTGCAGTGCGTTTGTGTTGTATTCAGGTGTTGGACAATTTCTTTGGAATTTTCCGCTAACCCGATGATTGTTTAGATTTTTTCTAGACGCAGGTGAAGAAATCTTGCTGTAGCTTTCATGTGGTAAAGGAAAATGATAATCTCTTTTTATTTTTGATATAGGAAATCCAATGGAGAAAGTCGAAGGTAATTCATTTGTATTGGCATTGTTAAAGGAGGTGATAAAATCCCTTACCGGCGGTAGCTAGGGGTCTCACACTCGGGTGGCGAGGGAGCTCTCCCACTTGTTTCAATGATAGGGTTTTGTAAAGGTTTTGTTGCTTGAAAACATTTGTCTCCCTATTTCTTATACAGTGAGAGAGTAATCCCTGTGCACAGAGTGGGGTCCCCATTTTCAGTAACTCTGCTGTGTGGGGGTTTTGTTTTTTCTACTGTGTCTTAAAAAGGTCGTTACTATTTACAACATGCATTTCATAAGACTTGAGGACGTAGTGAGGGCCTTATGCCACTTGTTTCAATAATGGGGTCTTGTTAAGGTTTTGCGGTTTGGAGGCATTTGTCTCTCTTTTTGAATTTTGGCGCCTGATTTTCGGGGTGTAAATTGCTGTGTGAAAGTTTTTCTTTAATATTCTTTAAAAGAAAGTTTGTTGCTCAGTTGAATTTTTAAGAATTTTACTTTTCGTTTATTAAATGTTATCTTTTACTCATATCCATGAATGTGTGATCGCATTAATTGTTAAGAGTTCACCCTCCTTTTAGGGCATTATGCACGGGTTTTGGAGGTTTTGGGAATTTTGCGTGCTCGAGTGTTTTCAAATTTTCTGGTCTCTAGCCTATTTAAATGCTAGAATTGTTCGATGATTAGATTATGGATCGATTGCTAAATGTAAATTAACTATTTTACTATTTAAATTTCGTAGTAATAAACTTTATTTATTGTTTTTTTATTGGTGTCCGCTTTTTCTTCTTGGTGGTTTGAATAAGGGTTTCGTGGTTGGGACATCAGTGGGAGGCGAGGTAAAAAAGAACCCTGTCATTCTCTTATCTGTAAGAGTGTGATCGCGGAAAATGTTATGTGTCATCCCGTTTTTGGGAATGTACGGATACTGTGTGGTGTTGTTTTAGTTCTTAACAGGAGTTTACTAAACCATTGTCTTTTAAATTTTCTTTCGAAAACGTATCTGAACAACACCTTGTTACCAATTTTTGGAGTTTACGACAAAAATATTTTTTTGGCACATTCAATGCCAACACTTTATTGTGGCAGGTCGATTGATTATAAACGTTGCTTGTTGGCTGTAACAATTATGAAAAGTAATTTTAAAGTTATAAAGCTCTTTATGTAAATTGATTGAAAACACTATAACTTTTGAATAAGAACTACAATTTATTAGCGGAATACAAACACTTCGATGTCAACAGAAAGATAATGTGATAAATTCCATAGAAAAATCTGGCACATTGTACACAATAGAAGAACTATTTTTGGTTTCCCTGGAAAGTAATACACATGTCTATTTTACATTCGAAAAATCGTTACAAACCCAGCATTTAGAGTAATTTTTGGGCTATTATTATTTTTGACATGAACGAACTAAGCGAAAGCCCTTAATTAAAAACCATCTGCTTAATGTATGTTTTGCTGATGTACTTTATTTATTTAACAGAGAATATACAATTAGAGATTATAAAAATTTCTTATGATAATTTAATAGTGAACATCAAATCTGGGTGATACAATGTGGCCTCCTTGGTGTGATGATTGAAGGCTCGACTATCATACATTTGTACCTACGGGTAAGAACATCAAACAATTTGTCAGCGGCGGGTTTTCATCTCGTAAATACCGACAGCTTTATAAGTAACAGATTAATCATTAAGCCATCTTAATACTACTCTGTAAAATGCATGGAGCCCTCGTTAAATAACAGGTCCCGGTCAGCTTGTAAACGAATTATATCGTACTCAGCACTAGTTTGAGAGAATCTAATGGTATGCGCTCTGTACAATGATCAGGGACATAGCAATTAATAAAAATATCAGTAAATTACGTTCTGGCCGCATCTCCTTCTGAGTCTTGAAAATCTATACATTTCTCATGTTTTCTCAGTGTTGGTTAAAATTTCAAACGATACTTATTTCAAATATTAAAGTTCGAGCTCTTCATGTAACTGGATGTTTTGGGTAAATTAAATAACGTTTCTGTATTACATACACACTTTTCCAGAAGACAGCCAGAGGAAAGTTTTATTTCCAAATTTATTAAATATGATTTATTAACGCATAACCTGTAACAGAAAAGTACATGACACAAACAACAAAAAGAGAAGCACCTAATTTTTCTTCAATAATAACCAAATTAAAATTTAAGTGGAATAAAATTCTATAAAATATACAGAAAAACTATTTTTATAAAGTAGTTAAAAGATATATGTATTATATATGTAAAATCTTACTATGTCGAAATTTAAAATAATTTCGAATTCGATTTTTCTCTAAATATTTCTGTATAGTTTTGTCTCCACCATTCAACTCTAAAACTAAAGCCATTTACATGTCGTTTTAAGAGTGGTATGAAAACCACAAAATTACAAATTTTCTCAATTTTAGGTTATGTTCACTATTGCTTACATTTTCGTTTTTAGTCAACCAATTCTTGACATTCACTTCAATTTAAAATACTAGTCGAAAAGAATATCTAATAATATTGTAAGACCACGGATTGGGATATTTATCTTAATGTTTTTAAAACGTACTCGGGAGTAGTACTCGGGATTTATGTGGAATTTTAAGTAGAAATCAGATGTGATACTCATATTCGTTTTAATTTATTTAGTATCTTTGTTGGTCGTATGTCAGGTTTAATTCCAATATATTTTACAGCGTATTATTTAGCAATTTGACTTTCATTTGATACTTTTAAGAAAGATGTTGCTTCTTTTGATAAAAACGTTATTTGTCTTTACTCACCAGAGTAAAAAATCGCTTAAAAAACCACAGTTCCATATTACTCAATATCATAAGAGCTCTCATTGTGGACTTTCTTATTGTGGAAATACAAATGTTATGCTTAGTCTAAGTGAAAGTCCGAACGGATTGAAATTTAAAAATATTTATCTGTAGGCAAAGTCGTTACATCAACCGAAATATGAGTATCAGAAACAGATTGTTCACCTATTAAAGGGATGGGATATTACACATTTATAAATGGAGAAGATTTTATTGAACCTGAATATGCCAACTCTGGTTCAATACCTATATTTGAGATATATTGCATGCAAAAAACAAAACTACTAAAAGAGTATACTTTTGTAAAGGTCGACATCGCCATATAGATTCATTCTTATTATATCAAGCATATAACCATATTCCAAAACATTTAATTCGCGATATCGCATATTTTAGCCGTGAGCGTTGGTGAAATAAACATGGATTAATTAATAAATAAAGAAAACGAAATTCGCTGTGGACGTTATAGAAAAGGTTTCGATTAGTACATTCATATCTTGTAATAAATCAGTGTCTGAGACCAACAGACGTCAAAATGTTAAACATTCTAGTTTAAATATAAAGCCTACCAGTTGAAATAAACAACTCCATCAGTTGAAATTAACAGCCTACCAGTTGAAATAAACAGCCCACCAGTTAAAGTAAACCACCTACCAGTTGTAATAATCAGCCTACCAGTTGAAATTAACAGCCTACCAGTTGAAACAAGCAGCCCACCAGTTAAAATCAACAGCCCACCAGTTCAAACTAACAGCCTACCAGTTCAAACTAACAGCCTACCAGTTGAAACAAATAGCCTACCTGTTAAATAAAAAAACTACCTGTTGAATAAAGTTTCCACCAGTTGAACAAATTAACCTTTAAGCTATAAACACGTCATAGAGGAAACCCTTCTACAAAAAAAAATAATATTCTATAAAATCTTAAAACAGATATATAATAGCATTAAATTAGGGGAAGCGGAAAAAGGTAATATAAAAATTTAATAGCATAAAATTAGGAGAAGCAAAAAATGTGATAGAGTATCTTAAACCTTTATGCCAGTGATCGAAATTTTAATCAAATATTCAACTTAACTTATTTAAGAGACCTACAGAGATCACCGAACAGAGTTTTAAAAGTCCAAAGCAGCTTTTCGATAAAGAAATTTAAAGAAGACAATGTTGAAACCGCTATTGTAAAAAAACGATTCGGTAGGATCATTGGAATTCTGAAGATGAAACATATGACAAGAATTTTTTTCTCAATCAAATAAAAACGACTCGGACGTTATCGATTTATCATCACTTCATAGCGACATAAAACTTGATACAACATATGGTCTACATAAGGACGAGAAAGCTGCCCAGAAAATCTTAAAACAAATATTGAATAGCATAAAATTAGGGAAAGCGGAAAAAAGTCAGAGAAATTCTATAGCTTAATATTATCGGAAGCAAAAAAATAAAAGTGGTAGATTATCTTAAACCTTTATGCCGGCGAATCGAACCATTTAATCCTATATTAAAATTTGAAGATGAAACAAATGAGAATAATTTCTGTTTTCAATCAGATGAAAATCATTATCGCAAATAATTCGTTGGCGTATACACTAGGTTTATTTGAACTTATTTTTCATTAAACCCATAAAAAATATGAGAAATTCGAGGGGTGCCATTTCGATTCGTCTATGAACTTTCCGTTATAAGTCTCCACCAACTTTTTATAGTCTTGGTAGGTGAACCTTAATTCTTTCCACACCCTTTGACGCTGTGCGTTTTTTTTTGATTATATGTGTATTCATAAGTATACAAAACTGTTTATTAAAAAAATCTTGTACATCATCAATCTGTAAATTGTTGGCTTAACGTGCTTAGTTTAATAGTCTTTAATATACTGCAGTCACACCAGTAGCATTTTTTGATTTAGTTGCTTCCACCCGACTAAATTTCCTGACCTCTATTTAGTGTTTAAAAATTTTAACCTGCTTTCCATTTTTGATGTTATTATAAATTAAATAAATTTATTATCGTTGGATATATATCGTTATAATATCATTAAGGTTCTGGTTTACAGCCTTAACCACGATGTCGATAATGTTCGCACGCATTCTAAGCGACAAACAGCTGATTTCGTAACCACTAACAAGCATCAGAACGAGAAGTCGAAAAGAAAAAGTTAGTGCGTGGGAAACGACGTAATCATTTCAATACAAAATTGGTAGTCACTAATTATTTTCGTTCGCTTGTGTTTTGTCTTTCATTTGATAACAGAAACACATAAAAGCACATATACAAGCCGAAATTAAACGAAGGAAATGCAATAGAAATGTTGTTTTTTTTAATTCTATGCATTCCGTTTCTGCACATTTTTCATTTTTAAATTATTTTTTTTTATAATTATTTAAATTAAATTATTTTTTTTAAATAATATAAAAATGAAAAATGTGCAGAAACGGAATGCATAGAATTAAAAAAAAACAACATTTCTATTGCATTTCCTTCGTTTAATTTCGAACTGGTGGAAACTTTATTCAACAGGTAGTTTTTTTATTTAACAGGTAGGCTATTTGTTTCAACTGGTAGGCTGTTAGTTTGAACTGGTAGGCTGTTAGTTTGAACTGGTGGGCTGTTGATTTTAACTGGTGGGCTGCTTGTTTCAACTGGTAGGCTGTTAATTTCAACTGGTAGGCTGATTATTACAACTGGTAGGTGGTTTACTTTAACTGGTGGGCTGTTTATTTCAACTGGTAGGCTGTTAATTTCAACTGATGGAGTTGTTTATTTCAACTGGTAGGCTTTATATTTAAACTAGAATGTTTAACATTTTGACGTCTGTTGGTCTCAGACACTGATTTATTACAAGATATGAATGTACTAATCGAAACCTTTTCTATAACGTCCACAGCGAATTTCGTTTTCTTTATTTATTAATTAATCCATGTTTATTTCACCAACGCTCACGGCTAAAATATGCGATATCGCGAATTAAATGTTTTGGAATATGGTTATATGCTTGATATAATAAGAATGAATCTATATGGCGATGTCGACCTTTACAAAAGTATACTCTTTTAGTAGTTTTGTTTTTCGCATGCAATATATCTCAAATATAGGTATTGAACCAGAGTTGGCATATTCAGGTTCAATAAAATCTTCTCCATTTATAAATGTGTAATATCCCATCCCTTTAATAGGTGAACAATCTGTTTCTGATACTCATATTTCGGTTGATGTAACGACTTTGCCTACAGATAAATATTTTTAAATTTCAATCCGTTCGGACTTTCACTTAGACTAAGCATAACATTTGTATTTCCACAATAAGAAAGTCCACAATGAGAGCTCTTATGATATTGAGTAATATGGAACTGTGGTTTTTTAAGCGATTTTTTACTCTAGTGAGTAAAGACAAATAACGTTTTTATCAAAAGAAGCAACATCTTTCTTAAAAGTATCAAATGAAAGTCAAATTGCTAAATAATACGCTGTAAAATATATTGGAATTAAACCTGACATACGACCAACAAAGATACTAAATAAATTAAAACGAGTATGAGTATCACATCTGAGTTCTACTTAAAATTCCACATAAATCCCGAGTATCAAATGAAAGTCAAATTGCTAAATAATACGCTGTAAAATATATTGGAATTAAACCTGACATACGACCAACAAAGATACTAAATAAATTAAAACGAGTATGAGTATCACATCTGAGTTCTACTTAAAATTCCACATAAATCCCGAGTACTACTCCCGAGTACGTTTTAAAAACATTAAGATAAATATCCCAATCCGTGGTCTTACAATATTATTAGATATTCTTTTCGACTAGTATTTTAAATTGAAGTGAATGTCAAGAATTGGTTGACTAAAAACGAAAATGTAAGCAATAGTGAACATAACCTAAAATTGAGAAAATTTGTAATTTTGTGGTTTTCATACCACTCTTAAAACGACATGTAAATGGCTTTAGTTTTAGAGTTGAATGGTGGAGACAAAACTATACAGAAATATTTAGAGAAAAATCGAATTCGAAATTATTTTAAATTTCGACATAGTAAGATTTTACATATATAATACATATATCTTTTAACTACTTTATAAAAATAGTTTTTCTGTATATTTTATAGAATTTTATTCCACTTAAATTTTAATTTGGTTATTATTGAAGAAAAATTAGGTGCTTCTCTTTTTGTTGTTTGTGTCATGTACTTTTCTGTTACAGGTTATGCGTTAATAAATCATATTTAATAAATTTGGAAATAAAACTTTCCTCTGGCTGTCTTCTGGAAAAGTGTGTATGTAATACAGAAACGTTATTTAATTTACCCAAAACATCCAGTTACATGAAGAGCTCGAACTTCAATATTTGAAATAAGTATCGTTTGAAATTTTAACCAACACTGAGAAAACATGAGAAATGTATAGATTTTCAAGACTCAGAAGGAGATGCGGCCAGAACGTAATTTACTGATATTTTTATTAATTGCTATGTCCCTGATCATTGTACAGAGCGCATACCATTAGATTCTCTCAAACTAGTGCTGAGTACGATATAATTCGTTTACGAGCTGACCGGGACCTGTTATTTAACGAGGGCTCCATGCATTTTACAGAGTAGTATTAAGATGGCTTAATGATTAATCTGTTACTTATAAAGCTGTCGGTATTTACGAGATGAAAACCCGCCGCTGACAAATTGTTTGATGTTCTTACCCGTAGGTACAAATGTATGATAGTCGAGCCTTCAATCATCACACCAAGGAGGCCACATTGTATCACCCAGATTTAATGTTCACTATTAAATTATCATAAGAAATTTTTATAATCTCAAATTGTATATTCTCTGTTAAATAAATAAAGTACATCAGCAAAACATACATTAAGCAGATGGTTTTTAATTAAGGGCTTTCGCTTAGTTCGTTCATGTCAAAAATAATAATAGCCCAAAAATTACTCTAAATGCTGGGTTTGTAACGATTTTTCGAATGTAAAATAGACATGTGTATTACTTTCCAGGGAAACCACAAATAGTTCTTCTATTGTGTACAATGTGCCAGATTTTTCTATGGAATTTATCACATTATCTTTCTGTTGACATCGAAGTGTTTGTATTCCGCTAATAAATTGTAGTTCTTATTCAAAAGTTATAAAGTGTTTTCAATCAATTTACAGCCAACAAGCAACGTTTATAATCAATCGACCTGCCACAAAAAAGTGTTGGCATTGAATGTGCCAAAAAAATATTTTTGTCGTAAACTCCAAAAATTGGTAACAAGGTGTTGTTCAGATACGTTTTCGAAAGAAAATTTAAAAGACAATGGTTTAGTAAACTCCTGTTAAGAACTAAAACAACACCACATAACCAAAAACGGGATGACACATAACATTTTCCGCGATCACACTCTTACAGATAAGAGAATGACAGGGTTCTTTTTTACCTCGCCTCCCACTGATGTCCCAACCACGAAACCCTTATTCAAACCACCAAGAAGAAAAAGCGGACACCAATAAAAAAACAATAAATAAAGTTTATTACTACGAAATTTAAATAGTAAAATAGTTAATTTACATTTAGCAATCGATCCATAATCTAATCATCGAACAATTCTAGCATTTAAATAGGCTAGAGACCAGAAAATTTGAAAACACTCGAGCACGCAAAATTCCCAAAACCTCCAAAACCCGTGCATAATGCCCTAAAAGGAGGGTGAACTCTTAACAATTAATGCGATCACACTTTCATGGATATGAGTAAAAGATAACATTTAATAAACGAAAAGTAAAATTCTTAAAAATTCAACTGAGCAATAAACTTTCTTTTAAAGAATATTAAAGAAAAACTTTCACACAGCAATTTACTCCCCGAAAATCAGGCGCCAAAAGTCAAAAAGAGAGACAAATGCCTCCAAACCGCAAAACCTTAACAAGACCCCATTATTGAAACAAGTGGGATAAGGCCCTCACTACGTCCTCAAGTCTTATGAAATGCATGTTGTAAATAGTAACGACCTTTTTAAGACACAGTAGAAAAAACAAAACCCCCACACAGCAGAGTTACTGAAAATGGGGACCCCACTCTGTGCACAGGGATTACTCTCTCACTGTATAAGAAATAGGGAGACAAATGTTTTCAAGCAACAAAACCTTTACAAACCCCTATCAGTGAAACAAGTGGGAGAGCTCCCTCGCCACCCGAGTGTGAGAAGCCCCTAGCTACCGCCGGTAAGGGATTTTATCACCTCCTTTAACAATGCCAATACAAATGAATTACCTTCGACTTTCTCCATTGGATTTCCTATATCAAAAATAAAAAGAGATTATCATTTTCCTTTACCACATGAAAGCTACAGCAAGATTTCTTCACCTGCGTCTAGAAAAAATCTAAACAATCATCGGGTTAGCGGAAAATTCCAAAGAAATTGTCCAACACCTGAATACAACACAAACGCACTGCAACTTTAAAACGTTCCACAAGGTCACAAGCAGACTATTCACATACATTCAAACCAAGTACATCCCTACTTGAAAATCAAAACGTTGCAACAAACTGTCACAATTAAAATAAAGACAGGGTTTATAAAAATAGTGACAATTATACACACGATCATGTACAATGCAAAACGAAAATGTTTACCATGTGGACGGACAATGTAATGTACACGAACGATATTGTTTCATGATGCATATTTTATGAAAGTTCTAGGCATCTTGGAACTTGATAAGAGGTAGGACTGCGGGAGCCATTTCAATGCTAGCAACAGTCGGTTGGGGGATTCGTGTCCTTCTCCTGCCAAGCCATGTTTCCACTACACAAATTATTATAGACTCCCTATTTTTTTATACTAAACTAAATTATGGACCAAGTAAAGAAAAAAAAAAAGGAAAAATACCCCAAGTAATAAAAACACTAAAAATTGATTATGAAATTTACTAGCATTAGTCGAAATAGATGGATTCTCTCAGATGACATTGAGAGTTCCTGTCTCATAACCCACACCAACCTATGTTCTAATAGAATTTGTACATACCTTTTATAGAACCCCTATCGTTATATTACTCCTTTATAACAATTACCTCATCCCATTCAAGAAAACGTCTAAAAGTTATTTAGAGCATCATAGTGATTAACACTGTATTATCTCAAATCATGATAAAATCCATTTTATTATAATTTCGTATATTCTTATTTTTACGGCACTTATATTTAAAAATATGTGAAATTCAAGGGATTATCTATGTGAACAACATCTTTGAAATTTTATGTTTCTAACAGGTTCCGGTTTAATTGGCTTTACAATGAATAGAACTTAAACATCAATTCATAAGTCAAATTACCAGTACGTGTTATTTAATGAAAATATGTCTTGAACAAAAGTGCAGAATTAGTCTAGGAAAACAACAACACAGGTTGTAGAAAATGTCAAGATACATAAATAATATACTAATTAAACTTCATTCCAAACGCATAAAAAAAAGAACCATTAAATTGTTACATTCCCTCAATGGGTTAATATCTTTTGCTTTGTTGGAATGAATATCAAATTAAAAGTCGAAAAATAACAAAAAAAAGAAATACGAGAACTACGGTTAAAGCAAAAAAGGGATACCAAAAATGTAAGAGAGAGCACACACGAGAATAACTAACATAATTACGGCAGAGCGCCAATGCGAACTCTTAAATCAACACTCAACTGTTGGGTGAGCTAGTGATAAAATGTTGTCCAATGTGATCGCTCTTACATCTCTGATATCTCTTAGCAAATTGACACTAATGCAAGAGAAAGTAATGATATATGTATAAGGTGTGTATGACTTAGGCTTACCACTATTCTCCGGTCATGTTGAAGGCCTTCCGCACGAACTGGATGCTGGTTGATGAATTATTGTTGTAAAGAGATTATGTAAAAACTCTTGCAGTAATGACAATATAAAGAGATTATGAGTATTTTGGGTCTTTTTCAATTTTGCTGTAACATATTATACATTTACACTTATAAACTATGAATGGAAGAACGTAAGTTATTTGAACATGTTTTTTTTGTTCTTTCATTCATGCTATTTCGTTTTTTTTTCTAGGTCAAGGCTAGAGATACATAATTGGGATGGATACCCAAATCATTTTGTAATGCAAATTAAATTTAATGTATAATATATTAAAGCAATTTTTTTTATAAATATTATTTAATACTTAATTGCCATGATTAAGAAATCTGGCTGCTTCTTTTTTATGAGTTATCCGCAAAAATCCTTAAAAATAGTGAAAACTGGTGACAATTATGTTTTGCCAGACGTTACATGGCTGTTGTACGTCCGGGTTGAAAAGATCACTTTCATGCTCTGTTTGGGTACAAATAAGTACGAGTTGACAAGCTCTGTTGGTTATTCCTTGTGCCACCAAAGCCAGATTACCCTAGAGTAACTCAGCAACGTTACAGGGAATAGTTGGTGTAAATTGATGTTGGAACCCAGACGTTTTAGAAGTTTCTTTGGTGATCTGTTGGTTATTCCTTGTGCCACCAAAGCCAGATTACCCTAGAGTAACTTAGCAACGTTACAGGGAATAGTTGGTGGCAAATTGATGTTGGAAACCAGATGTTTTAGGAGCATAAAGCGATGTCTTTAAATGGAAAATAGATCTGGAATCGTTCCGTCAAACTTGTGGGTCCCACAAATGATCCGCAGGCTTTTCCATTACTTGGTTATGCCTTTAATACAGGTTCTCAGAAGACAGACCAATCTTTCCAGGCTTTCCACGGACAAATTGTAGATTTACTGTCCTTTTGATTTACATTCAAATATTGTTTTTTTTATATAATTATTTTATGGTGTAGTACCAACTTTTAAAAATTTTAACTTTGAATTATGGTTTAATTGCCGATATATTTGGACCAGTCACTTCAAAGGTTAGCGAAAGAAGGAAGTTGCTTAATTGAGTCGCTGTTGGTTAGGACACATGGTCGAGTTAAGAAGAGAAAAGTAGAAAATAAAACGTCAAATCTGCGAGAAAGATAACGTTGCCAACGACGGATTAGGAAAGATTTTGTGCAACGTAAAAATATATCTTATTAACTTTCTCATAATGCCATCATTTATAAATGTTCGACCAAGTTCTTTAAAGAATAATATGCTGGGATATTATTACATTTTTTTTTCCTATTTTTGTTTTGTTTAAACTTGTTTGTGCAAACATTTGTTTGTACATTCGAACAGATATACAGCACTTCTGTAAAGCTGTACTGTATATTCACGATTTAGCTAAGTGATCAAAACAGAAAACACAATGACATAATTTGATCATGCCTTTGCTTCTCTACTAAGTTAGTGATAAACAAAGCGTAACAATAAAAACATGAACATCTGTAAGTGAAAGTGTAAATGAAGATCGTTGGCGAACTAACCAAATAAAATGCATGCAGTCTTCACGGTGAGTTTTTATGGAAGAAATTCTCATTGATAATTTATTTCTTTGTAATTTGCAGAGGTGTGCAAAGTGTATAAACTTTTTTTTCCCCTGGACGAAGATGGTGAATGGTTTATGCACAATAATTGGAGTGAGGACTAAGTGGTGCTTAATGGTCAATGTTTGAACCAGAAAAATGTGTTGTTATTTCAAAAACTCTGTAGACAAAAAAATAAAATTTGTATGTCGTAATTTAAATTGTGGTATTATCAACTGCAAGGCGGAAAAGTGAAAAACGACCACTACAACAATTATAAATAAAGGTTAAGAACTCTGACGAAATTGCATGAATTCCTTCCCTCTATGACTAACATTAACAAACCTGATCTTATAAGATAGTGCTGTTAGTGGAAAGCCTGCCTTCGTTGTTCTATAAATAGAAACTTCAAATCACCAACTGAAAAAAAGTCAGTCGGTCAGTCTGTCAATATGGCAGGAATTGCGTCAGTGAGTCGCTTGTATCCGCACTCTTCGGCAATAATACTTCGCATATGCAAAATCAAAGCAATGTTTTGTATAGATCGTTAAACGAGCAGAGACTTAGTCGGCAGCACACATAATGGTGTCGATAAGCCGCCCACAACAACGGAGAAACTTGCGTCTACCAGATGGTATGTAATTGCTTTAATTTCCAGGCTTACTTTTCCTTCCCTCTATAACAAACAACAACAAACCTGATCTTTTTATCTTGTAAAGTAATTCCTCATTCCAAAATAATAAATAATTACAATCGCTGAAATACCACGCACAAAGCAACAGCTTCATGGGCAATGACCTCACTTGATATTTAATCACCCCCCAATATCGGACTTTACATAAGACCATATCAAATAAAAAGGGGTTTCATCACGCGTTAAAGCTAATAAAAATTAATTACCTTGAACAATATGAAAACTCCAAGGGATTTCCTATATTAAAAAATAAAGATGGGTTCTCATGGTACTTTTCCACATGAAAACGCAAGATATCTTCACATGCGGCAGTCTAGTGAAATTTTAAACAATCGCCGTTTTAACGGAAACTACTAATGAATTTGTCCCACACCAGAATAGCACACACGCACGCACTGAACCTTTCACAGCCACAATTTGTACATACATACATTCAAAATCCAGTACATCTCCATTAGAAAATCAAAAACATGTAGACGAAACATTCCAAAGAAAGGCTCAGAACTCTGACGAAATCGAGAAAAGAGAAATAGTCGATCGCTAAAATACACAGAAAGCATGGCAAAAGGGGTCAGACAGCAAAGATAGGGTTCATAAAAACAATGACGACAAAACATACGAACACGTACAACCCTAAAACGAAAATTCGAAAACAATAACTTGAATACTTCTTAACTCAAGCACCATATTGACGATGATAATTTCAAAGAAAGACTCAGAAAATTGACGAATTTTAACAAAGAAAATTTAACGATCGCTAAGATACCACATACATCCACCAGCACCGTGTTGACGGAAATATTCGAAAGAAAGGCTCAGAACTATGACGAACACAACAGAACTCTAGAACACACACACACAACATGTGCATAAGGGATTTTCTATCAGACAGCAAAAAAGAAAAATAGGGTTCATAAAAAAAAATAATGACGACAAAACACATGAACACGATCACGTTCCCATACACAAGCTAATAAAAATTTATTATCTATCTCCCTTTATCTCCAAATAAAAAGGGGGTGACATCACGTACTCATATCCAAGCTAATAAAAATTAATTATCTTGGACTATCTGAAAACCACATTGGATTTTCCTATACCCAAATAAAAAATGGTCACATCACGTACTCGTACCCAAGGAATTAAAAGTTAATTATCTTGGACTATCTGAAAACCACATAGGATTTCCTATTACCAAATAAAATAAAGGGTCACATCACGTACTCATATCAAAGCTAATAAAAATTAATTATATAGGATTTCCTATACCAAAGCTTATTAAACTTGATCAATGTGCTTTGACTTGTCAATCATTATCCAGGTCCTGTATCTCCCTACTACTTTTCCTGCAAACATTTCAGCTAAAAGGTTAGCTTTATCAACCGGGTTAGTGAATGCCTGGTCGTCTTTAACAAGAGTTGGAATAGATGAAGGACTATCCTTTACTCTTTTTACAAACGACCAAAAGCTCTTTCTTCTCCTGGGAGTATTAAGACCCTTTGTATGTAGACGCTGTTCGTGCAGAAATTTTTCACGCCTAAGCACTCTAGCACACGAAGTTCTTGCCTGTTTACGCAGCAGTTCAGTATTGGAGTTTTTGCTTAAACGCCAATTTCTGAACCAACTGCTGTAACTGGTATAGCCGACATAACTTTATTTGGAACATACGTCTTCATTTCAAATAAAATTATATTCTGAATTATTTGAGCCACAGCATTTACTTCGTTATCAAGAAAGCAAAGTTTCCAATCAAAATTCTGGAAGAAGTGATTGAGCCTCAACCCAACGTGCCTTTTTGTAGATAAAAACTGTCCGCTTTGTGGTGGTATCGAAGCGACACGAAAAGCGGAATACGAAAATGATGCTGAAACAATGCAGTGCTCAGAGTTACTAATAGGTGCAAGAAAATTAACTGCGTAGTTTTCAGGGTGCGAACTTAAATAAAGGTCAAGAATATTATGTTGGTGCCCTTTGTCACACAAAATATGTGTCGTTGCATTCACTAGTTGCGTCATGACATTTTGTGCGGCGAAGTGATCAGCGCATTGGCCCTACAGAGTTGTATCGCTCGAATGCGAAAGCCAGGTGGTTTTGTAGACATTGAAAGCAACTAAAATTTTACTGTCCGGATAACTTTCCAAAACTTTTAATATTGAATCGGAGAGGGCGTCGAAGCCGTTAAGGGAAGCATACCTTTCCGAGTTTGGACTTCTGTATATAAACCCACAGTATTGTACGTGTGTGACGACCATCATCAAAAAGCTTCGCAGCAATTGTTTAAAGGAAATCTGAACTCTTTTAGACCAGGTCTGAGTCGGAAGATAAAGAAGACATTCAGTTAAATGAAGTTCAATAATCTGATGATGAATTTTGTTTAGTATTCATCAGAAATATTTAAAATAATGAAATTGGAATGGAATGGAAAAAGCCAAAATAAGCTGGTAGCTGGTAGCAATAATCGCCTCTCGAGACGTCTTGCATCAACATTTTAATAGACAACAATTGTTTTTAAAATGGTATAGTGACATTGATATACTGCTTTTATCGCGATTTCAGGTCCTTGATGACTATCATCAGAAAGCAAGGCCACAATTGTTGAAAGGAATAGTGAACTCTTTAACACCAGGTTCTCACCAAACGTGTGAAAACTACTGCTGCAAATCTCACTTTTAAAGTTTTCTTTAAACAATTGCCCACAAAAATACAATTCGCCTTTGCCACCTCTACAGAAACTCCATATAGTTTTTCTTTTACAACGTGTGTTGAGATAAGTTTATTTGACGTTGTCAAAAGTTTTGCCGTGCCATGCATTAACATGTGTTTAGTTCGTTTGATTATTTTGGTCTTTTGCTTTAACGCATTGGATTAACTGGCTATCGAGACCTCTTACATCTACATTTTAATAGAAAACATGTTTTTTTTACAAAATGGCAAACATTGATTTTCGTAATCGCTGTAATCGCGATTTCAGCTCCGTGACCACCATCATCAGAAAACTTCGCAGCAATTTTAGAAAGGAAAATTAAATTCTTGAAGACTAGGTTCTTAGCAAACGTAAGAGAGCTACTGTTGTCTCACGAAGTTTTTTTTTACAAACAATGACCTACGAAAATACAGTTCGTTTTTACCACCTCTACAGAAACACGATATTTAGAACCATCTAAAATTTCACTTGGTGCTTCCAAAAGCTTTGCCGTGCCGTGCATTAACATATGTTTAGTTCATTAGATTATTGCAATCTTTTGCTTTACCGCATTGAACAGTGGTTAACCGGCTCTCGAGACCTCTTGCATCTGCATTTTAATAGAAGACAAGTGTTTAACAAAATGGCAAATTGACCTTGACTTTTTATCGCGATTTCAGGTCCGTGATGACACAAATACTAGAAATTTGATTTACAAATTAAATATGTTTGGAAAATACATCGATATTAATTGTTATTTATATTTAATTGTAATTGATACTTTTTTAATTGTAAGTAATACTATAATTTTTGTTTAATAAAAAGAGTCACAAAAAAGTTAAAAAGACATTAATTAGTTCAGCCACCAAAAACTATGAAGCTTCGACCGATCAAGGCGATCCTTTTGAGTTATACTCTTGTCGTTGTTATCTATTATATTTCTATTGAATGCTTTAACATTAGCTCTTCTGTACAGGTGATAGAATATTGGTTTACATAGATTATTCTGAATGTACCCCATTTTATCCAAATACAAGAAGGCTTCAGGAGGAACATATCCCGTTTCTAAAGTTGTACAAATATACAAGTCATTAGCATAATAAGGTGCCATAATACAATTATTTATATCACAGTCTGTGCTTTTTATAATATGATGTCTAATTAACTTTATAATGAAATTATCTATTCTGTTAATATTTATTGAGCTATATAATACATTATTTGCTGGGAGATCTATAGAGCGAGGTACATGAACGTAGACATTTTCTCTCGATTTTCTCTCGAATTTTTTCCATATATGAAGGTGAAATATTGAACTAAATAGGCACACCATAGCTTAATATAGGACGAACCATTGACGTGTACATTAAAATCTTGACACCTGCCTTTACATGTTTGGAAAAGAACATTGATTTGTGTGCCATTAAAGCATTTTGGGCCTTTATAATCTGGTAGTGGACAGAACTGTAATACAGAAATTTGTCTAGGTATATGCCTAAGTATTTGACAATTTCTTTACTGGGTATGATGATATTATTTGATTTTTTACCAAAATTTTTCCAATTCTTCCTAATATCCCAATTACAATTACGAAAAAGAATGGTTCCACATGATGTCTAATTAACTTTATAATGAAATTATCTATTCTGTTAATATTTATTGAGCTATATAATACATTATTTGCTAGGAGATCTATAGAGCGAGGTACAGGAACGTAGACATTTTCTCTCGAATTTTCGATTTTTTTTCCATATATGAAGGTGAAATATTGAACAATTACGAAAAAGAATGGATTCACATTTCTCCGTGTTAATTTTCATGTTACAGTCAATAGAATATTTGTCAACTTTATTGAAAGATTCCTGTAATTTGCTATTAATTGTCTCTACTTTAATATCAGCTTGATAAATTACTATGTCATCTGCGTTGCTAACAGTTTTGACGTGCCGTGAATTTACTTATGGTTAGCTCGTTTGATCATTTCAGTCTTTAGCTTTAACGCATTGTACACGGATTGAAGTCCATGTTCTCACCAAAAATATGAGCACTACTGTTGTAAATCTTAACTTAATGTTTTCTTTAAGCAATTTCCACAATTAGAGCCATCTTTAGATTTTCTTTTACAATGTGTGTAAAGATAAGCGTAATTTCAGGTCCGTGACGACTATCATCGGAAAGCTTTGCAGAAATTGTTGATAGGAAAACTAAATTCTTTAAGCCCAGTTTCTCACCAAATTTATGAGAACTAATGCTGTAAATCTGACTTAAAGTTTTCTGCAAACAATTGCCCACGAAAATATAATTCGCCTTTAACGCTTCTAGAGAAACTTCACTATCAGACCCCTTTTTAGATTTTCTTTTGAAACGTTCGTTGAGATAAGTTTAGTTGGCGTTTCCAACAGTTTTGCCGTGCCATGCATTAACATCTGTGTAGCTCATTTGATTATTTCGGGGTCTTAATTTAGCGCATGGACATTTTAGTAGTATACATGTTTTATTTTACAAAATGGCAAAGTGACATTGATTTTTGCGATTTTAGGTCCGTGACGACTATCATCAGAAAACTTTGCAGAAATTGCTGACAGGAAAACTGAACTCTTTAAGACCAGGTTCTCACGAAACGAATGAGAGCTACTGGTGTAAATCTCACGTATTAAGTATTCTTCAAACAATTGCCCACGAAAATACAATTCACATTTAACGCCTTTACAGAAACTACAGATTCAGATCTATCTATAGATTTTCTTTTACAGCGTGTGTTGAGAAGAGTTTAGTTGGCGTTTTGCCTTACCGTGCTTAAGCATATGTTTACTCGATTGTTTATCTCGGTCTTTTGCTTTAACGCTGCATTCACTTTTTGCGCGGTTTTAGATCCGTTACGACCATCATCAGAAAGATTCGCAGCTATTGTTGAAAGGAAAACTGAAATATTTCAGACCAGGCTCCCACGAAACGAATGAGAGCTACTGTTGTAAAACTCACTTTTCAAGTTTCAAACAATTGCCCTCGAAAATACAATTCACCTTAAACGCCTCTACAGAAATTCCAGATTCAGCGGCATCTATAGATTTTCTATTTCAACATGTGTTGAGAAGAGTTTGGTTGGCGTTGCCGGCAGATGTGCCTTACCGTGCTTTAACATATGTTTAGTTCGTTTGTTTACCTCGGAATTTTGCTTTAACGTATATCACAGTGGTTAACCGGTTCTCGAGGCCCTCTTGCATCTACATGATAATAGAAGACAAATGTTTTACAAAACGGCAAAGTGACAGTGATTTTCTCGGTCTTTAGCTTAAACGCTGCATACTGCTTTTATCGCGGTTTTAGGTCCGTCACGACCATCATCAGAAAGCTTTTTAACAGTTGTTGAAGGGAAAACTGAAATCTTTAATACCAGGTTCTCACCAAACGTATGAAACCTACAGTTATTGATTTCACTTTTAAGTATTCTTCAAACAATTTCCCACGAAAGTTCAATACACCTTTAACGCCTCTACAGAAACTCTAGATCCTTAGCTATCTATAGTTTTTTTTACAGCGTGTGTTGAGAAGAGTTTAGTTGGCGTTGCCGACAGTTTTGCCTTGCCGTGCTTAAGCATATGTTAAGCTCTTTTGTTTATCTCGGTCTTTTTCTTTAACGCTGCATACCGCTTTTTTGCGGTTTTAGATCCGTGATCAGAAAGCTTCGCAGCAATTATTAAAAGGAAAACTGCAATCTTTTTGACCAGGTTCTCACCAAACGTGTGAGAACTACTGTTGTAAATCTTACTTTTCAAATTTTCTTCATACAATTGCCCACGAAAATACAATACTCCTTTACCGCCTCTACAGAAACTCTAGATCCAGAGCTATCTATAGATGTTCTTTTACAGCGTATGCTGAGAAGAGTTGGCGTTGTCTACAGTTTTGCCTTGTCGTGCTTTGGCTGCATACTGCTTTTATCACGATATCAGTTCGCAGCAATTAATAAAAGGAAAACTGACATCTTTAAGACCAGGTTCTCACCAAACGTATAAGAACTACTGTTGTAAATCTCACTTTTTCAAGTTTTGTTCAAATAATTGCCCATGAAAATAAAATGCACCTTTACCGTCTCTACAGAATCCCTAGATTCACAGCTACATTTAGATTTTTTTTACAACGTTAGTTGAGAAGATTTTAGTTGGCCTTGCCGACAGTTTTGCCTCGCCGTGCTTTAGCATATGTTTAGCTCGCTTGTTAATTTCGGTCTTTTGCTTTAACGTATTGAACAGGGATTAGCCGGCACTCGAGTTATCTTAAATAGACCATCATCAGAAAGCTTCACAGCAATTGTTGAAAGGAATACTGAAATCTTTAAGAACAGGCTCTCACCAAACTAATGAGAGCTACTGTTGTAAATCCTACTTTTCAAGTATTCTTCAAACAATTGCCCACGAAAATGCAATTCACCTTTACCACCTCTACAGATACTTCACAATTAGCTGCATCTATAAATTTTCTATTACTACATGTGTTGAGAAGAGTTTGGTTGGCGATGACGACAGTTTTGCCTTGCTGTGGTTTAGCATATGTTTAGCTCGCTGTTTTATGTTGGTCTTTAGCTTTAACGTTTTGAACAGGGATTAACTGGCTTTCGAGAACTCTTGTATCTACATTTTAATAGAAGACAACTTTTTTTTAAAAAATGACAAAGTGACATTGATTTTCGCGACTGCATACTACTTTTATCGTGGTTTTAGGTCCGTGACGAAAATAAAATTCACCTTAACCACCTCTGCAGATACTTCACATTCAGCGGCATCTATAGATTTTCTTTTACAACGTGTGTTGAGAAGATTTCCGTTGGCATCGCTGACAGTTTTGCCTTGCCGTGCTTAAGCATATATTTAGCTCCTTTGTTTATCTTGATATTTTGCTTTAACGCTGCATACTGCTTTTTATCACGGTCTAAGGTCCGTGGCGACAATCGTCAGAATGCTTTACAGCAATTGTTGAAAGGAAAATAAAAATTTTTAAGGCCGGGCTCTCACCAAACAAATGCAAGCTACTGTTGTAAATCTCACTTTTCAAGTATACTTCAAAAAATTTCCCAAGAAAATAAAATTCACCTTTAACGCCTCTACAGGAACTCTAGACTCAGAGCTATCTTTTCTTTTACAACGTGTGTTAAGAAGAGTTTAGTTGGCGTTGCCAACCGCTTTGCATATGTTTAGCTCGTTTGTTTATCTCGGAATTTTGCTTTAACGTATTGTGCAGTGGTTAACCGGTTAAAAGCATACCGTTTTATCGCGGTTGTAGGTCCATGGCTACTATCATCAGAAAGCTTCGCAGCAATTGTTGAAAAGAAAACTTAAATCTTTAAGACCAGGCTATCACCAAACGAATGAGAGCTACTGTTGTAAATCTAACTTTTGAAGTATTCTTCAGACAATGGCCAACGAAAATACAATTCACCTTTACCACCTCTACAGATACTTCACATTTTTTATTACAACATGTGTTGAGAAGATTTTGGTTGGCGTTGCAGCCAGATGTGCCTTGCCGTGCTTTAACATATGCTTAGTTCGTTTGTTTATCTCGGAATTTTGCTTTAACGTATTGCACAGTGGTTAACCGGTTCTAGAGGTCCTCTTGTATCTACATTTTAATAGAAGACAAGTGTTTTACAAAACGGCAAAGTGACAGTGATTTACTCGGTCTTTTGCTTAAACGCTGCATACTGCTTTAGGTCCGTGACGATCATCATCAGAAAGCTTCGCAGCAATTGTTGAAAAGAAAACTGAAATCTTTAAGACCATGCTCTCACCAAACGAATGAGAGAGCGGCTACGTCTCAGATGGCATCTATAGATTTTCTATTACAACATGTGTTGAGAAAGGTTTAGTTGTCGTTGCCTACAGATTTGCCTTGCTGTGGTTCAATATATGTTTAGCTCTGTTGTTTGTTTCGGTATTTAGCTTTAACGTATTGAACAGGGAATAATAAGGCTCTCGAGACCTCTTGTTTATACAGTTTAAAGAAGACAACTTTTTTTTAAAAAGTGGCAAAGTGGCATTGATTTTCGTGACTGCATACTGCTTTTATCGCTGTTTTAGGTCCGTGACGACTATCATCAGAATCGAAGCGGGTTTGTCCGCATAAACTTTAAACTTTACATATCCCTAGAGGAAAAAGTCTAACGGTGTGATATCACACTACCTAGGTGGCCAATCGACCGGCCCAAAACGTGAAATTATCTGCTCACCGAAGTGTTCTCTCAATAAATCCATTGATTGATGCCATGTGTGGGAATGTCGGCGAGATCACGAGCTTCAATTTCAGGCATGAAATAGTTGGTTATCATGGCACGATAACGGTCGCTATTGACTATTACGTTCTCACCGGCATCATTTTTGAAGAAATATGGACCCATGATTCCACCGGACCACAAACCACACCAAACCGTTGTTTTTTTTCTGGATGAAATGGCAGCTCTTGAACCTCTTCTGGTTGCTCTTCGTCCTAAATGCGGCAATTTTGCTTGTTTACATACCCATTGAGCCAGAAATGGTCCTCATCGCTGAACAAAATTTGGCTCGAAAACGTCAGATAATCTTGGAACTTTTCAAGAGCCCATAGAGCGAAGCGATGTCGCTTGGGAACGTTGGGCGGCTTCAGTTCTTACACAAGCTGTATTTTGTACGCTTTCAATTTAAGATCTCGACGTAAAACGGCGCCGAATCGACTCCACGGTCTTGGTGTACACTCTCAGCTACGGCCGCTACATCTTCTTCACCGCGTGCTGGACGTGGTCTATTCGTTCGAATATTATCCAATAATGAATGCTGGGTCTCAAGATGGGTGATGGTGTTGCGAATATTACGCTCAGTAGGCCGATTATGTTGACCATAAGTTGAACGAAGTGCACGAAACACATTCCTCACGTGAATTTTCGTAATAAAGTTGAACGATTTGTAAACGTTGTTCATGATGAAATGCTAAACAATACTAAACAAAAATAGCAGGACACGACTGACAAGTGATCTGTCAAAAAAGGTATTGAAACAAGTATCCCTACTTGGATCATCCATTATTAATACAAGACAAGTGTTTTAAATAATGGCAAAGTGACATTGATTTTTGAGGCTGCATACTGCTTTTATGGCGATTTCAGGTCGGAACAGCCATCATCAGAAAGCTTCGCAGCAATTGTTGAAAGGAAAACTGAAACCTTAATTACCAGGTTCTCACCTCTGTAACGACTACACATTCAGCGGCGTCTATAGATTTTCTTTTACAACGTGCGTTGAGAAGAGTTTAATTGGCGTTGCTGACGGTTTTGCCTCGACGTGCTTTAGCATATGTTTAGCTCGTTTGTTTATCTCGGACTTTTGCTTTAACACTGCATACTGCTTCTATCGCGGTTAAAGGTCCTTGACGACTAACATCAGAGAGCTTCGCAGCAATTGTTGAAAGAAAAACTAATATATTTAAGACCAGGTTCTCACAAAACGTATGATAACTACTTTCGAAAAACTTACTTTTTAGGTTTTCTACAGAAACCCCATATTCAGAGCAATCTATAGATTTCCTTTTACAACGTGTTTGTTTGCGTTGCCAACAGTTTACCGTGCCGTGCTTTAACATATGTTTAGCTCATTTTTTTATCTCGGCCTTTTGTTTCAACGCATTGAACAGGGATTATCCGGCTCTCTGAGCCTCTTGCATCTACTTATATATTTTAACAGACGACAAGTTTTTTAAGAAAACGGCAAAGTGACATTGATTTCGGTGACCATCATTCGCAGCAACTATTGAAAGAAAATCTTTAGATATTCTTTTACAACGTGTATTGAGAAGAGTTTAGCTGGCGTGGACCACGGTTTTGCCTTGCCGTGCTTTAGCATGTGTTCAGCTCGTTTGTTGAAAGAAAAACTAATATATTTAAGACTAGGCTCTCACAAAACGTACTTTTTAGTTTTTCTTACTTTTTAGGGTTTCTTCAAGCTACTGCGAACATAAATACAAATCACCTTTAACGCTCTACAGAAAATCCAGATTCAGAGCAATTTATAGATTTGCTTTTACAGCGTGTTTGTTTGCGTTCCCAACAGTTTTGCCGTGCCGTGCTTTAACATATGTTTAGCTCATTTGTTTATCTCGGCCTTTTGTTTTGAGCGCATTGAACAGGGATTATCCGGCTCTCGAGGCCTCTTGCATCTACATTTTAATAGACGACAAGTTTTTTAAAAAAATGGCAAAGTGACATTGATTTTCGTGACCATCATTCGCAGCAAGTATTGAAAGAAAAAATTAATTATTTAAGACCAGGTTCTCACAAAACGTATGAGCAGTACTGTTGTAATCTTACTTTTCAAGTTTTGTTCAAACAATTGCTGCAACTGCTACTATCGCGGTGTTAAGTCCTTGAAGACTATCATCAGAAAGCTTCGCAGCAATTGTTGAAAGCAAAACTAATATATTTAAGACCAGGTTCTCACAAAACGTATGAGAACTACTTTCGAAAAACTTACTTTTTAGGTTTTCTTTCAACAACTGCGAACAAAAATACAAATCTCCTTTAACGGTCTACAGAAACTCCAGATTCAGAGCAATCTATAGATTTCCTTTTACAACATGTTTGTTTGCGTTGCCAACAGTTTGCCGTGCCGTGCTTTAACATATGTTTAGCTCATTTGTTTATCTCGGCCTTATGTTTCAACGCATTGAACAGGGACTATCCGGCTCTCTAGGACTCTTGCATCTACTTATATATTTTAACAGACGACAAGTTTTTTAAAAAAATGACAAAGTGACATTAATTTTTGTGACCATCATTCGCAGCAATTATTGAAAGAAAAAATTAATTATTTAAGACCAGATTCTCAAAAAAGTATGAGCAGTACTGTTGTAAATCTTACTTTTCAAGTTTTGTTCAAACAATTGCTGCAACTGCTTCTATCGCGGTTTTAGGTCCTTGACGACTATCATCAGAAAGCTCCGCAGCAATTGTTGAAAGGAAAACTAATATATTTAAGACCAGGTTCTCACAAAACGTATGAGAACTACTTTCGAAAAACATACTTTTTACGTTTTCTTTAAACAGCTGCGAACAAAAATACAAATCTTCTTTAACGGTCTACAGAAACTCCAGATTCAGAGCAATCTATAGATTTCCTTTTACGACGTGTTTGTTTTCGTTCCCAACAGTTTACCGTGCCGTGCTTTAACATATGTTTAGCTCATTTGTTTATCTCGGCCTTTTGTTTCAACGCATTGAACAGGGATTAATCGGCTCTCTGATCCTCTTGCATCTACTTATATATTTTAACAGACGACAAGTTTTTTAAGAAAATGGCAAAGTGACATTGATTTCGGTGACCATCATTCGCAGCAACTATTGAAAGAAAATCTTTAGATATTCTTTTACAACGTGTATTGAGAAGAGTATTGCGGGCGTTGCCGACGGTTTTGCCTTTCCGTGCTTTAGCATATGTTCGGCTCGTTTGTTGAAAGGAAAACTAATATATATAAGACCAGGCTCTCACAAAACGTATGAGAACTACTTTCGAAAAACTTACTTTTTAGGTTTTCTTCAAGCAACTGCGAACATAAATACAAATCACCTTAAGCGCTCTACAGAAACTCCAGATTCAGAGCAATCTATAGATTTGCTGTTTTTTATCGCGGTTTTAGGTCCGTAACGACTATCAGCAGAAAGCTTAGCAGCAATTGTTGAAGGGAAATTTGAAATCTTTTAGACGAGACTCTCATGAAACGAATAAGAGCTACTGTTGTATATCACACTTTTTAATTATTCTTCAAACAATTGTCCACGAGAATATAATTCACCTTTCGCTATTCTGCAGATACTTTACATTCAGCGGCATCTATAGATTTTCTTTTACAACGTATGTTTAGAAAAGTTAAATTGGCGTTGCCGACAGTTTCGCCTTGCCGTGCTTTTGCGTATGTTTAGCTCATTTGTTTTTCTCGGTCTTTGCTTTAACGCATTGAACATGTATTAACCGGCTACATTTTAGTAGAAGACAAGTTTTTGAAAACTGGAAAAGTGGCATGGATTTTCGTGGGTGCATACTGCTATTATTGCGATTTAAGGTCCGTGACGACCATTATCAGAAAGCTTCGCAGCAATTGTTGAAAGGAAACTTGAAATATTTAAGGCCAGGTTCGCACTAAACGTATGATAAATGTTGTGAATCTCACTTTTCAAGTTTTCTTCAAACAATTGTCAACGAAAGTATAACTCACCTTTCGCACCTCTGCAGATACTTCACATTCAGTGACATCTACAGATTTCCTTTTACAACGTGTGTTGAGAAGAGTTTAGTTGGCGTTAACAACAGTTTGCCATGCTGTGCTTTAACATATGTTTAGCTCGTTTGTTTATCTCGGCCTTTTGCTTAAGCGCATTGAAAAGGGATAAACGGGCTCTCGAGAGCTCTTGCATCTACATTTTAACAGAAGACAAGTTTTTTACAAAATGATAAAGTGACATGAATTTTCGTTGCAGCATACTGCTACTAACTCGATTTCAGGTCCGTGACGACCATAATCAGAAAACTTCGCAGAAATTGTTAAAAGGAAACTGAAGTACAGGGTGGCCCAAATGAGACCTAGTGATGTTAAACTCGTATAACTCTTGTAATTACGGGTTTTCAAATGGTTTATTTTTATTTGTTAAATACATTTTATGGAAATTTAACGTGACTATGTGTGAAATATGACATCAGACAAATGACCACCATTTTGCTCGATACGAGCATTAGCTCTTTTTAGCGCCAAGCTGCTGCACAGCTGCCAAACTGCTGCACAGCTTCCACGTTCTCTTCAGTACGAATATTTCGATGAGCACCTCCTCCTGGACGGTCGGCAACTAAACCCAGTTCCTCAAAACGGCGAACTAAACTTGTAATCATGGAAGATGTGGGCGCTGATCTTACGTTAAAAAAAACGGCGATAATTTCGCTGCGTCAGAACAATTGATCGTTGAGAAGAATAATAAATATCGATAATTTAAATGCGTTGTTGTGGACTGTACGTATTCATTTTAAATTTCAAAGAGTTCAGTTATAATCTGCAAAAAGAAAAAATAAATTATGTTAAAAAATAAAAAAAAAGTTATTTGTGTTTCACATCAGCTGGTCTTATTTGGGCCACCCGTTATTTGGGACCAGTTTCTCACCAAATGTATGACACCTGTTATAAATCTCACTTTTCAAGTTTTCTTCATATAACTGCCCACAGAAATACAATTCACCCCTCTCACATCTGCAGAGATTTCACATTTAGCGACATCTATGTATTTTTTTTGCAACGTGTGCTGAGAAGCTTTACCAATAGTTGCCGTGCTTTAACATATGTTTAACTCTTTTGTTTATCTCTGTCTTTTGCTTAAACGCATTAGACAGGGATGATTAGATGATTTTCGTGGCTGCATACTGCTATTATCGTGATTTCAGGTCCGCGGCGACCATAATCAGAAAGTTTCGCAGCGCTTGAACATACATATGTTTAGCTCGTTTGTTTATCTTGGTCTTTTGCTTTAACGCATTGAACAGGGATAAGCGGGCTCTCGAGACTTCTTGCATCTGCATTTTAATAGAAGACAGGTTTTTTACAAAATGGCAAAGTGGCATTGATTTTCGTGGCTGCATACTGATTTTCGGTAACGACCGTCATCAGAAAACTTCGCAGAATTTGTTGGAAGCAAAGCTGAACTCTTTAAAAACAAGCTCTCACCAAACGAACGAGAGCTGCTGTTGTAAATCTCACTTTTCAATTTTTCTTCAAACAATTGCATACGAAAATACAATTCACCTTTACCACCTCTGCAAAAACTCCAGATTCAGCGACATCTATTGTGACGACTATTACATCAATATAATATTTAGCCCGCATTACACTTCGCGTTGCTTGCTGTTTTGTTTACTTTACTAAAGTGATCATTCACAGTGATCACAGCACAAATAAGAGCAGAGACAAACTACTTGCCAAATCGCTATTTTAACATAACACGGGGATGTTAATTCCATCATCCTTTCAAAGCGTGTCGTGCATGAGTATAAATTCGTCCGCAGGAGATTAAATTATTATACTCTAGAAAACTTTAATTAAAAAAAACAGTCATTACATACAGATTGCCAGAAAATGGTTGCAGAAATCATGCATTTCTTCATCTAAAACCGTCATGAGGCTCATCGGATGAGAAAGGTATGGTTTTGCAACAATTTCCGAGACATGGATTGCGTTGTTTAATTAATTTGTAATAGTTAAGGCGTTGCTTACTGACTGTCACATGGTTGTGCGAAAGATTAAGGTTCAACAAGACTCCACTCATGAGGCTCATTGGATGAGAAAGGTATGGCTTTGCAACAATTTCCGAGACATGGATTGCGTTGATTGATTCATTTCTAATAGTTAAGGCGTTGCTGACTGGCTGTCACATGGTTGTGCGAAAGGTTAAGGTTCAACAAGACCTAAATGCATTAAAAGCATTAAAGTGAAGACAAACTGGCAGTAAAAGGCAAAGGCTTCGACAATTTATAATAAATTTTTAAGATTTTTTTGACAATAGTTTAACGTTGTGTAGGCCTATATTGAAATTCGCACAATTGGCCGAACATGTAAACCGTCCACAATTGGGTTAGAAATGCAAAAACCAAATACATCGTTGCCAACAACCGTGGTGAGTTGGTTGTCAACGACATCTCTGCTTCCGCCTTAGCAACTTGAAGAATAAAATTGCGCTGCTCAACACTCGTACAGACAAAACTTCATTGGGTAATGCAGTGACGTCGGCACTTACGTCAACAGGCCTGAAATCGGCATTATTCAGTTTCTTGTTATTCCTGATATTATTAATTAATGTAAAATCTAAAAAATGGAATAATTAGCCAAGACGCCAATGTTACGCACGTCTACTGCAAAAGAAACATAACCTCCAAAATCCACTCTTCAAAAATCATATTTTTGTTATTGTTGGCGTTGTGTATAAATGTTAAACAAAGTGTTAAAAAAAAACAAAAATTAAATTAAAAATATTTGACTATTCGTCTTAAACAAAAATTATTAAAAAAAAGCAAATTGATAAAAAAAAACCAAAATCTTAACCTAAATTTAAAGACATTGAAACAAAAATCCTGTCCAAAATAATAAGTATTTAACGTTGTGTATAGAACTTAAATATAAAAAAAACAAAAATTTAAAAAAAAAATTGTGAATATAAAAATAATTTAAGAATAAGTAAAGATACTAAATGCTGGTAAAATTTTATGGGCCGATGTTGATTTTAAATAAAACACAAATTATTTAGGAAATTATTGTCATTTCTTTTGATTATGATAATATTGGTATGGTTCAATTATGTATGGAACAAAATATCGGCTAAATGGGTGCCGCGACCTCGGCGTCACACCTCCATCCGATTGTCCAAATTTTCGATGACGCTGAGGCATAATTGAGGTTCTTTGCCGTTAATGTGCCGAATTATCTCATCCTTTAGCTCCTGAATTGATGCTGGCTTATCGACGTACACCTTTTCTTTCAAATAACCACAAAGAGAGAAGTCCAACGATGTCAAATCACATGATCTTGGCGGTCAATTAGCATCGCCACGAAGTGAGATAACACGGCCATTGAATTTGTCGATCAAAAGAGCCATGGTTTCGTTAGCTGTGTGGCAAGTGACACCGTCCTGTTGGAACCATATATCGTCCACATCCATATCTTCCAATTCAGGCCATAAAAAGATCGTTATCATCTCACGATAGCGAACACCATTCACAGTTACTGCCTGACCGGCCTCATTTTGGAAAAATACGGCCCGATGATGCCGCCAGCACATAAGCTGCACCAAACAGGCACTCTTTGTGAGTGCATAGTTTTTTCGACAATCACTCTTGGATTATCATTCGCCCAAATGCGGAAATTCTGCTTATTGACGAATCCACTGAGGTGAAAATGTGCCTCATCACTGAAGATGATTTTCTTCGAATTTGAACGCCCATTTTCATAAAAAGCCAGAATAACTTTTGTGTATCTTTCCATGGTTCAAATTGAGTTGTCTGAAATTAAGAAATATCAAATGAAATGCATAAAAAAACGACGTTTAGGTGCGGTTCACATTCAACAACGGCCCTTAAAATTTAACCACCCTTTATTTACTACTGTGATATATCACAGATTGTTTTTAGCCTGAATACCAAATTTGTTTATGTTAAAATTATACTTCGATTGAATTGTAAAATTTTTCTTTGAGAAATAATTATTCTACTTTGGTCCTCAGTCTTAAAAAATAGGTTATTTAATTGAGTTTCTGTATGCTTCCATATCTCAAATAAATAAAAATAAATATTTTCATTGATAAGTGCGGAAGAAAATATAAATGCAAGTATTTCCTTCTGTATATTTTATTTATAAAATTAAATATTCATTAGAGAACTTAATTTATTATCCTGTGGTTTCGAGTAGAAAAGGTGGATAATGTAACAAAATGGTAGAAGTTAGGACCATGTTTGGGGTATTTTTCAGGCAAAAACTTTGAAAAAATCATGGACGATTGAAAAATTATATGGGGATGGCAGCCTGAAGATACAATAACATCTGAGTTTCACCCTGAAGTTCGAAGATTGCCATGCCAAGCAAACAAGATAGGCATTATGAAAAGTCAAAATGTTAACCGTTCTCTTTTTCATTCCACTTTGTTTTCACCAAGCACGAACAACTTGTATATGTTCTAACTTTAACGGAAACAAGAATCCACTAACCGGCGAGCTAAGACGCAGCCTAGTGCGTTTCCGTTGACGAAAGTCAAGAGGTCTATCACACTATAGATTTTCTTTTACAACGTGTGTTAAGAGTTTAACTGGCGTTGCCAACAGTTTTTCCGTGCATAAATATATGTTTAGATCGTTTGTTTATTTCGATATTTTGCTTTAACGCACTGAACATTTTAATAGAAGACAAAGCTTTTACAAAATGGCATAGTTTTTTAACTTATTTGTTTATTTACTGCAACTAGTACAATTCAAACAAACAAGCAATGTCTTTCAACTCAAGTATGTAATACTATTCGGTTACTTATACTAATAAACGGACATGTATAATGACATTTATATACTATAAGTATACATTAAAAGTTTGTGTATATATTATTGGCAAATTATATTGACGAATTACGACAGTATGGGTTCAGACGGTTTCAATCGTTTTAAGCTTGTTATTTTATTTATGTTGACTGCTTCCGGATTCACGTAGACTTCATGTTTTATGGCAACGGTTTTTATTTCCTCTTTGACCGTTTTCATACCCATATCTCTATGAATGTCTTTGCTTCTGACATACCATGGCGCTTTGACAATACTTCTAAGGACTTTCTTCTGGAAAGTTTGGATAGGGGCTATGTTTTTCTTGCAGGTACAGCTTCATAACTGCATTCCATACAAATAGATCGGCTTAAGCTCTTGGTTGTATAAAAGAATTTTGTTGTCGACTGATAGAATAGATTTTCTACCAATAAGCCATTTTAGTTTAGCCCACTTATAGTTGAGTTCTTCGCATTTTTTACATGCTAGTTCCATCGCAATTTCGCATCCAAGTTCATTCCGAAATACTTTGCATCGTTTGAAAAAGGTATTTGAACTTCATCTATGTATATTGGAGTATTTTCTAAATATTTATTTGTAAAGGTGATATGGACGGATTTTGTGTTATTTAGTTTTATCCGTTAATCTTTAGTCCATCGAGAAATAAGGTTGACCGCGTATTGAAGATGCATGTTAGCTTGTATCTCTGTATCAGCAGAATTTGTTGTTTGAGGTATATCATGTGTGTATAAGAGATATAATATTGGGCCCAGGATACTTCCTTGTGAAACTTCCGATTTTATTTCTACGAGGTTCGAACAAGTGTCTTCTACTTTTACAGTAAGTACGATCTTATTACGTCTACATAAACTTTAGGTAATATACCGGAAATTTTTCTTATTTTTGTACCGCATGCCATACTTTATCAAAAGCCTGCGATACATCCAGGAAAACACATACATAACATATTTTTCTTTCTTTAAGAGACTGTTCGATAATTATTTTCCCTGGCTTTTGAATCATCAAAATTTCAGCTGTTTTTTAAAGGTAAGGTACATGTTTCATTTTAAAGCAGGCATTAAATAACTGCGTTATTCTTATTGTATTTTCATCGTGAGAGAAAACGGTTCGAGGATGATTCGAGAATAGTTCTACCATTTGTTCGTTGGTTTTGGCCCAAGTTGAATCATTCTTTCTGACTGGAGAATTTCGTGTAATCGGACGTTTTATATTTTTTGTTATTTTCTACAAAGAGCTATCGGTTGCTTTATCATTGGACAGTTTCTTTATTTTTTATTTAGAACAGAATTCTTGTATTGTTTAATTTGAGTGCTGAGTTCGTTACTTATATTATTAAGGCGAGTTTTGTCTGCTGGATACATCGTGTGTTGCGAAGTCTTCGTTTTAATAAAATTTTGTTTCTGATACCAGAAGAATATATGTTGACCTCAGTAAATGATGGAGAATTTTTTGCCAGGCTGCTGATTGGATCATACTTGAAAGACGATCAATTCCTACATCAATATCTTCTGTATCTAGTGGTTCTGTACTATCTATAGCGGAATTGCAGAGAATTGATTTAAAGTTGTGTCAGTCTGTGAATTTATTAGTAAGATATGGAGGCGGATCTTTGTGTGGAATATTGTCGAACAGTATTGTCGAATCGGGGAATGATCTGAATTCATATTATACCCATCTTCCACTCTAATTTGGGATGTTGATAATGGTTTGATAAGGGAAAAAACCAATTGGGTCGGGCTGTTTACTAATGTCAGTTGGCCAATTGGTCGGGCTGCCGGAAGAGAATATTTCGCGTCCTGTGTCTATGCAGTTCTCTTCTTTGTAGTTGTTAGGCGAGATCCACAGTCTATGTGTTTAGGATTAAAGTCACCTCCGATGATAAACCTTGTGTTGTGCATTTCTATAAAATGTGTGTATACTCGTAAGTGTTGATCGCATTTAATTTGATAGCGCAGGGGGCTATATAGTGAAGTAATTAAATGGTTTTGTGTTTCAATGTACAATCTTATGGTTGTTGCCTAAAATTCCTGAATTTTTTACTTTTCTTCTTCGTTATGTTTGAGATTTGTTCTGACAATTACAGCGCTGCCTCCTTGTGCAGTATTTGTTTTAGAATTTCAAGAAGGAATGTTTTGTGAAGTGTGTTTCGGATATTAAGCACACATCGATATTTTCAATATTAAGAACAACTTCAAGCTCTTTTTGATGTTTTATTAGTCCGTTCGCATTCCATAGCATTATTCGAACAAAAGGCAGGCATTTTTATGTTGCAAGAGATAGTTTTTCAAGACGACTTAATCGATGGTTTTAAAAAAAATTGCTTGCTCCCAAAGCCGTTGTAGGATTTGAGATAACACATTGTTAGAATTATCTGGCGCTTTTTCTTTGGTGATATCTGCGACGGGCCTTGTTAATTGTTGATTCTAGACCCATAGGGGTTAAATGGATTATTTTTTGCATTTTCCCGTTTATTGGGATAGCTGGTTGTAGAAATTTTATTCTGTTTTAGCTTTTGGTTGCGCATTTTCTGTACCTCTTTTGCTATTAGGCATCCACGATAAGATGATGGATGTTTTCCCCGCAGTTAAATCATTTGGGATGTTCTCTTTCCTTACTGCACGCAATCCGGCACATTTAACACATAAAAATGGTTTATTACAGTAATTTTTTGTATGGCCAAATTCTTGGCACTTCTACCATTGTGGTAAGATTTTTTGTTGCTTTATTGGTTCAATGACAATGGTATCAAAAATATGTTTTATTATATATATTTTGGATATATCAACAGGAATCAAAAAAAATATATCGAGAGGTATTTTAGTTATAAATTTAAATTATTTGTTGTCTCGAGTGCATTAATAACTTGAGATTTTAGATCAATAATTATTTCGTTAATATTGCATGTGTGATGCAAGTTTTTTAACCATTACTTTAATTGGCCTTGTGTTTTTATTTAAATAACTATGCAATGAATTTCCACAGTTAGACAAGTGTTTCGTAAGATCTCTGTAATCTTCGGATGTGAAAGTGTTTACTTTGTAGGTTCACTGCTCAGCATTTTTATCAATATTGAACCTTTAACAATAATTCTTATTTCGTTATGGAATTTGGGCATTATATTACTATTGTTATTGATTTGTTCTTGTGCATCGGTTTTCGACTTAAAGACAATCATTCTGTTGTATATTTGATTTTTTTAAGTTTTTTCTATTCCTATTTAAAATCCACTCAGCTTCAACAACAAGTTCTTCTTCATCCGTTTCATACGGAAAATTTTGACTTTCTGGTACTTTTGATATTTCGATTTGGTTAAACTCATCAGTTTAATTCCGTGTATTCGAAGAGGAACTTATTGACGCAGACCCTCCTTTATATATTTTTGTAGTATTCAGTTGTTTTCTTTTGATATTTCATCGTCTTTTTGTTTTAAATTTGCACTTTATTCATTAAATAATTCTTTACATTTTTCGCCTTTTTTTAGTTGTAAGCAACACTCTTCTAACGTTATGATGCTTAAAATGGTTTTTCTATTATTAATCACGGTTTGTTTACGAGCGCTCACACAGTACATGTCTTCGAAACAAACTATTGATTAAATATTTTCGCATAGTGACACTGATTTTCGTGGTTCATACTGCTTTTATCCCGATTTCAGGTCGGTGACAACCATCATTAGAAAGTTTCGCTAAGACTAGGTTCTCACCAAACGTATGAGAACTACTGTTGTAAATCTCGCTTTTTAAGATTTTTTTAAACAATGGCCCACGAAAATACGATTCACCTTTACCACCTCAGTAGAGACTTCACATTCAGCGCCATCTGTAGATTTTCTTTTACAACGTGTGTTGAGAAGAATATAAATGGCGTTGCCAACAGTTTTGGCGTGCTGTGCATTAACATATGTTTAGCTCGTTTGTTTATTTCGGTCTTTTGCTTAAACACGTTGAACAGGAATTAACCGGCTCTCGAGATCTCTTGCATCTACATTTTAATAAAAGACAAGTTGTTTACAAAATGGCAAAGTGACATTGATTGTCGCAGCTGCCTACAGCTTTTATCACGATTTCAGGTCCGTGACGACCATCATCAGAAAGCTCTGTAAGCTTTCTTCACACAATTGACCACAAAAATACAATTCACCTTTGTCACCACAGCAGAGATTACACATTCAGCGCCATTTATTGATTTTCTTTTACAACGTGTGTTGAAAAGAGTTATGTTGGTGTTGCCCACATTTTTACCTTGTCGTGCTTTAACATATTCTTAGCTTGTTTGTTCAATTCAGTCTTTTGCTTTACCGCATTGAACAGAGATTAACCGGCTCTCGAGATCTTATGCGTCTAAATTTTTAGTTCTTTTTTATTTAGGTCTTTTGCTTTAACGTATTGAACAGGGGTTAACCGGCGCTAGAGAGCTCTTGTATCTACATTTTAATAGAAGACTATTTTTTTACTAAATGGTAAAGTGATATTAATTTTTGCGGCTGCATACTGCTTTTATCTCGATTCCAGGTCCGTGACGACCATAATCAGAAAGTTTTGCTGAGTATGGGTTCTCACCAAACGTATGAGAACTACTGTTGCATATATAACCTTTATCGTTTTCTTCATACAACATCAACGAAAATGCAATTCGCCTTTATCACCTCTACAGGAACTCTATATTAAGAGCCATCTTTATTATGAGATAATCTTAGTTAGCGTTGTCGACAGTTTTACCTTGCTTAAGCATATGTTTAGCTCGTTTGTTTATTTCGTTCTTTTGCTTTAACTTATTGAACAGAGATTAACCGGCTTTCAAGAACTCTTGCATCCTCATGCATCCAAAGAAAAAAGGAAAGTTTGAAAATTTAAGGAAATTCATACATAAAATTCTAATGAATATGATGTATACTTATATACATGTTTCAATAAATCTACTAATAATTTTTGTGCATATATTATATATACATTCAAGACATACCTTTTTCCGATTTTTTGTGGGTTTATTTTTAACTTTACAACGTATTTTTCGATTTCAATACAATTTTTTATTTTAAGCTCATATTTGTCGACTCTATAGTGAATATTTATTTTGTAAAAAAAAGAAAACAGGACCTCAAATTTGAACAGGCTAAATCTTAAATACCCTCCACGGACCATACGATACTAAAGAGCAAAAAAAACAAATAACCATTTAAACTATTGTCCGTTTACAAAAAAAAAATATGCTTTGTTAGGCAAATACTCAATAGTGTAATTTTTACCGGTACCTCGGTAAAAAGTACACTTAGTCCCTTAAATAGAAACATCTTTCCTTCTCGGCCGATATCGTCCACTTACAATCCCATACATCTCATGACCAGAAACCGTCATTATGCAAAATTGGTTCTTAATTCGTTTGAACGCTATCGTGCTATTAACAGACAGATGAAGATCGCTAAATCGTCTTAGAAATGAAAAATTTAATATACCCTTTGGAGGGGTATATTTCTGAATTAAAATAAAGAACTTCTCTTAAAGAAAGTTCCTTACATTATTTACTTTCTGGATTTAGCAGAGTAAACATTTAAACTTTTTAAGAATTTCCCATATAAACATTTAAATAGAGTGATTATATATACAGATTCCAGATAATGATTGACAGCTAAAAGCACATTAATCAATTTTAATGTGCTTTTGGTATAGGGAATCCTATATAATTAATTTTTATTAGCTTTTGACATGAGTACGTGATGTGACCCTTTTTTATTTGGTAATAGGAAATCCTATGTGGTTTTCAGATAGTCCTAGGTAATTAATTTTTATTACCTTGGGGTATGAGTACGTGATGTGACTTTTTTTATTTGGGTATAGGAAAATCCAATGTGGTTATCAGATACTCCAAGATAATTAATTTTTATTAGCTTTGATGAGTACGTGATGTCCCCCCTTTTTATTTGGAGCTATAGGGAGATAGATAATAATTTTTTATTAGCTTGTGTATGGGGATCGTGATGTGACCCTTTTTTATTTGTTATGGTGTATGGTTAAACATCGAGTGCAGTCATTGCTTCCTCGATCGTCATAGTTCTGAGCCTTTCTTTGGAATTTTTCCGTCAACATGGTGTTTGTGTTTAGAAGTATTCAAGTTATTGTTTTAGGGTTGCACGTGTTCATATGTTTTGTCGTCATTGTTTTTATGAACCCTATTTTTCTTTTCTGCTGTTTGATAGAAAATCCCTTATGCACATGTTGTGTGTGTGCTAGAGTTCTGTTGTGTTCGTCATAGTTCTGAGCCTTTCTTTCGAATATTTCCGTCAACACGCTGCTTGTGGATGTATGTGGTATCTTAGCGATCGTTCATTTCTCTTTGTTAAAATTCGTCAATTTTCTGAGTCTTTCTTTAAAATTATCATCGTCAACATGGTGCTTGAGTTTAGAAGTATTCAAGTTGTTGTTTTTGAATTTTCGTTTTAGGGTTGTACGTGTTCGTATGTTTTGTCGTCATTGTTTTGAACCCTATCTTTGCTGTCTGACCCCTTTTGCCATGCTTTGTGTGTATTTTAGCGATCGACAATTTCTCTTTGCTCGATTTCGTCAGAGTTCTGAGCCTTTCTTTGGAATGTTTCGTCTACATGTTTTTGATTTTCTAGTGGGATGTACTTGACTTTTAATGTATGTATGTACAAATTGTGGCTGTGAAAGGTTCAGTGCGTGCGTGTGTCATATTCTGGTGTGGGGCAATTTTATTAGTAGTTTCCGTTAAAACGGTGATTGTTTAAAATTTCACTAGACTGCCGCATGTGAAGTTATCTTGCGTTTTCATGTGGAAAAGTACCATGAGAACCCATCTTTATTTTTTAATATAGGAAATCGCTTGGAGTTTTCAGATTCTTCAAGGTAATTAATTTCTATTAGCTTTAACACGTGATGAAACCCCTTTTTATTTGATATGGTCCTCTGTAAAGTCCGATATTGGGGGGTGATTAAATATCGACTGAGGTCATTGCCCATGAAGCGGTTGCTTTGTGTGTGGTGTTTCAGCGATTGTAATTATTTATTATTTTGAAATGGGGAATTGCTTTAAAAGGTAAAAAGATCAGGTTTGTTGTTATATGTTATAGAGGGAAGGAAAAGTAAGTCTGCGAATTTAAAGCAATTACATTACCATCTGGTAGACGCAAGTTTCTCCGTTGTTGTGGGCGGCTTATCGACACCATTATGTGTGCTGCCGACTAAGTCTCTGCTCGTTTAACGATCTATACAAAACATTGCATTGATTTTGCATATGCGAAGTATTATTGTCGAAGAGTGCGGATACAAGCGACTTACTGACGCAATTCCTACCATATTGACCGACTGACGTTTTTTTTTCAGTTGGTGATTTGAAGTTTCTATTTATAGAACAACGATTTTATAAGATCAGGTTTGTTAATGTTAGTCATATAGGGAAGGAATTCATGCAAATTCGTCAGAGTTATTAACCTTTATTTATAATTGTCCGTCCACATGGTAAACATTTTCGTTTATGCATTGTACGTGATCGTGTGTATAATTGTCACTATTTTTATGAACCCTGTCTTTAGAATTGTGATATTTTAATTGTGACAATTTGTTGCAACGTTTTAATTTTCAAGTAGGGTGTACTTGGTTTGAATGTACGTGAATAGTGTGCTTGTGACCCTGTGGAACGTTTTAAAGGTGCAGTGCGTTTGTGTTGTATTCGGGTTTTGGACAATTTCATTGGAATTTTCCGCTAACCCGATGATTGTTTAGATTTTTTCTAGACGAAGGTGTAGAAATCTTGCTGTAGCTTTCATGTGGTAAAGGAAAATGATAATCTCTTTTTATTTTTGGTATAGGAATTCCAATGGAGAAAGTCGAAGTTAATTCATTTGTATTGGCATTGTTAAAGGAGGTGATGAAATCCCTTACCGTAAGCGTAGCTAGGGGCTTCTCATACTCGGGTGGCAAGGGAGCTCTCCCACTTGTTTCAATGATAGGGTGTTGTAAAGGTTTTGTTGCTTGAAAACATTTGTCTCCCTATTTCTTATACAGTGAGAGAGTAATCCCTGTGCACAGAGTGGGGTCCCCATTTTCAGTCACTCTGATGTGTGGGGGTTTTGTTTTTTCCAATGTGTCTTAAAAAGGTCGTTACTATTTACAACATGCATTTCATAAGACTTGAGGACGTAGTGAGGGCCTTATCCCACTTGTTTCAATAATGGGGTCTTGTTAAGGTTTTGCGGTTTGGAGGCATTTGTCTCTCTTTTTGACTTTTGGCGCCTGATTTTCGGGGAGTAAATTGCTGTCTGAAAGTTTTTCTTTAATGTTCTTTAAAAGAAAGTTTGTTGCTCAGTTGAATTTTACTTTTCGTTTATTAAATGTTATCTTTTACTCTTATCCATGAAAGTGTGATCGCAATAATTGTTAAGACTGCATCCTCCTTTTCGGGTATTATGCACGGGTGTGGGAGGTTTTGGGAATTTTGCGTGCTCGTGTGTTTCCATATTTTCTGGTCTCTAGCCTATTTAAATGCTAGAATTGTTCGATGATACCATACATTGTTTGGTAGACTAGATTATCGATCGATTGGTAAATGTAAATTAACTATTTTCATATGTAAATTTCGTAGTAATAAACTTTATTTTTTTTTTTTAATTGGTGTCCGCTTTTTCTTCTTGGTGGTTTGAATAAGGGTTTCGTGGTTTGGACATCAGTGGGAGGCGAGGCAAAAAAGAACCCTGTCATTCTCTTATCTGTAAGAGTGTGATCGCGGAAATTGTTATGTGTCACCCCGTTTTTGGGAATGTACGATTACTGTGTGGTGTTGTTTTAGTTCTTAAGAGGAGTTTACTAAACCATTGTCTATTAAATTTTCTTTCGAAAACGTATCTGAACAACACCTTGTTAACAATTTTTGGAGTTTACGACAAAAATAATTTTTTAGCACATCCAATGCCATCACTTTTTTGTGGCAGGTCGATTGATTATAAACGTTGCTTGTTGGCTGTAAATTGATTGAAAACACTTTATAACTTTTGAATAAGAACTACAATTTATTAGCGGAATACAAACACTTCGATGTCAACAGAAAGATAATGTGATAAATTCCATAGAAAAATCTGGCACATTGTACACAATAGAAGAACTATTTGTGGTTTCCCTGGAAAGTAATACACATGTCTATTTTACATTCGAAAAATCGTTACAAACCCAGCATTTAGAGTAATTTTTGGGCTATTATTATTTTTGACATGAACGAACTAAGCGAAAGCCCTTAATTAAAAACCATCTGCTTAATGTATGTTTTGCTGATGTACTTTATTTATTTAACAGAGAATATACAATTTGAGATTATAAAAATTTCTTATGATAATTTAATAGTGAACATTAAATCTGGGTGATACAATGTGGCCTCCTTGGTGTGATGATTGAAGGCTTGACTATCATACATTTGTACCTACGGGTAAGAACATCAAACAATTTGTCAGCGGCGGGTTTTCATCTCGTAAATACCGACAGCTTTATAAGTAACAGATTAATCATTAAGCCATCTTAATACTACTCTGTAAAATGCATGGAGCCCTCGTTAAATAACAGGTCCCGGTCAGCTCGTAAACGAATTATATCGTACTCAGCACTAGTTTGAGAGAATCTAATGGTATGCGCTCTGTACAATGATCAGGGACATAGCAATTAATAAAAATATCAGTAAATTACGTTCTGGCCGCATCTCCTTCTGAGTCTTGAAAATCTATACATTTCTCATGTTTTCTCAGTGTTGGTTAAAATTTCAAACGATACTTATTTCAAATATTGAAGTTCGAGCTCTTCATGTAACTGGATGTTTTGGGTAAATTAAATAACGTTTCTGTATTACATACACACTTTTCCAGAAGACAGCCAGAGGAAAGTTTTATTTCCAAATTTATTAAATATGATTTATTAACGCATAACCTGTAACAGAAAAGTACATGACACAAACAACAAAAAGAGAAGCACCTAATTTTTCTTCAATAATAACCAAATTAAAATTTAAGTGGAATAAAATTCTATAAAATATACAGAAAAACTATTTTTATAAAGTAGTTAAAAGATATATGTATTATATATGTAAAATCTTACTATGTCGAAATTTAAAATAATTTCGAATTCGATTTTTCTCTAAATATTTCTGTATAGTTTTGTCTCCACCATTCAACTCTAAAACTAAAGCCATTTACATGTCGTTTTAAGAGTGGTATGAAAACCACAAAATTACAAATTTTCTCAATTTTAGGTTATGTTCACTATTGCTTACATTTTCGTTTTTAGTCAACCAATTCTTGACATTCACTTCAATTTAAAATACTAGTCGAAAAGAATATCTAATAATATTGTAAGACCACGGATTGGGATATTTATCTTAATGTTTTTAAAACGTACTCGGGAGTAGTACTCGGGATTTATGTGGAATTTTAAGTAGAACTCAGATGTGATACTCATACTCGTTTTAATTTATTTAGTATCTTTGTTGGTCGTATGTCAGGTTTAATTCCAATATATTTTACAGCGTATTATTTAGCAATTTGACTTTCATTTGATACTCGGGATTTATGTGGAATTTTAAGTAGAACTCAGATGTGATACTCATACTCGTTTTAATTTATTTAGTATCTTTGTTGGTCGTATGTCAGGTTTAATTCCAATATATTTTACAGCGTATTATTTAGCAATTTGACTTTCATTTGATACTTTTAAGAAAGATGTTGCTTCTTTTGATAAAAACGTTATTTGTCTTTACTCACTAGAGTAAAAAATCGCTTAAAAAACCACAGTTCCATATTACTCAATATCATAAGAGCTCTCATTGTGGACTTTCTTATTGTGGAAATACAAATGTTATGCTTAGTCTAAGTGAAAGTCCGAACGGATTGAAATTTAAAAATATTTATCTGTAGGCAAAGTCGTTACATCAACCGAAATATGAGTATCAGAAACAGATTGTTCACCTATTAAAGGGATGGGATATTACACATTTATAAATGGAGAAGATTTTATTGAACCTGAATATGCCAACTCTGGTTCAATACCTATATTTGAGATATATTGCATGCGAAAAACAAAACTACTAAAAGAGTATACTTTTGTAAAGGTCGACATCGCCATATAGATTCATTCTTATTATATCAAGCATATAACCATATTCCAAAACATTTAATTCGCGATATCGCATATTTTAGCCGTGAGCGTTGGTGAAATAAACATGGATTAATTAATAAATAAAGAAAACGAAATTCGCTGTGGACGTTATAGAAAAGGTTTCGATTAGTACATTCATATCTTGTAATAAATCAGTGTCTGAGACCAACAGACGTCAAAATGTTAAACATTCTAGTTTAAATATAAAGCCTACCAGTTGAAATAAACAACTCCATCAGTTGAAATTAACAGCCTACCAGTTGAAATAAACAGCCCACCAGTTAAAGTAAACCACCTACCAGTTGTAATAATCAGCCTACCAGTTGAAATTAACAGCCTACCAGTTGAAACAAGCAGCCCACCAGTTAAAATCAACAGCCCACCAGTTCAAACTAACAGCCTACCAGTTCAAACTAACAGCCTACCAGTTGAAACAAATAGCCTACCTGTTAAATAAAAAAACTACCTGTTGAATAAATTTTCCACCAGTTCGAAATTAAACGAAGGAAATGCAATAGAAATGTTGTTTTTTTTTAATTCTATGCATTCCGTTTCTGCACATTTTTCATTTTTATATTATTTAAAAAAAATAATTTAAAATAATTTAATTTAAATAATTATAAAAAAAAATAATTTAAAAATGAAAAATGTGCAGAAACGGAATGCATAGAATTAAAAAAAACAACATTTCTATTGCATTTCCTTCGTTTAATTTCGGCTTGTATATGTGCTTTTATGTGTTTCTGTTATCAAATGAAAGACAAAACACAAGCGAACGAAAATAATTAGTGACTACCAATTTTGTATTGAAATGATTACGTCGTTTCCCACGCACTAACTTTTTCTTTTCGACTTCTCGTTCTGATGCTTGTTAGTGGTTACGAAATCAGCTGTTTGTCGCTTAGAATGCGTGCGAACATTATCGGCATCGTGGTTAAGGCTGTAAACCAGAACCTTAATGATATTATAACGATATATATCCAACGATAATAAATTTATTTAATTTATAATAACATCAAAAATGGAAAGCAGGTTAAAATTTTTAAACACTAAATAGAGGTCAGGAAATTTAGTCGGGTGGAAGCAACTAAATCAAAAAATGCTACTGGTGTGACTGCAGTATATTAAAGACTATTAAACTAAGCACGTTAAGCCAACAATTTACAGATTGATGATGTACAAGATTTTTTTAATAAACAGTATTGTATACTTATGAATACACATATAATCAAAAAAACGCACAGCGTCAAAGGGTGTGGAAAGAATTAAGGTTCACCTACCAAGACTATAAAAAGTTGGTGGAGACTTATAACGGAAAGTTCATAGACGAATCGAAATGGCACCCCTCGAATTTCTCATATTTTTTATGGGTTTAATGAAAAATAAGTTCAAATAAACCTAGTGTATACGCCAACGAATTATTTGCGATAATGATTTTCATCTGATTGAAAACAGAAATTATTCTCATTTGTTTCATCTTCAAATTTTAATATAGGATTAAATGGTTCGATTCGCCGGCATAAAGGTTTAAGATAATCTACCACTTTTATTTTTTTGCTTCCGATAATATTAAGCTATAGAATTTCTCTGACTTTTTTCCGCTTTCCCTAATTTTATGCTATTCAATATTTGTTTTAAGATTTTCTGGGCAGCTTTCTCGTCCTTATGTAGACCATATGTTGTATCAAGTTTTATGTCGCTATGAAGTGATGATAAATCGATAACGTCCGAGTCGTTTTTATTTGATTGAGAAAAAAATTCTTGTCATATGTTTCATCTTCAGAATTCCAATGATCCTACCGAATCGTTTTTTTACAATAGCGGTTTCAACATTGTCTTCTTTAAATTTCTTTATCGAAAAGCTGCTTTGGACTTTTAAAACTCTGTTCGGTGATCTCTGTAGGTCTCTTAAATAAGTTAAGTTGAATATTTGATTAAGTGGTTCGATCACTGGCAGAAAGGTTTAAGATACTCTATCGTATTTTTTTTTGCTTCCCCTACTTTTATGCTATTAAATTTCTATATAACTTTTTTCCGCTTCCCCTAATTAAATGCTATTATATATATATCTGTTTTAAGATTTTCTAGACTATTTTTTTTTGTAGAAGGGTTTCCTCTATGACGTGTTTATAGCTTAAATGTTAATTTGTTCAACTGGTGGAAAGATTATTCAACAGGTAGGCTTTTTATTTCAACTGGTAGGCTATTTGTTTCAACTGGTAGGCTGTTAGTTTGAACTGGTAGGCTGTTAGTTTGAACTGGTGGTGCTGTTGATTTTAACTGGTGGGCTGTAAATTTCAACTGGTGGAGTTGTTTATTTCAACTGGTAGGCTTTATACTTAAACTAGAATGTTTAACATTTTGACGTCTATTGGAATCAGAGGCTGATTTATTACAAGATATGAATGTACTAATCGAAACCTTTTCTATAACGTCCACAGCGTATTTCGTCTTCTTTATTTATTAATTAATCCATGTTTATTTCACCAACGCTCACGGCTAAATATATGCGTTTTCGCGAATTAAATGTTTTGGAATATGGTTATATGCTTGATATAATAAGAATGAATCTATATGGCGATGTCGACCTTTACAAAAGTATAATCTTTTAATAGTTTTGTTTTTGCATGCAATATATCTCAAATATAAGTATTAAATCAGAGTTGGCATATTCAGGTTCAATAAAATCTTCTCCATTTATAAATGTGTAATATTCCATCCCTTTTATAGGTGAACAATCTGTTTCTGATACTCATATTTCGGTTGATGTAACGACTTTGCCTACAGATAAATATTTTTAAATTTCAATCCGTTCGGACTTTCACTTAGACTAAGCATAACATTTGTATTTCCACAATAAGAAGAGTCCACAATGAGAGCTCTTATGATATTGAGTAATATGGAACTGTGCTTTTTTCTAGCGAGTAAAGACAAATAACGTTTTTATCAGACGAAGCAACATATTTCTTAAAAGTATCAAATGAAATTCAAATTGCTAAATAATACGCTGTAAAATATATTGGAATTAAACCTGACATACGACCAACAAAGATACTAAATAAATTAAAACGAATATGAGTATCATATCTGATTTCTACTTAAAATTCCACATTAGTGCAAATCCCGAGTACTACTCCCGAGTACGTTATAAAAACATTAAGATAAATATCCCAATCCGTGGTCTTACAATATTATTAGATATCCTTTTCGATTAGTATTTTAAATTGAAGAAAATGTCAAGAATTGGTTGACTAAAAACGAAAATGTAAGCAATAGTGAACATAACCTAAAATTGGGAAAATTTGTAATTTTGTGGTTTTCATACCACTCTTAAAACGACATGTAAATGGCTTTAGTTTTAGAGTTGAAAGGTGGAGACTAAACTATACAGAAATATTTAGAGAAGAATAGAATTTGAAATTATTTTAAATTTCGACATAGTAAGATTTTTAAATAGTTTTTCTGTAAATTTTATAGAATTTTATTCCACTTAAATTTTAATTTGGTTCTTATTGAAGAAAAATTAGGTGTGTCTCTTTTTGTTGTTTGTGTTATGTACTTTTCTGTTACATGTTATGCGTTAATAAACCATATTTAATAAATTTGGAAATAAAACTTTTCTCTGGCTGTCTTCTGGAAAAGTGTGTATGTAATACAGTTTTGGGAATTACAGTTTAAGACTTCAATATAAAAACGACTTCTTCCAAGAGCCTGTGTGATGGTCAGAAACGTTATTTAATTTACCCAAAACATCCAGTTACATGAAGAGCTCGAACTTCAATATTTGTATAAGTATCGTTTGAAATTTTAACCAACTCTGAGAAAACATGAGAAATGTATAGATTTTCAAGACTCAGAAGGAGATGCGGCCAGAACGTCATTTACTGATATTTTTATTAATTGTTATGACCCTGATCATGGTACAGAGCGCATACCATTAGATTCTCTCAAACTAGTGCTGTGTACGATATAATTCGTTTACGAGCTGACCGGGACCTGCTATTTAACGAGGGCTCCAAGCGGATAATGTATTTTACAGAGTAGTATTAAGATAACTTAATGATTACTCTGTTACTTATAAAGCCGTCGGTATTTACGAGCTGAAAACCCGCCGCTGAAAAATTGTTTGATGTTCTTACCCGTAGGTAGAAATGTATGATAGTCGAGCCTCCATTCATCACACCAAGGAGGCCACATTGTATCACCCAGATTTGATGTTCACTATTAAATTATCATAAGAAATTTTTATAATCTAAAATTGTATATTCTCTACTAAATAAATAAAAGTACATCAGCAAAACATACATTAAGCAGATGGTTTTTAATTAAGGGCTTACGTTAAGTTCGTTCATGTCAAAAATAATAATAGCCCAAAAATTACTCTAAATGCTGGGTTTGTAACGATTTTTCGAATGTAAAATAGACATGTGTATTTCTTTCCAGGGAAACCAAAAATAGTTCTTCTATTGTGTACAATGTGCCAGATATTCATCAAACACACTGCAATTTTACAGATTTTTCTATGGAATTTATCACATTATCTTTCTGTTGACATCGAAGTGTTTGTATTCCGCTAATAAATTCTAGTTCTTATTCATAAGTTAAAAAGTGTTTTCAATCAATTTACATAAAGAGCATTATAACTTTAAAACTACTTTTCATATTTGTTACATCCAACAAGCAACGTTTATAATCAATCGACCTGCCACAAAAAAGTGATGGCATTGAATGTGCCAAAAAAATATTTTTGTCGTAAACTCCAAAAATTGTTAACAAAGTGTTGTTCAGATACGTTTTCGAAAGAAAATTTAATAGACAATAGTTTAGTAAACTCCTCTTAAGAACTAAAACAACACCACACAGTAATCGTACATTCCCAAAAACGGGGTGACACATAACAATTTCCGCGATCACACTCTTACAGATAAGAGAATGACAGGGTTCTTTTTTGCCTCGCCTCCCACTGATGTCCAAACCACGAAACCCTTATTCAAACCACCAAGAAGAAAAAGCGGACACCAATTAAAAAAAAAATAAAGTTAATTACTACGAAATTTACATATGAAAATAGTTAATTTACATTTACCAATCGATCGATAATCTAGTCTACCAAACAATGTATGGTATCATCGAACAATTCTAGCATATGGAAACACACGAGCACGCAAAATTCGCAAAACCTCCCACACCCGTGCATAATACCCGAAAAGGAGGATGCAGTCTTAACAATTATTGCGATCACACTTTCATGGATAAGAGTAAAAGATAACATTTAATAAACGAAAAGTAAAATTCAACTGAGCAACAAACTTTCTTTTAAAGAACATTAAAGAAAAACTTTCACACAGCAATTTACTCCCCGAAAATCAGGCGCCAAAAGTCAAAAAGAGAGATAAATGCCTCCAAACCGCAAAACCTTAACAAGACCCCATTATTGAAACAAGTGGGATAAGGCCCTCACTACGTCCTCAAGTCTTATGAAATGCATGTTGTAAATAGTAACGACCTTTTTAAGACACATTGGAAAAAACAAAACCCCCACACATCAGAGTGACTGAAAATGGGGACCCCACTCTGTGCACAGGGATTACTCTCTCACTGTATAAGAAATAGGGAGACAAATGTTTTCAAGCAACAAAACCTTTACAACACCCTATCATTGAAACAAGTGGGAGAGCTCCCTTGCCACCCGAGTATGAGAAGCCCCTAGCTACCGCTTACGGTAAGGGATTTCATCACCTCCTTTAACAATGCCAATACAAATGAAATACCTTCGACTTTCTCCATTGGAATTCCTATACCAAAAATAAAAAAAGATTATCATTTTCCTTTACCACATAAAAACTACAGCAAGATTTCTACACCTTCGTCTAGAAAAAATCTAAACAATCATCGGGTTAGCGGAAAATTCCAATGAAATTGTCCAAAACCCGAATACAACACAAACGCACTGCACCTTTAAAACGTTCCACAGGGTCACAAGCACACTATTCACGTACATTCAAACCAAGTACACCCTACTTGAAAATTAAAACGTTGCAACAAATTGTCACAATTAAAATATCACAATTCTAAAGACAGGGTTCATAAAAATAGTGACAATTATACACACGATCACGTACAATGCATAAACGAAAATGTTTACCATGTGGACGGACAATTATAAATAAAGGTTAATAACTCTGACGAATTTGCATGAATTCCTTCCCTATATGACTAACATTAACAAACCTGATCTTATAAAATCGTTGTTCTATAAATAGAAACTTCAAATCACCAACTGAAAAAAAAACGTCAGTCGGTCAATATGGTAGGAATTGCGTCAGTAAGTCGCTTGTATCCGCACTCTTCGACAATAATACTTCGCATATGCAAAATCAATGCAATGTTTTGTATAGATCGTTAAACGAGCAGAGACTTAGTCGGCAGCACACATAATGGTGTCGATAAGCCGCCCACAACAACGGAGAAACTTGCGTCTACCAGATGGTAATGTAATTGCTTTAAATTCGCAGACTTACTTTTCCTTCCCTCTATAACATATAACAACAAACCTGATCTTTTTACCTTTTAAAGCAATTCCCCATTTCAAAATAATAAATAATTACAATCGCTGAAACACCACACACAAAGCAACCGCTTCATGGGCAATGACCTCAGTCGATATTTAATCACCCCCCAATATCGGACTTTACAGAGGACCATATCAAATAAAAAGGGGTTTCATCACGTGTTAAAGCTAATAGAAATTAATTACCTTGAAGAATCTGAAAACTCCAAGCGATTTCCTATATTAAAAAATAAAGATGGGTTCTCATGGTACTTTTCCACATGAAAACGCAAGATAACTTCACATGCGGCAGTCTAGTGAAATTTTAAACAATCACCGTTTTAACGGAAACTACTAATAAAATTGCCCCACACCAGAATATGACACACGCACGCACTGAACCTTTCACAGCCACAATTTGTACATACATACATTAAAAGTCAAGTACATCCCACTAGAAAATCAAAAACATGTAGACGAAACATTCCAAAGAAAGGCTCAGAACTCTGACGAAATCGAGCAAAGAGAAATTGTCGATCGCTAAAATACACACAAAGCATGGCAAAAGGGGTCAGACAGCAAAGATAGGGTTCAAAACAATGACGACAAAACATACGAACACGTACAACCCTAAAACGAAAATTCAAAAACAACAACTTGAATACTTCTAAACTCAAGCACCATGTTGACGATGATAATTTTAAAGAAAGACTCAGAAAATTGACGAATTTTAACAAAGAGAAATGAACGATCGCTAAGATACCACATACATCCACAAGCAGCGTGTTGACGGAAATATTCGAAAGAAAGGCTCAGAACTATGACGAACACAACAGAACTCTAGCACACACACAACATGTGCATAAGGGATTTTCTATCAAACAGCAGAAAAGAAAAATAGGGTTCATAAAAACAATGACGACAAAACATATGAACACGTGCAACCCTAAAACAATAACTTGAATACTTCTAAACACAAACACCATGTTGACGGAAAAATTCCAAAGAAAGGCTCAGAACTATGACGATCGAGGAAGCAATGACTGCACTCGATGTTTAACCATACACCATAACAAATAAAAAAGGGTCACATCACGATCCCCATACACAAGCTAATAAAAAATTATTATCTATCTCCCTATAGCTCCAAATAAAAAAGGGGGGACATCACGTACTCATCAAAGCTAATAAAAATTAATTATCTTGGAGTATCTGATAACCACATTGGATTTTCCTATACCCAAATAAAAAAAAGTCACATCACGTACTCATACCCCAAGGTAATAAAAATTAATTACCTAGGACTATCTGAAAACCACATAGGATTTCCTATTACCAAATAAAAAAGGGTCACATCACGTACTCATGTCAAAAGCTAATAAAAATTTATTATATAGGATTCCCTATACCAAAAGCACATTAAAATTGATTAATGTGCTTTTAGCTGTCAATCATTATCTGGAATCTGTATATATAATCTACTAAATAGGTTTAAATGGCTGATTTTCATTACAAAACCAAATCCAGTGTTGCTACTGTCGCCGTCGGTAAATTTGGATTTAGTAAATATATCTTCAAGAGGTTTAACAAATTTTTGTTGACAAAGAATCAATAGAATTAATTTTTTGGCACAGAGCATATGACACTTCAAGAGTTGTGACTGCATCCACTGCTTCTACAGTTTTATAAAGCTGTCAAATTTATGGTATTTTTTAGCACATTATGACTTTTTTTGTTTAAATGGCTGATTATCATTACAAAACCAAATCCAGTATTGCTACTGTCGCCGTCGGTAAATTTGGATTTATTAATTATCTTCCATGAGTCTTACCTAATCTTCAAGGGGTTTAACAACTTTTTGTTGGCGAAGAATCAACAGATTTCATTTTTTGGCATTGAGCATATGACACTTCAAGGGCTGTGACTGCATCCAATGCTTCGACAGCTTTATAAAGCTATCAAATTTAGCACATTATGACTTTTTTATACTAATACATTTTCTTTTAGAGTAATCTTTTTATCCGCCGATATTACAGACATCCGTTGCGGAATTAGAAGTATCAGTTCTCGTTGACTCAAATAAATTGAACAAAAAAATATTTTACTACTAATATACCTTTATCAGTCTTAGATGAAACATAATATGAATGCGTGCTGCAAAGTTGTCACCATAAAAATTAAGATCACCTCAGCTAAAACTCGTTACTTTGTAACTTTAGATCTGGATTTAGTATTTAAGGGTAAAAATTCTCGGGATCCCGTGGCAATTTTCAGAAACACGGGAAATAATATTGTAATAATTTCCGTGAATCCGGGATGCAAACCCTTGTTTCATTCCCTACTGATAACAAATATAAACATAAATGAATTGATTGAACATTTTGAGCATAAAGGACTTGTACACTGAAGTTTTTTTCTTTTGCGAGGCGTTATTCTTTACTTTCGGTTGTCTGAAAGTCAATGATATTGAAATATCGACATAGAAAAGCCCTGACATTGCATTTTTTGAACACTAATTTCAATGGTGTTAATACTACAAAAATTAAAAAATACTCATCGTAAGAAAAAAAGAGCTTTGTCGGCCCTGTCCTTAAGAATTAAACATGCACTGCTTACTGATTGATATAAGTTTCCCCTTGCTTTTAATGGAACGTTGTAGGAATTTTTTTGTAACGTTTATTTAAAAAAAATACTGTATGCTTAGACTATAAATAAACCAATAGTATGATAAATAAATCCTAATACACTGCCCCATAATCGGGTTCTCAAGTAAATTTAGCATACTCTTAATTTATAATTTACCATTTCATATTCTAATTGTATACGGAAAATACATATATAAATATAATTGTATGCAAGGAAAATTTTCAAAAAACCTTAACTTTGGATATGAATAGGCCAAAACAACAGTCAAGGAGGTAAAAAAGGTAGAAAGGGCTATTCAGTGAGCCACCAATACTTTTTAATATTTAAATTCGGAGGTGTGCTTCTAAAGGGTGTTTTTTTTATTGAGGTATAGAACTTCGAATTGAAATAAAACACAAGAAAATCGTTTTAATGTCCATCAATTTGGCTTTATTGGAAGGATAATTTTATGCCATTAATGTTTAAATATGATTTCGGGCATGTGGCCGCCGCGGCTGGCTCGAATAAAGCCAATTCTACAGGTCCAATTTTCAACCACTTTTTCGAGCATATGGGGCCGTATGTTGGCAATAACGCCACGAATGTTGGCTTCCAAGTCCCCTAACGTTTCTGGTTTGTTGGCGTAGACGAGCGACTTCACATATCCCCAATGAAAATAATCCAATGGTGTCAAATCACACGATCTTGGTGGCCAATTGACAGGTCCATTCCGCGAAATAATGCGCTCATCGAATGTTTCCTTCAATAATTCGATTGTGACGTGCGCTGTGTGGCATGTAGCGCCGTCTTGTTGGAACCACAACTCATCCACATTCATGCCATCCAATTCGGGAACAAAATAGTCGGTTATCATGGCTCTATATCGGTCTCCATTAACGGTAACTGACTCTCCAGCATTATTTCGGAAGAAGTATGGCCCAATGACTCCACCAGCCCATAGAGCACACCAAACAGTCAGTTTTTGTGGATGTAATGGCGTCTCAGGGGTCTCATGTGGATTCTCTTCACTCCAAATGCGGCAATTTTGCTTGTTGACGTAGCCATTCAACCAAAAATGAGTCTCATCACTGAACAAAATTTTGTGATGAAAATCAGCATCGAGATGAATCTCATTTTCGGCCCATTTTGCAAGCGTTGTTCTTTTGTCAACCTGTTCATGATGAAACCAAACTAAATAGTAATCACTTGACAGCTGACAAAATGGCCGCCAAATAAAAAAGTGATGCCAACTTAAAGTTCTATAGCCAATAAAAAACACCCTTTATCTTCCGCATAAATGAGTGTCAAACCTTTGGTTGTCCACGGTTATTCTTCTGCAAGTTATAGTTTTATTATTGGCTCTCCTATATACTTATATATGGTAAAATATACCGTTCTCGTATTGTACAGGGTGATCCATCTAGAGGTATTTTTTCAGAACAAAAAAAAATATAAAAATTCAAATCAAGTGTGGAATCTCTATTGATATTTGAAAGGACATTTTATGGCATTTATTTTTTGAATATAATTTCCTTCAAATGTTGGCCGCAACTACGCTTCAGGTTTTCCATTATGAGGGTCCAATTTTGGATGACTCGTTCGAGCATTTCGACCGGTATGGGTTTTATAACACGCGTAATGTTGGCTTCCAAAGCCTGAATCGTAGCTGGTTTCTCAGCATAGACTTTGGACTTTACGTAACCTCAAAGAAAAATGTCTAAATGTGTGATATCACTCGATCTAGGCGTTCAGCTCACCTGTCCAAAACGTGAAATTAGCTGCTTTTCGAAATAACCTCTCAATAGATCCATTGTTTGAGAAGCTGTACGGCAAGTGTCACCGTCCTGTTGAAACAAAGTGTCCTCGAGATTACGGGCTTCAATTTCAGATAGCATAAAGATCGATATCATGGCGCGATAGCGAGTACCATTCACGGTTACTTTCCAGCCATCATTATTTTTGAAAAAATATGCACCGATGATTCCACCAGCTTATAAACCGCACCAACCGTGGTTTTCTCTGGGTATAAAATGACACCTCTTGAACCTCTTCTTGTTGCTCTTCAGCCCAAATGCGGAGCCCCAATTTCCAAAATACGGTTGCCAACATTTGAAGGTAATTATTTTCAAAAAATAAATGTCATAAAATGTCCTTTCAAATTACCAATAAAGATTCCACACTTGAATTGAATATTTATATTTTTTTTTGTTCTGAAAAAATACCTCTAGATGGATCACCCTATATATAGCCATTTTTATCAAGATATAAGAAGGCCTCTGGTGAAATGTATTCTTTCTTCATTGACGTAATACGGAGCCAATATTAAATCGTTTTCCTTGCATTCAAAGCTTCTCAAAATGTGATTTCTAATGAGGTGTATAATAAAATTGTCGATTCTGTTGACCTTCGCTACGTTATATAATTTACTGTTCGATATATATATATATATATATATATATATATATATATAAATATATATATATATATATATATATATATATATATATATATATATATATATATATATATATATATATATATATATATATATATATATATATATATATATATATATATATATATATATATATGTATATATGTATATATATATATATAGATATATATATATATATATATATATATATATATATATATATATATATATATGTATATATGTATATATATATATATATATATATATATATATATATATATATATATATATATATATATAATATATATATATATATATATATATATATATTATATATATATATATATATATATATATATATATATATATATATATATATATATATATATATATATATATATATATATATATATATATATATATATATATATAATATATATATATATATATATATATATATATATATATATATATATATATATATATATTATATTAATATATATATATATATATATGTATATATATATATATATATATATATATATATATATATATATATATATATATATATATATATATATATATATATATATTATATATATATATATATATATATATATATATATATATAATATATATATATATATATATATATATATATATATTAAAATGCAAGCACGTCACTTTATATGAGTCCAAATAGCGATTTCAAGCTATTTGGACTCCTATAAAGTGACGTGCTTGCATTTTAATATGACTATAGAATTATAAAAATCTAGATTAATACCTAGGTCCAAATAGCGATTTCAAGCTATTTGGACTCCTATAAAGTGACGTGCTTGCATTTTAATATGACTATAGAATTATAAAAATCTAGATTAATACCTAGATATTTAACGATTTCCTTATTTGGAATGCTGATGTTTTCATGTGATTTGATTGCCAAACTCTTTCCATTTGGTTCTAATATTATGATTACATCTTACAACAGAAGGACAAAAAAGTATTGTTTCGCAATTGTTATTATTAATTTTCATTTTCCAGTCTTCTGCATATTTAGCTAATATATTAAAATAATGCTGTAACTTCACATTAATTTTATCCACTCTATCATCAGCGAAACCGATGATTTTGTCAAATTGATTCAATAAATCGTATATATAGAAATTAAAAAGTATTGGTGAATTCACTGTACCCTGTTGCAAACCGTTTACAATGGTAAATATCTTCGAACTTGATTGGGTCTGGTTACAGACAATAAACGTTTTGTTATTAAACATATTGTGAATAAGTTTTGCCAAATGTATAGGGATATTGTAGTTTACAAGCTTATAAATTAGTCCTGGAATCCATATATTATCGAAGGCTTTTTCAAAGTCTATAAAAAAATATAAAAATTCAAATCAAGTGTGGAATCTCTATTGATATTTGAAAGGACATTTTATGGCATTTATTTTTTGAATATAATTTCCTTCAAATGTTGGCCGCAACTACGCTTCAGGTTTTCCATTCTGAGGGTCCAATTTTGGATGACTCGTTCGAGCATTTCGACGGTATGGGTTTTATAACACGCGTAATGTTGGCTTCCAAAGCCTGAATCGTAGCTGGTTTCTCAGCATAGACTTTGGACTTTACGTAACCTCAAAGAAAAATGTCTAAATGTGTGATATCACTCGATCTAGGCGTTCAGCTCACCTGTCCAAAACGTGAAATTAGCTGCTTTTCGAAATAACCTCTCAATAGATCCATTGTTTGAGAAGCTGTACGGCAAGTGTCACCGTCCTGTTGAAACAAAGTGTCCTCGAGATTAC